>JAJHZJ010000434.1:47500-390000 GCA_023548195.1 Bettongia penicillata ogilbyi
AATCAAAAAATCTTCTCTGATTTTAGTTGGAATGTTAACATCTCCATTGTCTCCCATAGGTTAAGATTAAAAAAATAGGATGGGAACAAGTCTACAATGTGGTTGCCTTTTTTAGATGAAACCATAGCAACAGATACTAAACTTTGGGGTTTATTAGTTCTACTATGTGTTGTATTTATTTATTTTTATTGCATAATTTTTGTTGTTTCAAAATCTGTTACGTAAGTCTGGGCTGCCAAGTTCTAGAGCACCAAAGAGAGGTTACATTGACCACAGAATAGCTCAGGTCAAGAATTCTAAGACCTGAAAGAAGTTAGTGGATTGGGGGAAAAAAATCACATTTCAAGTTAGGAAATATTTCTAGTAATTGAAAATATGACTCATAAGATTATGATGTCTTCCTTTAGCCTTCAAATGCTCTCCGCCATCAAATACTTCATCCACTGGGGCAGTGAACAAAAAAGAACACTTTTCCATGCTATTAATCTGACATTCAGCAGACTTTTTTCTTCTTTGGGTTCACTTACTAATCCCTAGTATCTAGTAAGTCTCATAAATAACAAGGATAAATAGCTAAATGAAGTATAATTACTCAGATGTCAACTTTCTTCCAAATGTTTTGGTTAATAAGAACCAAAAACCAAAACCAGAATAACTTAATATTTTCCAAACTCAAAAATGAAAACATGCAGCGCAGAATAAATATAAACTAGATACTGAAGAAAGATTCACTGGCAATAATATAGAAGTTCCCAAACATAAAGATTAAGAGATTTGTCTCAATTTAGTTGAAACATGAGAAGAAATTAACTTTGTAAAGGAAAAATTGAATGATCAAGGTTTCTGAATGTCTCTTTCAATAGGCAAGAAACTGATCAGAAAAGACTGATTGATATTGTTTGAATGCTACCATACGATGACAAGACTTTGGGTGGGCTAGATATTTTAACTGATAAAACTGACTATTTTTTCAAAAAAGGAATACCGCAAAAATTAGTAAGGTCTTAAGAATGAATTTAAATTAATCCCTTTCTTTTACATGGAAATGGATAATCAACATTTGTTCCCCATGTCCCCCACAGCCCTCTGCCCCACTTATCTGTGGTCCTTGCCAGTCCCACTGTAATTTCCTTATTGTTACATCCCTCCTCTTTCTGGCACGAGCTTATGGTGTGTGGGATATGAGCGTGGGGGAGAAAAACCATAAAAAGAAGACAGAAAGGGATGGAATGGCTGTAAAACCAATTTAACTTTAAAGCTGCCTGAGTAGGATATTCTAATTACATGCACAAGAGTGCATTTTTCCATCAACACACCTGGGGTATAAAGATGTGCTTCTTTCTGTGTGTCCTTGAGGAAAGAGAATAGAGAGACTACAGAGAGACCGAAGCTTGGAGTCACACAATTCAGAAGAGACAGGAAGGAGTCTCTTTTGTTTGACTTTTACATGATTTTGAAAAGACTCTGAATTTATTCACTGTAATTGTTCTCTCCCTTAAGAATTTGTTCATCCCTGTCACTATCATCTTCTAACATTTAACTCACCAAGAAATTTAAGCCCTCTTTGGTTTTTGTCCGAAAACGTGTTTCTTCCTCAATGATAAAGTGCAATAGTAGGCAGAGATGAGGAATCTGTGGTCTCGAGGTCACATATGACCTTGGATTTGATCAAAGGGCTACATTTGAGGACCTGGAGAGTCACATGTGCTCTCCAGGCCACAAGTTCCCCATCTCCAGGATAGGAGATCAGTCATGGAGTTAGGAAGACTTGAGTTCAAGTACTGACTCTTGCACATACTACCTCTCTGACTTTGGTCAGTTCAACCATCTGCAAGGGGACTTAGTTTATTCATCTGTAAAGTGAAGGGATGTTAATAGATGCGTTTTGAAGTTTCTTCCAGCTCAAAATCTATATATGCAAAATGAAGCCACTGACTTCTTATTCTCAGAAAGGAAACAGCAACCACACACACAGAAAACCTTTTAATTCTACTTCTAGGTAAAAATTATCTCATTCTCTTCTATGAAACAGAAATAACAGAAATAGTAAAATAGTAGTTTTTATTATAATTATAATGATAAATAATAATGATTAAAATTAATGTGCTTACATGCTTTACAAATACTATCCTATTTGATTCTCACAACAGCCGTGGGAGGTAGGTGCTATAATATCCTCATTTTCAGATGAGGAAACTTAAACAGAGACTTGCCCAGGGTCACATGTAAGTAAAATAAGCAATGAGTTAGGAATTGGATATCACTTGAGTCCTCTGTAAAGTGGACTCAGTAACTTGTTTCTTAAATATTTGGATAACTCTATTTAAATGCAACTGGTTTTCTTTGTCATTCAATGTATTTACGTTTATTCATTTAAGAGTGTTTTTATGGTAATGGTCTAGGACACAAGAGTTAGGTTAAGAATCACTCCTTTATTTTTGTTGTTAGTATCTATTTATCTTTTGTTCTTGAAGACAATCACTACCTAAGAAGGTGATGTCATGACATGCAAGTGAATTGGATTTAATTGAGGAAGGGCTGTGCAGAGTCACCAGCCTCACTTTCTCCTCCAGCACCATCTGAGTCCAGTGGCCAGATATAGATCAGGACAACTGGAGATGGCCTTGGATGCAGTGGGAGACCTTGGCCCTTTTAAGCTAAAGTCTTTATTTAACAGATGTCAGTTTGACTGAGGCAATGCCCCTGCTTTAAATGCCATAAGCAGTAAATAAGTCACTCATATTCAAATTGATGAAATTCCAGGCCTGAACCCTAAAATTTCTCAAGTACTTTGGGAGAACCTTTTGAGCACCCAGAGGTTGCTTCTTTCCCTGTCTGTCCCCATACTTCTATATCCCTTTAAAGAAAAACAAAAGTTTTCTTTTTTTGAGGATAACTATAGTATTCTGTAGCAAAGAAAAATCAAATATTATGGATCTGATCATAGACAAAGAAGGCTACCGTCCAAATTTACTGGCTTGTCATTTAAAAGCAGTAAGTGAAAAAAATAATTAAATGAAAATTTTAGAGATTAAAATAAGCTATCACTCAACATAGCTCTTTCAGGCTTGCAAAATATATTACAAATACAATCTCATTTTACCCTCCCATCACCTGCTGGAAGCTGGCACTATTATTATCTCCAATTTATAGATGAAGAAATTGAACCAGAGAGAGGTTAAGTATTAGGTCTTCCTGACTTCAGTCCATCACTCTAGCCACTGTACCACCTAGGATGACTGCTCCCAACACAGAGGCAAAATACCAGGTTCAAAAACAAATGATTTAACCTTATGAGCTCCAAGTGAAATGTTTATTATATTGGTGTCTTTAAATAATATTTCCCAAGATAAAGTAGAATTACTTTCAAAATATAATCTCAAAGCATCAACCGAGCTACTAATTGAAAAAAGTATATCTTTGCTTAGAAAAGTAAGGTATAAAATCTAGTGCACACTGATAATACTTTTTGTTAATATAATATAAATACAATAAAATATAATTAATATCTGTAAAATGGGAAAATTTGGTAAAAGGTTTTTATTTCTTGCATTTCAAAAGATTGAGAGTAGCATAATAGAAGGATTCAGTTTTATTCACCCTTTCCAGATCTCATATTAATTGACTCTGTTGGAAACTAACAGGAACATCTCATACTCAAAACAATGGCACAACCTATACAGAATCCATACCCCAGGAATGTGTCTCATGGACAACAAAATTCCAAAACATCTCCCAGGTACACTCTATAAATGAAGGTTCCAATCTCTTACCATCAAATCCATCTTCTTCAGACCCTAGCTCATCATCTGAGCAGATGTTCAGCACATTTACCAGCATCTCTGTCACTGAGAACATAAACAAAAAGAAACCTGATTTATTTTTCATACTATAAGCTTAAAATTAATTTTGCAATTATTACATTGATAAAGAATAACAATTCTTCTTTAGGGTTTACCTTTTTTGAACTTCAAAATGACTTATTACAAAATAAGAAAGTTCACAGGATTTTATGGGGCTTCACTTGTAAGTTGGCCAAATTACATCTATAATATTTGGGAAACCATATAAAATAACATATAATGCAAACGCTGAATAGCTAATGTGGAAATTCAAGATTTATCGACCTTCAGAGTTAGAAGTCACCACACAGTCGAACCCAACTAAGACGCTCCTCTAAAACATTACTGATAAAGGATCATCCTGCTTCTCCTTGAAAATATCCATTGAGAGGGACTGGTACCTTGCAAGGTCCATTTTTAGATAAATTATTGGAAATTTTTTTCTTAAATAAAATAAAAATTTCCCCACAAGCTCTACCTATTGCTCCTAGTTTTTCTTTCAAGGGCCAGGAAGAATTTATTTAATTTTTCTTCTCCAGAGTAGTTCAATACTCTTGTTTCTAATCTAACCATTCCCAAATATAATATGAGTGTATGATATAATAGATATATACATATGAATTTTGCATATGTAATATTTAAAAATATAGTTAGATGTTTTTTAAAGATATAAAAATTATCATATGAAATATATCATTATCTTCTATTTTATTTTCCAATATTTTAACTTTATGATTATCACATGCTAACATAATGCTATAATATCTGGATTAACTACACTGTGAAATTTTATACAACAGAGATCAACCTTATACTTCATTCGTATCCCCTATTACATCTGGTAGAGGGTTGGATGTACTGTAAATGATCAGTAAACCGACTGACTTAAGGGAAATACTTCTAGAAAATATTTTTAAAGTAAATGAAGATGGTGAAAGAAATTCAAATTTGATTTAAAAAATTTGATCTAAATCCAAGAACTTCACTTGAAAATTAATTTTCAAAAGTGAGACTGCTGCCAGTATTACAAAATCCACTTATTCAATGAGAAATGTAGTTTATTTATTAAGTTTCTGATATTTCAACTCTGCATACCCCAAAGTTATTTCAAGTTCTCTGAGTCAGAATCAATAGTTTGAAAGAAAACTTAGTAATATGTCCTGCTTTCAGGAGCAGAAGCCCAAGGGTAAAATAACAGATCACCATTACATATTAAAAGTGAAAATTATTTACTTTTTATCTGTGGAGTCAACATCATAAACCTTATTTGTGAACATGAGGTTGACTATTGGCTATTGAATACCAATACTGATGGCAGCTCACACTGTTGTTTTTTTTTTTTTTTTTTTCAATTGAGGGATGAAGTCAAGTTACTCATGGTACTGGAAATATATGTTATATCTAACGAAAATGTGCATTCATTTAATTTGGATAACCTAAATATTGGTCTTCATGAAAGATTTAAAACTAGAATACAAAGGCTACTGAGATAAATTGCTAACAGCATGATTTAAACCTTCACTGAAGGAGTTTAAAGATGAAATGAGGAGGAGTGCATAAAGTGACTATAATCTGTAAGAAGGACTTTCTAAGTCCTTTTCATAATCCATTTTTTTTACTTGGTATTGGAAGGAGCCCCTTACATAAACTGCTTCACTTATACAGATGTCCCAAAAGTCTTAGTGCAGTTTTAAACTTTAAGGCTTTGGTGGCATACTGTATTTGTGCTCTCATTTAGGGAGGGAGAAAGGGTAAGGATGGATTTTAAATGAGCACAAAATTATGACCCTTCATCTTTTAAAATCTTTGCTTATGTGTCCTCTCAACCCTCAGTCTCATTGACCTTGCATAGAGTTCTCACAGTTAAGGCAATGCTCATGCTATGGGGCAGTTGAAACGAGAATCATTACTGATTGTAAAGAGCACCACACGAAGCTTGTTGTCTTGCCATGAACGTTACAATTTCCTTCCTAGATGGAAGCAGTCAGGAACAGATCTCTGTTTTCTACAGTTTTTTTATGCATTGATGCTCATTAGAATTGATGCAATTCTAATGGAGATGTCTGTGTCTTAAGTCTCTACTACTAGAACGCTAACGTGGAGACTGTTATTGTTACTGTTATTTAAAACAAAAGCAATTAAACAGTGAGGGCTCCTACTTCCCCTTTTCTATTTGAACCTTCCTGAAATGATTGCACAAAAGAACACTGAAAAAAGATGTCCACTAAGGACTTTAGAAAAAAAATAAAATAAAAGCTAGCTACATTTCTGTTACCTTATTCCAAGATGATCTTAGAGCTTCTAAATTTTCCCTTTTCTTTTTCGTTCCATGTCCCCCCCTTTCCTTTTAACTCAATGATTGCATTATGGCTCGACAATTTTCTCTTTGTCCATCAAGTATCTAGGTAAAATGTTGTTACGAGCACGTGTTCTTTTTTGTGTGCTTGGCAGTGACATAGAATGATTTGCCATTCTGGTCCCTTTAACCATTTTACTGAGACTTCTTAACATACCTTTTTCTCCAACAAATGGCAAGGACCAGGTAAAGACATCCATGAAATTTGGAAGCCAATAAGGATGAGGAGAGCAGTTGAATTGTCTGATGTTCATAACATTGTTCTCATACTTCAACACTGCAGCTGAAAGATAATTAAGAAAAGGAAAACTATTCATAACAGAATTTTTCTTTCAGTGGTTTCAGAAAATGTCCAAATTCCACAACATCAAGGCAAATATTTTAATAAGCAGTGAATGTTTACATTAATTATGGGGATACTCTAGGCACTGTGATATGTGATACACACTTGCAGCCTGAATGAACACAGACTACAAAGCAGAAAACTCTGCAACCTATTTATATACATAAATCATCAAATATGTCAGAAACTGAATGAAACTTGAGTCCACAAATGTTAGCTTGTACACAATACCTAAGGGAGAAAATCCTAGGTAAATAATTTTGGTCGAGAAAGCTTAAAACCTTTCCAAGTATACTAATTAGCAATTTTACATTTTTTCCAAAAGCTCTACTGTTCAATCAGAATACATACTGTCTATAGCAAAAATTATGAGGTTGTTTCCTTATGATTTGTTTCTATTGTATACAGTTACTAGAATAAGTTCCCACCTTCACATTCTGAAATGACAGTAGCTATGTAGCTTGGCAGAGAAAATAGTCAACCTCCTCTGCCCTCCCACCAGCTATGCTATATTTGGGCTTCTGTAGCCAGTCCATGCCAAAGCATAGCATTGCAGAATATTCTAGTGCATCAAATTTTTTAAAAATAAAATAATCTAATCTTCTCCTCAATATATAAATATCTTTTATAACATTCCAGATAATTGATCACTTAATCATTCAGTTGACAACCAACAGATAAATTTATTAAAGATAGCTGCTATGTTCTTAGACTTGACAACATAAAGTCAAAGTTGAGGCAGTCTAGGGTTTTGAGGGCCTTCCATTCTACTAGGGCAGGGGAATTCTTTGGAAATCTGGTGAACCTTAGCAACTCCATCTCAGAATAATGATTTTAATTGCATAAAATAACACACACTTACAAAGGAAATAGATTACATTGAAATACAATTATCAAAGTATTTTTAAAAGGTTCAATTATTGTAAATTAGGAAGTCCTATACAAGGGAGAGTCACTGTGTTTACAAAGAAGGTGACACAGGCTATTAATAAAATAAGTGCATCAAAGGGAGACTGGCTTAACAACTGAGAGAATTAGGAATCACTGTTTTAATACCCCAACTACGAGAGAACTCAATACCCAATGGGACAGACTTAACACTACCGGACAAGGCTCATGATAGCAAATCTTTCATATTTTGAATATCTGCCTCCCTGTAACTTCTACTTATGATTCTGTCTTCTGGAGCAATACAGAACGTCTACATCACACCATATCCCCAATGTTCATGATATCCCTCTAAATATTAGAAGTCAACTGTCATCTTTTTCCTTATTTTCTAATATAAAGGTCCCCAATTTCTGATAAAATTTCTTGATGCCCATCATAGTCATTTTCTATCTCTGGATATTCTCTAGTTATCCACATCCTTCTTAAAATGAAGCACCCAGAGTTAGTATAATAGTCTGACCATAGTCTGTTGGTTGCCTGAAGGCAAGGACTGTCCCATTTTTTGTTTTGTACCCCCAGTTCCTACCTAGCACTTTGCCTTATGCACAGTTGGAACTTTCTGAATTGAGCCTAATTTAGTGCCCATTTAACATCCATGATGAGCTACTAATGCAACTTGAGATTGTGCTGACTTTTCAAAAGTCAGCTACATCACACAGTCATTATTAAGCTTGTGGTCCACTAGCCCCATACTAGAAAGCAGCATGATCCCTGCCTAAAGTCACATGTTATTTGCTACAAAGACAGAAGAGGGACAAAGTGGATATAGCCCCTGCTACCAGGGAGGACATTGGAGCCAATGATATGCAGCTAGTATACCCCTGTGCAGTCACATACTCAAAATTTCATGAGGGTCCTATATCCAGAGAGTCCTAACAACCAGACTTGGAAGGAGAGATGTCCTTTACCTACCATATCCATACACAGTGTAATCCTGGAGAGGAATTACAATTCATACCTTTGTCTACTACTCCACTTGGCCTAATGATATACGTATATATTACAAAAACAAAACAAAATACCCCTTCCTCCTATGAAGCAAAAACATCTTCTATCATTATGAGTATACTTTACAGTTTGGGATGGAAAAAAGGCAATGTAGCCCTCAGCTATCCTTGGTATCACATTAACATCTGTTCCATATAAAATTAATTCTATTTTTGAACACCATGTATTCACAACAGCAGGTTTACCTTTTATCTTTGGGAATATTTTTCATGCATGTTAATTACTCTTTGTGAAAAGTAATATGTCTTTCATGTCTCCTCTATGTTTTATCAGCTTGAGGTTGATGGAGAAAGCAGAGAAAAAATGGGTATGGTTTGGAGGGGGGAGATTAGTGGTGTAACGAATGATGTAATGGAAAAGTGAGAAAAAAAAGAATTGTGAATTCTTATTCTCTTATACTGATTTGTCATTTGAGCATTTGACATGACCAAAAGTAAATGCTGGGAAATGTGGAAGTATGGAAAAACTTTAAATAAAATGGGAAAAGAAAACATACTTTCCTATGAAAGTATACAGAGGTATAATAGGTCAGTACAGTAGTGATACTTTATAATTTTGAGTTGAAAATACATTTTTAAACTGATGCAAATGGTCGGCAACACACATATATTTATTTACTATTTGTTTACATCACTTACTTTATAAAATAAACCATATTAGTGGGGAGAGGGGGAGAGTAGCAAGGTGCACTGATTCATCTTCCTAATTATTATCCTACAACTAAGAACACCAGAATGGGGACAGGATTCTGGGTTCTAATTCTGTTGTTGCCCTGCCACTTATTAGTTGTATCACCTTGACAAAGTGAAATAGTCTCTCTTTGAGCCTCAGTTTCCAAATCTATAAAATGTGGAGAATGAATTAGTTGACATCTAAGATAATTTATTGACATAGGTAATAGTGTGTAAAGAAAATTATATCAAAGCATCCTCTAGTTACATGAGAGGACATGGGAGTTTTCAATCTATACCTAAAGTCCACCCCCTATATTTTCAACAGAATAACATAATTACACAACTCTTGTTGCACCTTTCTCCCATCCCTCCAGAGACATGTTTTTTACATGTCTCATAATGGAAAAAAATGCCGGATTTAGAATCAAAGTACTTGGGTTCAAATTTTAACCTTGATGCTTAAGTGTGAATGTGGGCAAGTTAAGGCCTTAGTTTCATCTTACCATCCTTATCTAAAAATGATGAATTTGCACTCAACTCCTATGTGGCCTTATATCATCTATAGTCACAAATTTGAAAAGTTGTCTCCTTGCAATATATATAAGCTATTTAGATAAAACCAAATCAAATATCTCCAACCACCAAAAGTCACGAAATTCACAGTTCAACTTTATGCCTCACCTCCCACATCAACACCCATACCACCTGTCTTTGATTGGCATTACCCAAATCAGTTACAGCTTTAACACTGCACTGTTATCTGAAATGCATGAAAAGCATTCATCCTTGGTGGGATGTAAGCATGACACACTCAGAGTTATCCAAGGCTACCTCCTCCGTGTACAGTTCTGAGAAAGAGAGGAAAAATCTCCATTAAAAGACTTTATTCAATCCCTCATATAATTGTCTGTAGACCAAAATCGCCTTTTCATTGGTCAGTCTTTTCAGATTTCTGTTAATGGATACCATACGTAGGTCTTAAGTTACTGTTGCTTTTTTACACAGAACAGATCAAGAAATAGAAAGTTAATGGTATTTTAGCTCCATATGGAGGTGTGAAAAAATATAAATGTTTATCCCAGTTGAAATACTGAAGAATTTTGGACAAGTCCCTTAATTATCCTCAGCTTTATTTATCTTATTTGTCAAGTGTATTTTAGTTTTCTTTCCTGTGCAATGCCATCATGTCTTTTCATTTCAATGTGCTATTCTCAATTTTTATCCTTCACTTCTGCAACATTTGTCACTACTGACCACCATTTCCTCCTGGCTAATGTCTCCTCTTTGGATTGTTGTGATACATTCTTTCTTTCTCCTTTCTGTTGATCTGTGTCTTCTTACTCTTTGCTAGCTTATTGCCAATGTGATACCCAATGGCAGACCCAAGAGTCTGTTCTTTGACCTCTTCCCTAGTTCTTCTAAATTCTCTACCTTGGTGATCTCATTAGATTCCAAGGCTTCAGTTATTATTTTTTTATGCCGATGACTCCAAAATCTACATATCCAATCCATGGCTCTTTCAAGTGCCCACCTCACATTAGGTACCTATGCGTTATTTCAAATCAGACAACTTTGCACGCATCTCCAGATTGACATATCCAAACCAAAACTAATTCTCTTCCCTTTTTTGAACCTTCAAGAATTCCTCCTTCTGAACTTCCCTATTACTATTAAGATACCACCATCCTTTTGGTGACCCAAATTCAGACTCTTGTTGTCATTTTTTAATTCTTATTCTTAATCAGGCCAAATATCAAATTAGGTGCCAAATCTTGTCATTCCTGTCTCCATAACATCTCTAATATATTCCCCCTCCCCTATATAATCATCCATCCAGTTCAAGTCCTTATAAACTCTTACATAGGTTCCTAATTAGTTTCCTGCCTCAATTCTCTCCTAACTTCAATCCATCCTCCATGAAGCCACCAAAGTGATTTTCCTAAAGGTCAGTTCTGACCATGTCATCTCCCTAGTCAATAAAATCTGGTGGTTTCTTGTTACCCATGGGACAAATTATAATTTTTTGCTTACTCCTCTGAAAATTCTTCACAATCTGGCCCCTTCCTAGTTTTCCAACCTATGTACTAAAAGCTAGCATCTATATAACGTTTTAGAATTTCCAAAGTACTTTATGTAGGTTATCTCCCTTGCTTTTCTCACACAACCCAGTGCAATAACTACTGCTATCAATCTTCATTTTACAGATGACAAAATCATTTGAGAAAGGCCAGAGTTAAATAACCAATAAGTAAGTGCCTGGGGAAGAATTTGAATTCAAGTCTTCTTGACTCTTAGTCGAACACTTTTATCTACTATACCATGTAACTGCCTTGACTTACACGTTACTCTCCTCCCTTCTATCTACAATCCAGTCATACTCAAGACTGCGGGAGGACTATATCTCATCCACAACTCTTTATTTTTCATCTCTGTGCTTTTTCATTGGTTGGCCACCATTCTGGGAATGTTATTCCCCAACATGGTTGTCTCCTGCAATCCCTAGTGTTCTCAGAGACTCTACTCAATGCCATTTCCTTCATTTGATCTTTCTTTGTACCATCCCAGCTACTTATTATTATTATTATATATGTCTTAATTATCATATGTCTTAATATTGTATATTATCAGGTCTTAATATTGTATTAATATTGTATATATAATCTATCTTTATCTATCTATCTATCTATCTATCTATCTATCTATCTATCTATCTATCTTTATTATGAGGACAGAGTGCTGAGCCTGCAGTTAGGAACACCTGAGTTAAAATCTGGCCTCAGACACTAGCTTTATGACCCTGTGTAAGTCATTTCCTCCTATTTGCTTTCATTTCCTCATCTGTAAAAAATGCGTTAGAGAAGGAAATGCCAAACCACTCCAGCAGCTTTGACAAGGAAACTCCAAATGGGGTCATAAATGTCAGACACAACTCAACGACAACGAAATTGTCATCACATATATGCGACTTCCTTCATTTGAATGTAAGCTTCATGAGATGGCGTGGTCTTCTTCGGCAATGAAGGACGAACATACAACAACAATAAGCTTGATGAGAGTGGGGATAATTTTAACTTTCCCTTTCTATTTCCACACCTGAGCACAATACTGTTTCTTATTTGATTATAGAATATCCAGAGATTTTATAGGGATATGAAACTACTTCCTAAGGACAGTTAGTTTTGACATAGGGTTTAATGGTTTACAAAGTGATTTCCATACATCACATATAATTCTGTAAGGTAGGTGCTATTATTATCCCGACTTTGCTGATGAGGATCCTGAGTCTGTGAAGTTATGTGGTTTACTGAGGGTCACAGAGATAGTAAGGGTGATGTGGGTCTTAGAATCAGGTCTTCCTAATTCCAAGTACCATACTCTATCCACTTTGTCACCTAATTGCCTCTAATAGTGTTAGTTAACTTTATTACTTATACCTAAGAAGGTGAGCTCAAAATGTCAAAGGAGAGCAATACTGAGAGAAGACTTCTGCCCATAAGGATTACCTAATGCCTCACACAGTAGTGTGCTCAGTCCATCTGAATGGATTTTCCTAGAAAAGAAAGTTATTTGGTGTAGTGCTCCCAGTACACCTTGGTGTTGGAAATTATGCAAAACATTTTAAACATTCGTGGTCAGGAGATCTCACACCAAAGATTTAATTCATGATTCAAATTTTGTCCCAGAGTTGTGTCCTATCAGACACAGAGAGAGTTGGGAAACTAAAATGATAAAATACTTACGTAAGCATGCCTTTTTCCTCACACTTCCTCCAGGCTTCCTCAAAGCACGAACAAAAGTAAAAAGGAGAGGCATCCCAAAACAGGGCAAGTGCCAAAAGTTTTGATCCATTCAGGTTTAGTGGAATTAAATTTTATTTCTTTGAAATAGAAACGAAATGTTATTTCCTTTATATTTTGCCACTGGCTGATGCTTAAACAGAGATGCCAGGAGTAGTATATTATTGTGACATAAGCAAGTTACCATGAAAAGGGATTTGAAGTTTTGGGGGATAAAATAATGGGGGGAATATCCATGTGACTAAGATTCTTGGTCTAATGTAAAGACTCATGATGTCCTTTGGCAGCTCTTTTAAATGATGGTTGCATCCTGTATGTATAGGTTCTTTGTCTAGTATTTGGAAGAGAGTGTATGTGTATGTATGTATGTATATGTGTATGTGTGAGTGTGTGAATATGAATGTGTGTGTATTTAATTGGTAGCTTTCTATAGCTTTTTTAACATTGTAAGAGTCATTCTGGAAGGCAAGTTACTAGAATTACTAAATGTCTTTTCTATAGGCAAGGATCAATAATCTCATTTATTTTTTATTTGTCCAGTCTAAAACAGTGAATGATAGATAGCAGATACTCAGTAAATCCTGCTAGTTACAGTCACATCTGAAGTTAAAATAATCATTTCAGTTGTGTTCGATTCTTTGTTACTCCATTTGGGGTTTTCTTGGCAAAGAATACTAGAGTGTTTGCCGTTTCCTTCTTCAGTTTATTTTTCAGATGAGGAAACTGGGGTAAACAGGATTAAGTGACTTCCATGGGGGCATATCAAGCAAGTGTATGAAGCCTCATTTGAACTCAGGTCCTCCTGAGTCCAAGTCTGGCTCTCTATCTATGGAGCCACCTACCTGCCCTAGAAAGTTATTATGGGAAGACACAGGAAGACATGAGTTTGAATCTTGCTTCAGGCCCCAGCAAAATGACCCTTGACAAATCATTTAAACTGTCGGCTTTAGTTTGCCACTTATAAAATAAGAGTAATAATGGTACCTTCCTCATAGGAACCCCTCCTTTTTGAAATTTATTATTTAGTTTTTCCCCAGTTACGTGTAAAGATATTTTTGAAATTCATTTTAAAAGGAATTTTATATTGATTTAAATATTTAACACATTAATTATTATTATATAAATAAAATGTTTAATGTGTTAATAAATATTAAATACTTAAATACATAAAATTTACAATTAAATGTAAAATCCAAATTCTCTCCCTCCCTTCCCACCCCAGAGCAGCCTTTAAGGTGTTTTTTAGATGCTAGCTATTATTATCACTACTTGCAGTATTTGACATAATGTCAGCTGCTTAATAAATGCTTATTGACTAAGCAAATTCTATCTGATCTATAAATTTTAATCAACATGAAATATTGCATTATTTATAGATTCAGATTTCAGTACACTGAATTCGCTTGAGGCCATCAGATCATCATAGTGTATTTCTCAAACATATTGTGTTACGCTGGGTTCTTGGCAGACTTTCCAACCTCCCATCTCTCATTGCTCCAAATAATTGTTCACATCACTGCTAGGCCATTCTTCCTTACACTAAAACCTCTCGAATCAAAACCCCAATGCCTAAATAATATAATTGAAAATATTTAGCCTGATATTTAGGGTCTTCCATAATCTAAGAGAACCTTACCTTTCCTGTCTTAACACACGTGACTCTCAATCATGTACTCTAATTTCAGCCAAATTGTCCTTCTTCCCTATATCTGCTAGGTTTTCATATCTCCTTGCCTTTATTCAATGTTCCATATGCTCTCAGAATGTTCTCTCTCCCCCTCTGAGTAGTGGATAGCTTCCCATTTTTTAAAGCTCAACTCAGATGTTAATCTTATAGTTGCCAAAGACTCCCCTTAAATCCCCACTAGGATTCATGTGCCTTTTTGTCTGTATCTACCATGAATTAATGTACATTAATGTGTACACAACTTATGTGTTCCTCTACTAGACTATAAACCACATAAATGCAGGAATCATGTTTTATCTAAACCTTGTACTTCCTTCATTCCCAGAATATACTACAGGTCCTGATCACTTTGTTATATCTGATTCTTAGTCCTACTCATTTGGAAATGACTCTGCAGATGGCAAGAGTTTGAGAATTATCATGTGATGGTGACAATAGATGGAGATAAATGAAGTACGAAACTTCCATGAGAATAAAACAGAAATCTACTGCACCCCTAGGGCATTGAAAAAGTCTGATAATTTCAGAGTTGACTAGCACATGAAAACAGGCTGCGCATTTTACAGCTTATCCTTCGAGCCATCCTCACTTATTCACTATCTGGTCCAATTACATTTTTTTTTAACAGTAAGGGTGATAGGGTATTAAAGGTCTGTAGCAACAGAAGGTCACATAATTAGTATTGTATTGGATTCATTTCAAGGACTAGCTACACATCAAACATGGAAATATGGTATCTGGCTAGATGAATGTTATAATGTAGTTGTTAATAAATTACTAGCCTAGAATTTAACCTATCACAGGATCAAAGAACTGGAAGAGATTTCAGACATCAAGTCCTAACAGAAATCTGTCCAAGAATCCTTTCTACAATACACTTGACAAGTATTCCTCCAGCCTTTGCATGAAGATCTCCACTCAGGGTGATGCTACCTTCCAAGGGAATTCATTCCACTTTTGCTCAGGAGGTTTTCTTTAATTACCAGGAAGTTTTCCCCTTATACTTAAGTTTAATTACCAACTATTACATAGCTTTTGGAAAGAGTCATGAAGTGACTGTTATGATGCCACTAACCACCCTTCTTCGGCAACTTGTCTGGATGATTCCCACCCCTGAGTATTTCCTACCAATTATATCACTAACTCTAACTGAGAAGAAACTCATAGTCAAACTGAGGTGACGTCATGAGATAACCTTGAAACTTGTGCATTCAAATGGTTTATAAGTTGGTGGAGTATTTGAAGCACTGATACTGCACTGCTGAATATACAAGAAAGAAATATACAAGAAAGGGGCACATGACTGTTAATATATTTAAGTACCTAACCCTAAAGTTATAGCTATGAGTTATAGGGTATTATTTAAATTCTCTATTTAGTTTTATTACAATTATTATTGTACATTACAATACATAATATTTTGTGAGAATGATGATGATAAAAGATGGTTACGATGGTAACTAATATTTATGTAGTGCTTTGAAGTTTGCAAAATACTTTATAGTCTATCATTTCAACACTGAGGTAGATGCCCTACTCATCCCCATTTTACGGGTGTGGAAACTGAGGCTGAATGAGGCTGAAGTAGGTTAAGTGATTTGCCCATGGTCATATGACTAGTTAATGTCTTCTAAAGGAATAAACATTTACATAGCACTTGATATGTACTAAGTACTACTTTGCTAAGTGCCTTAAAAAATCCTCATTTGATCCTCAGCAACTATAATAGGTGGTATTAAAGTCATCATTTTACAGTAGAGGAAAGTGACATAAGAAACAGTTAAGTGACTTGCCCAGGGTCACACAATTAGTAAGTGTCTGAAGAAGGATTTGAACTTAGGTCCTCCTGACTCCAGCAGTCCAGGACTCTTAATATTTCTGTCAGCTAGTGTTCATATCATTTTTCCCTAAGCACCTATCTGCTTACTCACCAAACCCCCCAGCATCTCGCCATTTCATCTATAACACCATGTCTTTTAAAACCTGTCACAACCTGGTTACAACCAATCTTTTGAGCCTCATCATATTATTTCCTTTTCTACATTCTAGGCTCTAGTCAAACTGCCTTATACTTCACCTTTAAGGCATACTTTAAGAACTACCTTATACGCAAAACCTTTCCTGATTTACCCTCCTGTTTCTGTTCTACTGATAGTTCAAGCTACCTTGCTAAATTTTTAACCACTTATCTTCATTTTCTATTTATTTTGTTTCTCTTTATTCTACCACCATCACCTCCATGTGTGTTTCCCCCCATCCCTCACTGGAATGTAAAATCCAAGACAGTAAAAATTGTCTCAATCTTTGTATATGCCTATAACAATGCATGACATAGAGGAGCTCTTTGTTGATTAACTGTTGCTATAAGCAATTCATCATTAGCCTCAGAAAAAAATGTAACTAGAGCAATTGTCTCTAGGCATTAGGTACTTAAAAAAACACTGATATCATTTTGTAATGTGATAATGTTTTTTCACATTTAAAATTATATTTAAAATTCAGTCCTAAGCTGTAACATGCACTGAATTCTTAAATGTGATTTCCAAGACAGCTTTGCCACTGAGTTGTCACTAACTCAATATATTCAATGTGAAGATGTCACTACATCCATCCATCCATCCATCCATCTACCTATCTGTCTGTCTGTCTGTCTATGCGCGCACGCGCGCACACACACACACATATTTCCAGGGAAAAATACGGAGGAAGTGAAACTTATGCAGGTCTCTACTTTTAAACCATTAAGTGTAGCAAATATCACTTTACTGATTTACACTTTCTCTTCCATGCTTTTTGTAATTTAATTAATTTGTACATATATAAGATAGTGCCACTTTCAGGTATTGACTATTTGGCAATATAAATGGGCAGAAATAAAGATAGTTGTTAAAGAAACATTGCTAAAATAGCTCATAGATAAAAGACCATTATTCAGTGTAAAAATGAGCAGTGTTTTTTCACCCAGCAACTACTTTATACGTGATAGATATGATTTCTTTAAGGTTGAAGGCTGGGAAATCTTGAAACCTAGAAAAGTTTTGTGACTATGGGACAAACGTATAATGTCAAATTCTCTCTTTTGTGGCAGAAGTGTAGATTTTGGTTTTTCACCATGAGATAAGTGATAAGTCACAAAAGAGATGACTTCATAAAAAAGAACATGCTTTGGAGGAAAAGTTAGGTTAAGACCAGGTCTTCAAGGGTCAAGGCCAAATCTCCAAGTAGGTCAGAAAAAAAGTTTTCAGAACTTGTTCACAGAAAGACAGCAAAGTGCATCTCCAAGACACTGCTGTTTGATAGAAGTGCTTGGAGAAAAAGCTGTGCTATATCTATTTCCCTGCTTTGTCATCTACTGTCTAAGTAAGGGGAAATTCAGCCAAGGCAACCCACCTGGAAAAGCTCTTCAGTTCCCAGGTTTAGGGATTTGTTTTGAATAAAGGGACCGAACACTTCTTTGGCAGCTCAGAATAGGAGTCACATGAGCCTAACAGGCAATAAAGAAGCAGCTTCACCCTATCAGTGACTTTTGGTGCAGAATGTACCTACTGGGACAGAAAATATCATGGCCCAGAGTTTCGATATGTGAGTTGCCCCAGGAACATATGTCTCCTACTCTTGTGCCTCTATACTATAGTTTGTGAAGTTTGTGTCTACTTTCCTCTTTCCCTACTGTGTGTATTGATAGAGGAATATATTCCTGGTTTTGGAGCTGAACATTATATTTTAATTACATTTTCTTTGATTTTATTTAGTAAATACTTCTGATTAAGAATCAATGATGTAAACTTGGTTGATTTTTAAATGGAAAAAAATGCCACTAGGGGACAAAAGCCACAATTATGAATGGTAAAAGAATATTATTTTATTCAGGTTGTGCCAAGAACCCTATGAGTGAGATTGAGCAAAGCATCCGCCCCTTCTGGGAGGCCCCAACCTGACAAGATGAAGCGCATGTTGAGTGAGAGATACAATCCCAAATCAGAGGAAGCAGAATCAGGGACTTGGGTGTCAATTCCACACCAGCGCTACGCATATTTCAGCTAATCTGATTTTTTACGCTCCATTGAAACTAGAAAGCGCTTTTTAAAAATATCCATCCTAAGCAGCATTCATTCTTTTGATGTCTAATAAGCTAAAAACAAACCAAAATGAAACAAAAACAACTCACAGAACTCTACAGTTGGAAGGGTCCTCGTACGTCCCCATACTCCCCTTTCCTCAATAAACAATATACCCAACAAAATAGTCATTTTCCCTCTGCCTGAAGATTTCCAAATGAGACCACAAAGCCCAGTCTGCTCTTGAACTATACCCATCATTAGACATATTTCCTAGTTTCTAATATTGTTCTTCTAGGACAAAGTAGAATTACCTTTGTCCAAGTGACAGCACATTCAAATACTTAAACAGAGCTATCATCATTGCCCCTGTCAAATCTTCTAAAGCTATATATTCCTACTTTTTCAAACTTATCCTTGTATAGCCTAGTGTTCATTCCTTTCACAAATCCAATCGCCCTACCCTAGGCATATTTGTTTTTGTTTGCTTTTTTTAAACTGCAGCTCCCCAAACTGAACTCAGTGCTCCTAATACGGTATGAGCTGGGTATAATGCAGCAAGGCTATAAGCTCCTTTGTTCGGGCTACCATTTCTCAATTACTATAAGTGAAGATGGCATGAGATTTTCTGGCTGTCACACTGTTGACTTACACTGAGCTTATAGTCCACTAAGATCCTCATATATTTTTGTATGAACTATAGTCTAGTGATATATCTCTCCATTCTGTACATATGTACTTGAGTTTTTGAGCTTAGTTATCTATTTTAAATTCAATCTTATTCTATTTGACTGATTTATGGCGTGTCAAGCATTTTGAATCTGTCATAGGAAAAAAAGATATTTGACCTTCCTGGGTTCATATTGTCCCAAGATTTGAGGAGTATTTCATTGATATATTCATTAAAAAGTGCTGAACAGAATAAAGCCAAGAATAGACCCTCAGAGACACTCTATAGAGTCATCTCACCAGACTGATGTCAGTACATTATTTGGTTCTGGTCATTCAACCAGATATGCAACCATCTGTCTGTATTTCTTCATCTTTCCTACAAGGATACCATGCGAGATTTGCTCAAATGCCTTGCTGAAATCTAGGCATCAACCCATTAATTTTTCAGTCAAACTCATAGATACACCAAAATGTTTCAGAAGTCCAAACAATCAATGTTTAGTTGAGTTAAGAGTCAAAGGATAAATGGGATGATCAGGATATAAAATCTCAATGGGTGATTTCTTTTTTCATCCTCCTTTCCATTAATTCATATTTAAAAAGAAAGCAAGTTGAGTACGGGATTGAAACTAAAACTGTTTAGAAAGAGGCCTCCAGCAGTGCTCCTGACCCACTCTGATAGAGCAGCTGGATAAACAGAAACTGAAAAACACTGGTGCTTTTGGGGATAGTTTTTAAAAGGGAAGAAATGAATTATTTATTTTAGGATAACCTAAAAGCTACTCTAACTTACATTGTATTAATAATTTATATATTTGAATATGCTGCACTCAAGGATAATTTTAAAGAAATAAATAACACTTCATTTCAAAGACTTCTTCTCCTCTTACAAAAACTAGGTAGAATCACCTGAAAAGCCACTTGAAAAATAAAAGAATGAGCCACATAATAGCTCAATGAATATTCTTTCTTACATAACACTATGTAGCAGAGATGAAATCAAATATTACATGCAAACAACTGAGACTGGAGGATGGGAAATATTTCACATTAATAATATATTACTAAGTAACAAATACTTAAAAAATAATTCCATCAAGCTATATCACTCAAGGTGAAAAAGAAAAAGGCAATTATCAGCTCAGAATAAATTGATATTGCAGGAGCAAAAAGATTTGGGGAAGAAAAATATTTTGCTCAAAAACCTTGTTACCTTCTGAGGTTATGACCAAATTGAGTCATTCTTCTTGAGTTGCAAATATCTATTTCTTCTTGTCATCTTTCTGTATTGTATTCAAAGGAATTACTGTCAGTGGCTGTGTTCCTTGGTTCTTCTTGGATCTTTCAAATATCCAAGGAAAGAATTTTCAATTGCCCTGGTAATACGCCTGGGTCTCAAAAATGGACTAGATTTTTTTCCTTGGAAAAACCTAATTTTCTTTCTATTGAAAATATACATTTACTTTGGCTCTAGCTCTCATGGAGATAGGTAATTGGTCAATATCCTTCTTTTCAGCATCTCTTAAGAAATTCAAGTGCAAATGACAATTTAAACTTAAGGCATCTTTCTGGAATGTAGTGGAGTGCTTCTTCTGTAGATGATGCCTATATCTCGCCATCAGTTTGTTCATGGAAACCTGATCTGTGATCGTTTTATATATGCCAGACAATCACATATTTAAGTAGCAGGCACATTTAAGTATTCTTTCAACAAAAAGATTATTTGGCATAAAATAAAAGCATTTGGAGGTATTTTGAGTCATGCAATAATACCTAATAACCGTAAAGATCAATTTGATATGATTGAAGGGCAGAAAAACTCAGTAGAGGAAAGTCTAGCCTACGGATTGGCTCTAGCCCTTGGCTTAATTTCATCCAGTCTATAAAGTTATTTACCAAAGAGTGATCCCATTCATGTGTGTAATTGCAAAATCATAACAAGACAATGAATGTCGTCAGTGGAAAAATTCTAAAGGTTTACAAAACAGAACATCTAAAAAGTAAAAAAGAAAAAGAAGAAAAACATATAAGAACCACCACAGAATGGATGTGATAGGTATCGAATAAATATTTTTTGGAAAAATTGATAAGGATTCCAAGAATGTCTAAGCTTAAACAGAACATGAGCGAAGTAAAACATTTATATTAGGCATTCTCATATTTTCTCCTTTAAAAACGCTAGGGCACAATGCTTATTTTATTCTTTTAATGAGAAAAGACAAAACCAGCTAATTTGTTACAGTCAATGTGTCATAGTGTAAGGAAGTCCTGTATTGTCATTCTACCTAAAATGCCTACTGTGTGATGATGAACAAATCACTTGACTTCTTTGACCTTCTGTTTTCTTCATCTGTAATATGGGGACATTAATATTTGTAGATGTCTGTCTCTCAGAGTTCATTCATGCAAACACTAAGCTTGCAATTTTCTCTTTCCCATGAGTCTGTCTGTCAGTCCCTCCTTTCTTTATACTCTCAGCACATAGCACATTGCCTGGCATGTACTAATCACTTAAGTTCTTGATGACTTGGCTTGACTATTCCTTTTCCTTATCTGACTAAAATATGAGTATGAGATTAAATAATTAGACAGCCTAGAGCTGCAAGGAACGTTAGAGGTCATCTGGACCAGCCTCCTAAGTTTTTAAATGAGGAAACTGAGATCAAAGAGAGTAAATGACTCATCAAGGATCCCAGGGCTTACTTAGTAAATGGTAAGCTGGTAATCAAACCCATATTCTCTCTGACTTCAAATTCAACATGCTTTCCACTGGACCATGCTGTCTCTGTCAGGTTTTCATTTTTTGCTGTATTAGAATTTTTTTAGGCTTTATTCTTAATATACAAATCAGTTTGTTCCAACATATCAGTTCTCTCTCTCCCTGTCTTTCTGTCTCTGTGTGTGTGAACATAAACATATATGCATATAGTTTTATTTATTTTGCTTAAACTTTTGATTTTATAGAAACAGACTCCTCATCTCACTAATTATCTGACACTATGGAGAAATGGTTATCACAGGGAAATGAAAATTCAGTCAATTCTGATTTCTTCTACATTGGTGGGTTGTGGTGAGATAGAGTATGTACTAATGAATAGTTACTGGATAAATCGCTGGAGCTTCAATCTTCCCATTTATCATTTTCATAAGAAATAGTACAGCTATCCAACTCTCAGTGGAGAAGTTTAAGGCTTTAAGGTGAGATCTAGCACTGGAATGACCCAAATCTCATGGGCAGGGGAGTTTTAAAGGGAAGGAGTTCTTAACCTAAGGTCTATGCTTTTTAAAAATATTTCGATAATTGCATCTCAATATACTTGGTTTCCTTTGCAATTTTATTTTTTTGCATTAAAAATCATTCTTCTGAGAAGAGGTCCCCAGGTTTTACCAGTCTGCTTAAGGGGTCCATGACACAAAAAAGTTCCTTGAAATAAAGTACATTAAGAAGAATAAAATAATTGCAATTTACCAGGCAATGCAGTGCATGCATAGCAAGAATTTTCTATGTACTATGCAGATAATGAAGGTCAGTAACTAAGTAGGAAAAAAATAATCCAAATGTGCCAAGTGTCAATAGAAAAATTTAAGAAATAATTGTAATATAAAGAAAGGATAAATTAACTCTAGAGCATCAGCTTAGCATGATATAAATACCTGTGAGGAAATGCCTTTAGAATTATAGTCATTAATGGATATATCTCTGGTTTTAATTTCCAGATAAATCAACAGCAAAAAACACATTTATCACTTGTATCTTTTATAGAATGCATAATGCTCAGTCTGCCTTTAATACACTAAAAATCTATTGTGTAGATATCCACAATAACATATTACTACAAGCCAGGAGATGACATGTTAAATATGTGGCATCAGCAATATATATTTTTGCAAGGGAATAGAGTGTTTTCCTTAATATGAAGGACTCACATAAAGAGGAAGAAAGAGAAAGAGATAGAGACAGAGGGAGAGAGGGAGAGAGAGAGAGAGAGAGAGAGAGAGAGAGAGAGAGAGAGAGAGAGAGAGAGAGAGAGAGAGAGAGAGAGAGAGAGAGAGAAAAGGAAAAGTTCTAGGTCAGGCTACAGAATTTATACTTTCTTTGTAAAGGTAATAGGAAACCACTGAAAGTTTCTGAACAAGTTTTAGCACCTTGGACAACTCAGGTCTTTCTGTTTCTGGGCTTCCTCATTTATAAGACAAGAGGGTAGAACCAAATAATCTCTTGCAGTTCCTTCTAGCTCTACTATTCTATGATCCTATGATCTATGATTTAGGGAATTGACATACTAAAAATATTGTGCTGGGAAGATCAAATTGACTGCTGTTCAAAATGGGGTGGGAGAGTGAAGAGAGAATGGAGGTTGGTAAGCAGACCAGTCTTTCAGTAGTCAGGACTTAAGATATGAACCATATGACCTGAGGAAATAGCTAAAGGAATGCAAAGAATGAGCCTATTTGGAAAGGCAAACTGCCTGGAACACTGTCATTAGGTGTTAAGTTCCAAGGAAATAACCCTACTTGACATTTTTTCCCCTACTTTTCCAGGAAAAAAAAAAACAAAAAACAAAACAAACTGTTAGCAGCACTGTGCTCTGCAAGAATTGTAAGAAAAAAATCAAATCATACTTCAATGACCATGTTTGCAATTTCAGATTTTCTTAAATTCATCTTGTGGCTAAGATTCATACTGTGTTCTCTGAAGCTCAGACTTTTTTTGCTGCTATCTTCCTGTTGGCTCTCCTTTGAAGTTGCTGGCAAAGCAATTTTGTGGCTTCTTTCTTTACTCCGGTTAACATTAATTTTATTCAAATATACTAACTCTTACTTCTCACAATGAATAAATGGCTCCCACCCCCATATACAGTACACACTGTTAGCATAATAGCTTTAAAGTGCTTCAGAGATTTTACACAAAAGCCTATTAAAATTTTGCACAAATTGTAATAAGCATCTTTTCTCTCAGTGAACAGTTCATCTTTTTGTCTCTAAAGAATTCTTTTATTTTTTGAAGAGATTTCAAAACTGCAATGCTTCTATTTTCTTCCTCAGAGAAGTCATTTCCCTCCACATGGCAGGAGAACATAATGCCAGAACCACAGATCCTCAAATTGCAGAACAAGATCCGATACCTCATCTTTTCTCACAATTACATCAACTACCTAGGCTATGTCTAAACTTGCTGTGGTATATAGTCATTGGATCTTACTGAACAAAGAGGAAAATCCAGTGAGTTTGTTTGCCTGTTGATTTACTTATACCTATTTTCTCTTATTTTAAGACAACTATAATGTTTTGGGGGTATAAGTACCTATCAAAATGATATTTTGCCCTTGTAAAATGCTTTATTATGACACTTGTGGCACTGTTATAAAAACCTTAATAGTGATTTTTAAAAAGTAACAAAAATGTTCTTTCTCCTATAGAACCTCGTTAAAATGCAAAATTGAAAAGTTATAAAGGACTTTGAGACTTCAACTAGGTTTATTGAGGTAACACTAGAAAGACCCTAACTTTGTTATAAATCAGTCATCCAAGTTGCTTTATTGTGCCTCTTTCTCTGTTAAAAAGGAAAAACAACACCTAGGTTTCTACCTTTTATTATAAGGCCGGCAAGACTTAAAACAATAGTAAGAAATAATATACAAGAAAATGTGAAACTGGTGTGGAAAAAGTTGAAAAAGATTATGTCAATTCATTATTCTACTTCCAGACAGAATGCAAGAAAGCTATTGTAGACTTAGGAGTCCCTATTTTAAAAAATAGGGGAAAAAAGAGATTGGTGACCCAGTTCTAATTACTTATGACCTACAAAGTTGAACTTGATTTCTTCCCATCCTAACCAATCCTTTCCTCTCCATCCCCTAATCCTGCATCTTTCCGATTTCTGCCAGTCACATCATTTCCCCACTCACATAGGGTCACAGTTTTGGAATATATTTGACTCCTTCCTCCTCCTGCAGTCCTTGCATCCTATGAGTGATGACGTCTTATGTATTCTTCCCCTGAACTACCTCTTAATCTTTCTTCTCATTGCTACTATTCTAATTTAAGCCCTTTTCATGCATAGACTACTGTCTCCCTGCATCCGATCTATTTCAACTTCAATCTATCCTATCTATTACTATCTTAAAAACAAAAACAAAACATGCTCTTTCCCTATTCAAAGGCTTTCAGTAAAGCCTCCATTTCTCTCTGGATAAATTTTCAGATTCCTCATTTTGACACTGAAAGCTTTCTATATTTCAATCTGGATCTATTCCTATGTATTGATTTGTCTCCCACTACTTCCCCACCTAAATCCATTCAGTTTGGCTCATCAGAGCCCTTCAATGTGGCATACTCAATTTTGATTCTAACCTTCAGTGAAAATGGCTCTTTATCTCTTTATTCAAGGAAAGCTATTCAAATCATATTTATCCTTTAAAGTCATACTCAAGTTCCACATCATTTGCAAGACCTTCTCTGGTGATTTTAGCCTAATGTTATCGCTCTCTCTCTCTCTTTTGAATTTCTAAAATACTTAGCATCCATATCTTTTTTTTGGCATTCAATCATTCTATTTAGTGGTTAAAGTCCTGTTTACTTAAGAAATGTGAAGATAGGATCTTGCATTTATTTGGAAAACATGAGACATCTAGTACAGTGTTATAGACAATAATTATAAAAATAATGAAAACTGAAATAACTGTAACGTAGAGAGACAGACAGACAGATAGACAGATAGATAGATACATACATACATACATACATACATGCAGGCATATATATGATAACTTGTAGCGTTAATGTTAGGTTAATGGTATGGGGAGGGAGAATTAAAAACTTTTTCTGCCCATTAATAGACCTCAATACCTTTTGTTAATTTCTGTTGAGGCACTGGGTCAGACGGTTGTGCCTTCCAGCTCTGAAAAGTGTGTGAATATTCTGAAATGAGGTTTTACTTTGGGGTTTACTAACTGGAAGTGTTTGTTTGGCCAGATGAGGCAGCCGCTAAGGAGCACCCCCTCTCCCACGCTTTGAAAACTCAGATGTTGGTGCTTCTTCCTCTGGTGACTATGTATGTATGGTCTGACATACATATGTATGGATCTGTCTGTTGACCTGTGCTATATGGTCAGACAGTTGGAAACCCTGTCTCTTACTCTTTATTTCTCTGTATTTTCTCTGAAGTTCAAGGTGCTGACTTTTTCTACTGAACTAAGTGAACGATATATGTACTTGGTTAAAGTGATTGTTGACCCCTAAAAGTTGCTTTCCTTAGAAGAGCAGATCTAAGAACCTGTACAGCAGGCACTTCTGTGTATGTCAAGGTCCTTGTTGTTACATAAATGAAACAAGTAACACACACACACACACACACACATATATATATATATCAGCTATATGCACTGAAATAACTATATATATGTTTCACTATATATAGATGTATATGATAAGTGAAATGATAACATATATGTCCACATATGATAACTGAAATAACAGTAACAGATATACATTGTATTATACATGTGTATGTATGTTATAAACAATATATACTAAATATAATTGCACACATTGAATAAATACAAGTGGGAAAATAAAATTAAAGAAAAACAATGACTATTAAAAAAAAACAGAACTAGGAAACTCATAGTAAGGAAGTTCCCTCTAGCAATACATCTAAATTGACGTACAATCTGTAAATGCAGAAGCCCATGAAATATCCTTGGGGCAGCATTACTATGTGACTGAAAAGCAAAACAGGTTAAACTAAAGACTCTATTATGCAACATGATTCAAGAATATGTTAGCCTGATACACCCTTCACAAGGCAAAGATTATAGTTAAATGGTGGACATACTTCTCAAAGATTCAGGAGAGATCCAGGTGACTTACCTTTGTTATTGTACACATCTAGATAGTTTGGTGCTGAAAAGATTGTAATTAGAGAAGGGAAGCCTGTTGTTTGACTTTTCCTATACATACGATACCTGAAAATGAAATAAAACAAATTACAAGTTAGAAACAAGGCTGTTCTTAAAAATTACACAATATCAAATTATAGGTTTCATAATGGATAGGAGAAAGGGAATCAAATTCTTTTAGTAAAGTGAGGGCCATTTACATTCCATAACATGACAATTTCTCTTTAAGGTGTATTTGCTGACAAACTACAATCTGTTTCAGGGATTTTACTTAAGGATGGCATTCATGTTCACCATTTTCCCCAAGTTCCCACAACCATTGGAAGAATCTATGGAAGAATCCTCATAAGATTACTGTATTTTAAAGGGCCCCAGACACATTTTGTATAGCATGACTTCTTACATAATACTCTTTTCAGAAAGCCACAGATATTGTTGACATTGCACTGTCAAGCTAGGTCATTAATGCCCAAGGTAACTATTCTCCAGAGTTATAGATACACTACTGAGATGACTGTGTCTGTAAACATTTTTTCCCTGAATAGCAATTTGCCTTTAAAAGAACATTTAGCCAAGTTTAAGAATGCACATGTTTAGATTTGCAACTCATATCCATCCATTTCCCATTCCTTCTGACTTTTGTGGGTCAAAGATGATTCTCCTAGAAAGGCAATATTTAATCAATCAGTAACGGAATTGGAAAAGGGATCTTTCAAAATACATTAATGATCCAGTTACAAGTTTATTTTCCTGAAGGCAAGAATAATGCATAATCCTCCAACACTTATTTTTCAAATAATCAGAAGAAGTGGTAGATCTTGGCATTCTTCCATTGCGGTGAAAATAAAAGTATTTTGCTTCTTTTAGGGAATAGAAAATTTATTGCAAAGCACTGCCCTGAAAACAAAATGTTAGTTCCCTTTAGTATCTCCTGCTAGCTACTTTTGGCAGGCAAACTGTTCTTAATTTTGCTGAATTATCTAGTGAAAACATAGAATCTTATTAGATAGGATACAATACAGTTTCAGGATATCTCCAGGAAGAAAATCTTTTGGAATTTCCAAAAAAAACCTTTACCTTGTCTATAGGAATAAGAAATATTGTGTGAGGTAGACCCTCAATTTTAGGCCTGTGATTTTATAAACAAGCTATGTCTGTAGGACAGTAAAATAACTGTTTTTTTGAAGCTATTTCAGTGACCCCACTGAATCAGCTGCTCAATTTCACCCTTCGTGGCACACGACAATACTTGAAAAGATCTGATTTGACAAACTTCTCCAGTATAGTTAGGATGACTTCAGACCCAGGCATAATAATCAGACTAATTTCACTCAGGCTTTCTGGCAGACTCACTCGTGGCTTCGAACAGGTACCTAGGCCTTGGACTTTTGTTGGATATTCTCGGCATCCCAAACACACCTCTGATGGAGAGATCCTTGAGTGTGTATGTTTCTTCTTAATAGAAGCTTTTAGGCTGTTTGCTTAATTTTTTAGTCAAGGGTTAGTGATGGGTGTAGTAGGGAGGGACTTCCTCATATCCACCACCAAGCCTCTGCCATGACCAAATCACTGGTACTTTGTTTCAGTGACATGATGTGTTCAGAATATATGCTATCTAGGTAATGAATTTTCTTGGACAGAATGATGTGGTCCACCAAGAAAGAATTCAGGATCAGATCTCAGAAAACAAGACTAATTCTTTAGGTAAATAAAAGGTAGAGTCTATATGCAGGGAAACACATGTTCTTTCCTTCATATAGTACATAGAAAGTACTAATATTTAATTGAATGAAGTGACTTGATTAGGATTAGAATGATTGGAGTGTGATTTGCTCAAACTCCTGGAGAGCAGGGGCGATTTCAGTTTTGTCTCTGTGTCCCTCCCAAGTCCCTATAACAGCCTACCACAGTGCCTGGCACATAATAAATATCTATTAAATGCTTGTTTTGATTGCTCATAGACGTCAGGCTGTCTTACATCACTGGTACCTAGCTATATTCCCCTTCCACCAAGGCAAAAGTGGGAAGCTTGGGGAGGTACTCATTCAAGCATGTGAGAGGGGACATTTAAATACCTTCCCAATAAAAATGCACTGGAGGGCATCCCTCTTCTGATGACAAGGTAGCTCCCTCACTTTCCACTTTATATTTGTCAAACCTGATGGAGGAAGGTGCCCAAACTTTCAGTTCTCAATAGATTTCTGAGGTTTCCCAGATTCTCGGCATCAGCAGAGGGGCTGCCTGCATTACCTTGAAGGTTTTCAGATTTCTGAGTCAATCAAGCTACTTGAATGTTTAACATAGTTTGTATGGTTAATTTGTGCAATTCTATGTGTAAATATATTATTTAGTTGGGATATATGGCCTTGTATCTTTGCATTTAATGAAAAAAATAAATACAATTTATTGAATACTTACTTTGTACAAAGTACTGAACTTAGTGCTAGGGACATAAATATATTATAATAAATATGTAATATTTGTTATATAACAAATATTAAACAAATATAAAAATAATTTTATATAATTATATACTATATAAATATATATGATTGTATAATTTATTATAAACATAATATATAATAAATAATATTTATCAAATGCTTACTATGTATAAAACAATAAATACACAAAGATGAAAAGCAACCCTGTTACTGCCCTCAAGACACTTATGAACATATGTGTATATGTATGTATACCTGTGTATAAATGTATGTATATATACAGATATGTATGTTCATTTACACAAAAAAGGCATATTCTTATGTCTCTATCTCTGTCTCTTTCTACATATGTATATTATATGTGTATCTATGTGGATATTTATATGTGCATGCACATATATATGTATATCTATAAGTACATAAAGAGAATCCAAGTTTTCCTGTTATTAAGTTCACACAGAGAAACCCAAAGAGTGAAGAATCACTTGTATCTGTGGTATCTTTTAGGAAAAGGCTGTGTCTTTAAAAAAGAGAAGGATTTCTAAGACTAGAGATGGGGTTCAAGAGCAGTATCTCTTCCTGGCAAGGGAGGAATGGAATGTACAGATACGGAATTGGGGCAGGGCAGGAAGATCTGAGGGATGTCAATGGAGCAGTTTGGGAGACAGTGTGGCTTAGTGGAGAGAACTCTTGACTTTGAGTCATCAAGGTCTGGGTCTGAAGGTCATCTCAGATAGGAAGCAGCTGGGTGACCCTGAACAATCAGTTAAATTTTTCACTGGGCTTCAGTTTTCCCATTTGGGGGGAATAATAAGACTTGAACTTACCTCACAGTGTTGCTGTGAGAGTCAAATGAGAATGGGAGTATGGGAAGCATTTTGTAAACTTGAAAAGAGTGATATAAATAATTATTTAAAATTATATAATTTATATATCATACATATATAAATTACATAAATATAGTATGTAAAATTATAGCAATTATTACTATACTATAAGTAGTGCTCAAGGGATACTTCCAATTGTTATTGACAGTTTTTATTTTTCAGTCACCTATATATCTTCAAAGGGTGTCCCAAAAGTCTTGGTGTGGTTTTAAGCTATTAAAACATTAACGAGCACTAAAACATTTAGAAAGACCTTTATTTCTCAAAGCAACCCTTGCCCACTCTACCAAAGTGCTGTCCTTTATAACAGCAATAAACTGTTCAGCAAAGCTAACCACATCAAAAATGTCTAACACTGTCTGCAGTGCTCCAAATCCACATCCCCCTCCACCCCTCCCCGAGCCCTAAAAGAAGGGAAGGAGGGCCAAAGGGCATCACTTAAAGTCCCAGAAATAACTTACCCGGCATCTTGGGCTTCATGGGCTCGAAGTATAGATAACAAGTTGTTGTGCTGTAAGAATTCACAGACAGCAGGGTAACTATCAGAAAGAAAAGAAAACAAAGAAAAATTCTTATTATGAAATTATCAGAAGTGACATAATCATCTCTAGAAATACCTGACATGATACGACATAATTAAATATACATCATTCTTGAAACAAGCCTCTTGACCCTGAAGACAGTTCCCCCCAGTTTTGCCTCTCCTCCTAATGAGAAACCCCTTTTTAAACATTAGAAAGTAGGAAAGAAGTTCAGTGTTTAGTAATACACACACACACACACACACACACACAAACACACACACACACAAAATCTCTTGATGAAAATCTTTTAGTGAAAGTCTTTGCTTCATAAACCAAACTCACAAATTCTGGGGGTGATTTTTAATCTTCTCCAACAATCAGAGTATCTGGCAACTGTCTATAAAAGGGAGCATAAAACTGAGAACGAATCAGAGATTTGGTGTTTCTCTGTCTCTGTCTCTGTCTCTCTGTCTCTGTCTCTCTCTGTCTCTGTCTCTCTCTGTCTCTGTCTTTCTCTCTGTCTCTCTCTCCCCCTCCCTCCCTCTTTCCCTTTCCCTCACTCCTTTCCTCTCTCTCTCAAACTCAAGAAGGAGGGGGCACATTGCCTTGTAGAGAGCTGACCATGGAGTCAGGACAACCTAAATATGAATTCTACTTTTCACACACGACAGCTGACCTCCAACCGTCTAAGATGACTAGTTTTAGGACAGGTGCTGGTCTTCTTTGATAATGTTTCCCCACCAGGTTTTCCCTAAATTAATTAAGTCAAAGGTCCAACCAACCCACCAACCACACAAACCAAAAAACAGCAAGTAAAATCTTACAGATACATGTATATAAATATTATCCGAATTATATCTTGATTCCTATGAAGGTTAGGCTAGTTGGCAGAGTGAAGAATGGGGGTCTCTGACCTCAAGGTGTGTCCTTACCCTAAATCCTGCAGTCAAACTCAGCAGATTTCACTTTTTTGTGTTCAAAGAGAAGATATCTAAATTCATAAGATGATGGAATGTATATTTTATTTATGAACCATATCACTCAACTCTTAGGATGGACCTTTCTTTTGCTCTGATAAAATATAAAGCTTAAGATTACACTGTCCTACCAATATGAAAAGAATAGTGATGCATTGAAAATGAAAGTTTAACTCTTTTCTTTATGTCTATTGTAACATAAAATATTTTCTAAAAAACTTTTATAGCTTCTTCCTCTCTCAAGTTATAGGCTTTTTAACAAAACAAATGAATGTAATAAAAGAGTTTAGGTAACTTAGCTCATGGGATAGAAAACAGGTCAATCATAACCTGAAATGACCATACATTGTGTAAAAATAATATACACTACTGGGACCAATTGCCCGACCAAATAAACATGGTCACCTCTGGGGGAGTGGATTTTTAATTATATCTACTCCATATAGTAGATATATATCTAAAGATTCAAGAGAGCTTGGCGGCTGTCTAGAAGGAAAAGCAGACAGTCATTTTGTCGCTCCCATTTTTAAAGCAACTTTCTGACTAATGGGATAAAGAAAAATTAAAACTTCAACTAAATCTATCAAGGATTGCTGTAACAATCTGAGAAACTGATTATAAAGCAGTGGAATTAAATTTAAAAAAAAGAAAAATCAAAGTGTTTGCTTAAATACTTGCTTCTCTGCTGAAAACAATACATTTTCTGGCAACTTAGATTTGCTATAGGTACCTGTACTTACGGCACACTGAAAAAAAAAAGCAAAATCTTGTTATGGCTCCATACCGGGCAGATTCTCCTCCTTCCTCATGTCTGTCTCCTGGCTTCTCTGACTTCCTTCATGTCACTAATAAAGTCCCTATGTGTTATTCCCCTAAATTTTAGTGCTTGTCCTCTTTTGATTATCACACATAGGGGCACATTTTATATATATATGTGTGTGTGTATGTATACATGTAAATAGGTATGCATATATATTTATATATGTTTAGATAAATGAATTTATATGTAAAATTGGGGGTGCATGTATATATTTGTATATGTGTATGTATATATGCATATTTGTATATATGAGTATGCCTATATAAACACATATATATTTATCCATATGTGAATGTCTGTACATGTGTATCTTTGTATACATATTTGCATACGTGTATCTGCACATATATATGTCTATATGAATATATCTGCCTATATATGTATATGTGTATGGTTATATATATATGTGTGTATATCACTTTTATGTAGTTAGTTGAATGTTGTCTCCTCCATTAGATCATTGGCTCCTAGAGGGCAGGCACTGTTCTTTTGGTGTCACCACGGTTTACCAGAGTATCTGGCAGAGAGTGGCTGTTTAATAAATGCTTATTTAATAAATGCTTATGTTTAATAAATGCTGATTGGCTGTTGTGAAATAGTGGGGTTTTTGTATCTATTTGCCCCCTCTTTTCGGATCTGCAGATAGGCTACATGCTTAGCTACTATTACTTCTGCTGCTGTCCCCCTCTCTCCACCTTGGATAGATTGATTCTGTCTTTACAAGTGTCTACACATCTACCATTTCTCTACTTATGCATTACATTTACATGCATACATACATATATGTATGGACATATAAAGCAAACTGAACATGGAACTGGAAAATGTATTTTCAGTCTTAAGTGTGATTGAAATATATATGTCATATTTTCCCAAAATATATGTCTTTATACGTTTCTGATCATATAGTCAAAGACAATGATGAATAAATTCAATGAACACAATCTTCCTTATAAATTGATTATAGTGAACTGCTAATTCCATTCGTTTGTGACACTATCACATGGCTCAATACCAGAAATTGAGATGATTTTATCATTAGAAATGACATTAAAGAAGAAATATTACCATCTGTTTGGCTGCTACATTCTAAGGACTATGGGACTTTTCCATAGGACTTGCAGCTAAAACCTTCTGTTTCTATCTGTCCCATTAGAATATGAGCTCTAAGAGACCCTGGGCTGCTTTACTTTTCTATTTGTATCTCAGTCCTTAGCATACAATGCTTTTAAATAGTAAATGCTCAAAAAATGTTTCATTCATTCATTCCATTGTGATTATAAAAAAAGTAAAAATATAACTCACAACTTTGATACATACTTAAGAATACCTACCAATGCAATTGACGAACCACGATTTCAGAGCACTTGCAATTGACTCTGCTAGCCATCAAAAGAAAAGGACTGGATACATGATAACGATTGAAAGATATTTTTGGATATGGACAATGTGGGAATTTGAGGGTATTGTTTTTGTTTTCCTGAGAGTTTGTTATAAGGGACTTTTTCTTTTTAATTTTTGATTGAAGTCCCTTACAGCTGTAGACTGATGATTTTTCCTCATAACATAATAAACATCTTCATGTTTCCAGCAAAAATGCCACAATATTATGCTTCCCAGTGATCAAGGTTGTCATTTGTCTTATTTTTGCTTTGTTTAAGTCCACCCTTCTTTTTCCCTTTGGTATAAAGATCGTACAGATCTGTGACATAGTTTTGGAAGGCTGCCAGGGACCCCCACAAAGGAAATGTCTTTGCAAGGGTCATGCAGACAATATGGGTTGGAGGCAGAGCTTCAACCCTTGATGGTCCCTATTCCCTACACTGTCATGACTCTCAAAAAAGCAATCTTTTCAAGAATTGTGATCATGTGAATAGAAAGCAGTGGATAGATGTGAGACAATGTAGAGGTAAGAATGAAAAAGATGGAAACCTATGTCTGTGGGAAGGAGAATAAGGAGTAAAGAATGAACCAGAGCTTGTAAACCCAGGTGGGCAGAAATTGAGAAATTAGGGATTTTATATATATATGTATATCTGTATATGTATATATGTGTATATATATATATATATATATATACACATACACATATACATATAAGTATGCATATATGTGTATATATATACTTGTTTTGGATATATTAAATATATTGTTGTTATTGTTGTTTTTAATTGTCCTTTGTTCTTAAAGAGCACCACGACACCCAGAAGGTGATGCCATTACTTTCAAGTGAATTGAATTTAAGTGGGAGAGTGCTGTGCCAAGTCACCATCCTCACTCTCTCCTCTGGAGCCATCTGGGTCCAGTGACAAGACATAGATCAGGATGGGTAGAATTGGCCCCCTATTGAATATGACTACTAAGGGATATATAATTCAAAATGCCAGAAGTGCCCTGATCACCCCTCCCTAATTGTTCTGGCTTTTGGTAAGATAATCAGTTATGGAAGAATCAAATGTGTATTTGGATCTGGGGGAGGGAAAGAAGTACAAAATATGAATATTTAAATTTTATATAAACTTTCTTGGTTTTTCTTATTTCTCTTAAAATATTCTCTTTGAAAAATCTGTGAAACAGAATCATATTTTTCCAACTTTTTGTGGTACCAACTACATAATTATCCCCCCTATAAATAATATTTTTGGCATCTTAGCAAACCTTGGTATAATTCAGTTCCAAGACCACCTGGGAGGATGAGGCTAAAAAAAGGGGATTACAGAGAGATTCAAATAAGCTAGGAAATGTGTACAGGCATATATTTCTCATAGTTCTTGGGTTTCCATTTCTTTTGCCCTAGGAGAAACTTCGAGCCAGACTTTCTTTCTTTTTTTTTTTAGGGTTGTGAAAAAAGAAAAGGAAGGAGAGGAAGGAGGCATTTGGAGTTTGCACAGTTTCTGTAACAGGGAGGAGAAGCATGATGGCTTTGTGACTAAGAGGAAAATATTAAGCATGAAATGAGATTTCTTTATGGAGCCATTTACGAAGGCTGGGCAATCCTTGGGTGGCCATATGGTACAGACCAGATGGGAATGGACTAGTGGTGGCCAGGCTGCATGGAGAATGATCAAGTCAAGCTTTGAGTGATACTTGCAGCTGTCATTGATGAATCAAACAGTATTCCAGTCCATAGCTTCTTTCCCTATTGCTTCCTTAGGACATTTGCTGAAGAATTTACTATTCCTTTAGAGCCTGCTCATTCCTTTAATTTCTTTTTCCCTTAGAAAGGCTGGGAAAGGAAGTAGGGGATGGAGAAAGGAGGAAGCAGAAGAAACAACTTCAAGATTTTGTGTGATTGTGACCTGCTGGTTAAAGTTTGTTTCACTTGTTTGAGTTTCTTAAGTTTTCTGATGATGTTAGTAAACTACACAACAGTCAATAGTAAATCACTGAATCTTAGGAATTTGAGGGATTGTGCCTGAGGGGATGAAGCTAGACTATGGGAATTGAGTGGCTTGAGCTATAAGATGAGAGGAAATTTTGCACTTTTATTGCTAAATTTAAATATTTTCAAGCAAAGGTTGTACTGGAGACCACTGATCTGTCTACAACGGTGGTTACATTTTTTTAAAATGATAAATACTATGCAAATAAGTACTGGATGGTTTTTGTTCCATTGATTGTCTAGAATTAAGAAAGTGATGGGAAGCATGAATAATGCATATTAAACTTAAAACTGTGTAATGTATTTTCAGAGAACTGGTTGTTAAACCAGCACTCCTCTGATTCTACACCATACTTTCTAACAAACTATTGAATATATGGTCATAACCAGCTGACCACGAAGACAGGAACCCTAATCTAAGAGAGGAATAGGCTCTATATTGGTAGCTAGGGTGCCACTAGGTGGCTGAACAATATACTCCTCTTAGTTGATTAAGTAATTGACAAGATTCTACGGTAGCCATTTCTCATTGGAATAGGGGAAAGCAGCAAGAAATGGTAGTCCCTTTGAGCACTGCAATCGGTGCAACTTACCAGCTGCCTTAGTGCATAATATGTTCTTTCTTTTTCATTGATATATTTTATGTTAATACAACATTCATTTTTATTTTGTTTAAAATGATGGAAACAACAGTGATTTTGCAGTCAGAAAACTCTGGTTCAAATCATGTCTTTACCATTTAGTGCCTATGGAAATTTGGGTAAGCCACTGGGCTTCTCTGTGATTCTGTATGGATATAAAGCCTACCCAACCTGGCTCCACCCTAACTTTCTAATATTATTATACATTACTACCAGAAAATACTATTTTGTCCAGTAAAATTGACCTTCTTCTGTTCCTCATTCCATCTCCCATCTCTATAGGAATTCCTTGTGCCTGAAATGCCTTCGTTTTCTCATCTCTGACTCTTAAGAGCTTCTAATCTTTCTTTCAAAGTTCAGCTCAAGGGTAACTCCCTGTATCTGGTTCCTCTAGCTGCTGTTCCCCACTCTCCAAATTTCCTTGAATTTATTTTTAATATATTTAACACATTTTATTTTATGTTTCTTTTATATTTAAAATATTTTACATATTTTTATAAATATATTTTATTATTTGTATGAATATATGTATAGTTTATTATTTATAGATATATTTATATAAATGTAAAATATTCTGTATTTTATTTTATGTTATACATTTTATCTTGTACATATTTATCTTGTATAACATTTTCTCCTTTGATAAAATATAACACCCCTGTACACAAGGGCTATTCATTTTTTTCTTTGTGTCTCCAGTATTTAGACCAGTGTTAGACAAACAGTAAGTGCTTAATAAATGCTCTTTGGTTGATGCATTATTTTAAAATGACCTTGAAATTTGTGAGTTGAACCAATGCAAAGAAGAAGGAATCATCAATGTAAAAAAGAAAAAGATCTGAAGGATAAAGACATAATTTGATCTGATATAGAAAAGATGGGGAACCCAAGTGTCTAGGTTTCATTTTCTCTGTCAGGAAAAAAGAGGGGGTTCTAAGCTCCACATTCTAAGGATTTCATTTGTTCAACACCACATAAAACAACATGAGACATATCAAAGACCAATATGATAGACCTTGCTTTCCAGAAGGCTACAATCCCATGAGGAATCAATTGCTTGACTCATTTTGGAATATAAAGACAACCTTAACATATCAGAAAAGTAAGAAAACAAAGTGGACTGAATTTATGGGAAATATATAAGGAAAGTAAAACACAAGTTTAGGTCTTGAAGGATACATAGTATGCACATCACAAAATAATAATGATGTAGAGGTAGATTAGTATATCCTGACAAGGCCACAATATGAACAAAGATTTGAGACACATATAAAATAATCTGGACTGACCATACAAGAGAAATGACATTAAATTCATAGGAGGAAAAATGAATGGGGGAAAGGGAAGGAAGAAGTAAAGAAAATGCTTTAAATACTTTAAAGAAAATAAGAGAAAGTATATAACAATAAGACAATTACAGAAAAGGAAAGGCTTAGTTTTTCATATGTGAGTTATAAACTTTTGATTTTCTTAAGAATAATTGCATTATAAAATAATGCAGATTTAAAAAAATTAAAAAGAATGACATAAAATAAGTGCTAACTACTGTAACTGAAAAAAAAGTCACTATTAGACTACTCATCCACATCAGTTAATAAGATGCAATTGATGTTTTTCTAGTTTGATTAAAAACAAACAAACAAACCTTTTTTCAAGTAAAAAAATGTATTGGCCATGGTGACAAAGGTAAAAAAAGTGTACTACTATCTTTATTGTAACTAGCTTTTTGGTAATTCAACAGATATACGTTTTAAATTATCTGAACTTTGTTTCATCCTGCTTCTGGATAACATCATGCTGATTTCAACAAGTTATACACATTGCAAAGCCTCCTAAATAAGTTCCATTATCAGTCAAAAGATTTCACTCAAATTAATCTACATAGGATAAATTAAGTGAACTAAGAGTGTCCATTGTTCAGGCAACGTAAATCTGACCTGCACAATCTGTGACCTGTGGGCCACTTTAGAGCCCATGCCAAAGAATTCCTCTATGTTTTCTGTGGGTGTCCCAAAATCCTTTAGCTTGCTGCAAGTGGCCCAAGGGCCATAAGTGGCCTGTGGACTACAGATTGTGCAGCTCATAGGGTTGCTCCATTAGTACAAGTATCTTGAGAAAGCACTTCAGGTAGACAATGAACTAGAGCCAATTATTGGATAGCAGGAAGAAAGCAGACTGGATTGCATTTGGAAAATGACCAGTCATTTATTTTTTATGAACTTAACATACTTTTCCTTGAAACAAAGGCATATCTTTTTATATCAATATTCTTACAATGATGTTATATGGCAATGAAGCTACAATGCCACAGATTCTATAACAAAAATAAGCTTATTCCAATGTCAATATGCATATTAGGTGGTAATAGGCTTTGGTATACCACCTATAAAAATATATAGAAGTGATAGGAAAGATATTATCAAGCAATGTATAAGCAGAAAAGAAGGAAGGCTAGTTATGTAGAGAGAGAATGGAGTCAACCATAGACAACTTGTTTGCCCCACTGGTATCCACTCAATGTCAATAGATCCAGAGGAAGCTCCCCATTACATTGTATAGAAGCCACATGTAGGATTTGTAGGCAGCCATGGACAACAGTGTAACCAAAAGCAAAGTAGGATCTTTTGCTGTTTTTCATTTCACTAAAAGTGCCTCTGATTGAATAATGTGATTGAGGAGAATCTTTCCCACCCATTGATGGGCCTGGGAAGATTTATAGGAAAGCCTATTAACCCTTTTGGTTAATGAGGGACTGGTTCTCAAGGGATGGGACACCCTCTGTGTCTACAAACTGTATAAAAACTCTGAGCTGAAGTTTTACTTTGGGGCTTAGGTTGTGGGCCAGATGAGACTCTGGGAAGCTGCTAGGAAGTCCTCTGGCTTTGAAAACTCAGATGTTGGTGCTTCCATCTGTAGTAAAGATGTATGTTATGTTAATGGTCAGACATCTGGAAACATGTCTGTTGACTTTTGATTTATCTGTATTTTCTCTGAAATTCAGAGTCCTGACTTTTTCTCCTGAACTAATTAAATTGATTAAAGTGTTTGCTAACCCCTCAAAAGTTGGCTTTCCTTTTAGAAAAGCAGATCAAAGAACCTATCACAGTAAGTCCTCCTGTGTATGTTGGGGTGCTTACTGATACAAAGAGTTACACAAGCTAAGGAGGCATGGCTTTGTGGCAATATTCATTAACAGAAGGCATAGTAGCATTGATGAGGTCATAGATCTACCAAGTACTGAAGCAGTTGAACAAGATTAATAGAGCTTGGGAGGCAGAGCCAAGTTGGCTCTACCAAACAGCATGGACTTTTCAGAGTGCTGCCCCAAGCCCAGCTAAATATCTGTAAAAAATGGATTTCAACAAATTCTGGAGTTGCAGAACCCACACAATGATGGAGTGAAGCAAATCTCAAGCCCAAGACAGCCTGGAAGTTCACCAGAAAGTGTATATCATGCCACATTGGGGGCAGGGCACAGTGTAGCATGGGCCACACCAGCACAGACAGGACTTGAGTAGGCCTTAGGGGGACCGAACCTCAGGCACCTGTGGTGGTTTCCAGACTTCACAACCCCAACATGCTGAGAACAAATTGGAAAGTCAGTGGAAAAAGTCTGTGAGACCTCAGTGGGAGAGTGGAGAGGTCCAGCCCCAGCCCTAGGGTGGCAGAGGGGAGAGGGAGTAGAGGAACTCATGGAAGCCACAGCAGCAGAGACAGAGGTTGTTTCTGGAACTCTAGGTCCACAGACTGTGGGGGAATTGAGCAGCTAACAGTACACCCTCCCATCCCCACTGGATGCAGAGATCTACCTTGACAAAGAGCTCAAAAGTCAAGTAAATGGCTGGGGAAATGAACAAATGCTGGAAAAAGAATCAGATTATAGAACCTTACTTTGGCAACAAGGAAGACCAAAACATGCAAACAGAAGACAACAAAGTCAAAGCTCCTACATCCAAAGCCTCCAAAAGGATATGAATTGGTCTCAGGCTAAAGCTTTTAGCTCAGAACTACAAAAGGATTTTGAAGATCAAATAAGAGAAATTGAGCAAAAACTAGGAAGAGAAATGAGAGGGATGCAAGAAAATTAGGAAAAACAAGTCAGCTTCTTGCTAAAGGAGACCCCCAAAAATGCTGAAGAAAATAACACTGTAAAAAATGGACTAACCCAAATGACAAAAGAGATCCAAAAAGCCAATGAAGAGAATGCCCTGAAAAGCAGAACTGTCCAAATGGAAAAGGAGGTTCAAAAACTCACTGAAGAAAATAATTCTTTAAAGATTAGAATGGAGCAGATGGAAGCTAATGACTTTATGAGAAATCAAGAAATTATAAAACAAACCAAAGGAATGGAAAATAGAAGACAATATGAAATATCTCATTGGAAAAGCAACTGACCTGGAAAATAGATCTAGGAGAGACAATTTAAAAATTATGGGACCACTTAAAATCCATGCTCAAAACAAAAGAGCCTAGACATCATCTTTCATGAAATTATCCTATTTTTTAAACTTCAAATCAAGATATAAATTATTCAAATAGGCCTAACAAGATAATATTAGCATTAGTCCTGTGAACTCCCAAGATAAGCAATATGAATTCTGTCACTCTTAGAACACTTCTTTTTAAGTTAACTGGTAAGTTTGAAAACTTAGCCCACTTAACTTTAGTTTTGAAACTTCTGGCACAAATTGTATTTTAATCTATGCTTTTATAAGTCTTCTCTTTCCAACCCTACTTCCCACCAGACTAAATGTAAGGTAAAATTCAATTTCAATTTCAAGTAGAAATGAAAATTATTTGACTGACATAAACAGAAGCACTTTCCTAGTAAAGAAAATGCCAGGCTTGGAAGGAAGAAATTCTGAGTTCAAATCATGCTCATAATAATAAGCTAGGAATATGATCTCTGGCAAATCACGTAACTTTAATGTCCCTCAGGCAACTCTCTGGGCTCTATCTTAAATCACAAAGCAGGCAACATCCATTTTTTTTAATAAAAAAGTTGTCTTTAATGAAAAGGATTTCACCATGTCAGGGACATGGATTCTTCATGTATCTGCATATGTGGAATCCATCATGGAAAAGCCTCAATGTTTTTGTAATCTTTCTGACTTTATTATCCAATTTCTTCCTTACTTTTCCTTCCTCCTAAAGAATATAAGTATGTGGTAGGCAGAATAATGAGAGTGGAAAAGAAAAAAAATATATGGTTTTTGTTCAAAGTGATGTTGTTACCTTGAGAAAATGAAGTGAAAGATTTTCTTTAGTAACTGGTATATACAACCCAAACATCCAGCATTCAGCTTTGCTTCCCTTCACCTGCTGCATAATAATCTAAGGTTATTGTAGCAATGACTTTAGAATATCAGGCCCCCTTATCTCCTAGATCCTGTGAGGTTTAAAGCACATTTATCAGTATATTTTCAAATGACCCAGATTTCTTTTTGTTTGCCAATCTAACCCTTATTTTCCTATCACTTTCTGTTATTTATAAAATGAATCCTGAAGTTTGATTATCAAAATACTAATCTGTTTGATAACAAGGACAGAATATTAATTAAGCATGACTTAACAATTTTCTCTATCTGTGGGATATTCTCTATAAAATGACAGGATTGAGTTAGATGTTCCCCAAGCTTTCCACCTAAACCTAATGATTTCTGAAATTCTTTGTCTCTTCTTTTTCCCTGTTCATCCAGACCTGCCTAAGGTGATACAACCTTCTATAACTATTATTAATTCCATTTTATTTTAATTAAATATGCATTTCACTTTGATTATCATGAGTTCATACAGAAGCTTAAGCAATGTAATAGATTTGCCACTAGGTAGAACTTAACTGAACCTAGAAATCACTGTCATCAACAACATTTATTCCCTTCGGAAGAAACAATATGGCAAACAATAGAAACATTGGCTGAGGATTCAAAATTATCTGTAAAACACTATTTATGACAGTGGCAAAAATTAGGAGCAGCATTACCTCACAAGACAACTAAAAAACAGTGAATGGGAACATGAGTCTTCAAGAGTATTGGCAAGAAATCCAAATAAGACCAGTCATCCCTAGATCATCTTTATATGAAACTGCAAAGTGATTAACAAGTAGAAAATGGGCACAAAGCTGTGAGCATATCTATTGCAATTTTTTATCATTGATAATGGAATTATCATGTTTGGACTGCAGCACCTCACTCAGCACCCACCAGGCTATAAAACTACATGGAAATGACACTTACTAAAATGAAATCAGGGAAAACAGAAAACCATGGATATTTACCAAAGATTACTGAAAAGCACATCAGTAACTGCTCTCCCACACAGATATTTTCTCATCCCTATCTGCTCAAAATGATCATTTTATCTTTTCCCATGCCTCATGAGCCCTAACCCTTTAATGCATCCTCACTATTATATTCATTCCTTATACATTTCAGTTATTTCTGAAATACACTGTCTTCATTCCCCTTCTTTTCCTCTCTCTATCCCTTGGTGAAGCAGTTCAGTTACACACTGTGCTCTACTCCTAAATGCCTTGCTTCCTTGTTCCATCTTCTCCTATCTTCAGCAGATTCTTCCTACTATTGCACACATGCTTTCTCTAATCTCTTTATACCTACTGGCTCCTTCTCTGCTGCTTTAAAACATACCTGTTTCCATATCCTCAAAACAAACAAATAAGTAAAAATCCACTTAATCCAACCATTCCCAATAGCTGCTGTCTGATTTCTTTACTCTCCTTTCTGGCTACACTCCTCAAGGAAGCCTTCTGTATGTTATGCATCCCCGTTTTTTTTTCTCCTTCTATTCACTTTTAAACCCTTTGTAGCCTGACTTCTGCTGTCATCATTGAGCTAAAATTTTCCTCTCCAACAACAATCTGCTAATGGTTGAATATAATGTCCTTTTCTTCAATATGTATCTTTTTCTTTACTTCTCTCTAAATTTTGACACTGTTAATCTCTGCCTCTTCTTAGACATTCTCTTTATGTTTTTGTGATACATGTTTCTCTTCCTAACTCCCTTCCTTCCTTCCTTCCTTCCTTCCTTCCTTCCTTCCTTCCTTCCTTCCTTCCTTCCTTCCTTCCCTCCTTCCTTCAGAACAACACATGGTAGTCATGAATTGACTATAGAACATCATCAGTAATGATTTATAAGCAGGAATAGTGTATAAGATATCGACTAGGAAATAAATGTTCAGAAAAGTAAATTGGCTGGTCATGAGAGAGGAGGAAGTGATAAGAGTTTGGACATGACTCGTACTGATGAAAATGAAAAGATCTGAAGGAAGACATCAAGCAAATTGGATAGACGCTTTGTGGAGGCTTTATGAAAAGACATGAATAAGGATTATCCCAGATGAGAAGTGCTGCAATCTGCCTAGGTGAGAGGAGTATGCCTATAAATGAATGAATCTGCTGAAGACTCAAAATAATAGTAAGTAATAGTAAGACTTGCACAAGGCTATGTAGTTATGGAATAGACTAGCTGGCTCTTGCATGAAAATACTCTTACTCCAAGTCCAGAGTTTCTTCCACTGAGTTTGTACTACTAAAGTATTTGGCATATAGTAGGAATCTATGATCTTTGATGGTTGATTGATATAATTTTGCATTTTGATTTTGTTATACTCAAAGAGGTTACATTCTACTAAGGAGAGATAAAAAGTAAGTATATAAGAATGTACAAAATAAATTCAAGGGAACAGGGGAAGATAACCAGGAGTATAAAATGATATATAAATGTGAGCTATAAAGTCCACAGTGCCAGGATGATGGTAATTTGCTGAGCCAGAGTGATGCATATCCCTGGAGTCAAGAGCTCCAGGTTCCAGGGCTAGTTCTGACACCAGCTATCTGACTAAAACTCACTGAGATTCCAGGGTCCAGTCTACAAATGGAGGTAATAATTCTTTCTCAACCTACCTTGTGAGGAAAGTGCTTTGAAACTGTTAAAATGCTGCATAATAAAACATTATTAATATTAACATCATTATCTTCATGCTGAAGTATAAAATGACAGAATATAAGAAGACCTGGGTTTAAATTTTGACTCAGATGCTTACTAGCTATGTGACCATGGGTCAGTCAATTGGCATTTATTAAAAGTCTATTATGTGCCAAGCATTTGTTAAATGTGGAGTCATTTTACTTTCCATGGTTTCCTCATCTATTAAAAAAAGGAGGGAGTTCAACTCAGTGACCTGTAACGTCCCTTACAGTTTTAATCTAACATCCTCTGAATAACTCATGCCAGTCTGAATACAATTTGTGCAAGGAGAAATAAGACATTAACCCATGCCATAGATTTTTCTTTCATGGAGAGGCACAATATCCAGGTATGGTGTACATCTAATGCTCCACTAAGGTGGGATGATGGACTTGAAACAAAGAGCTACTGAAATTCATTTAGGAACAAACACCGTGAAATCAGGTAAGCAGACAGCATGTATTAAGCACTTATGTGCCAGATACTGTGCTAATTACTGAAACTACAAACAAAAGCAGAGAGAATAATGTTCCCTGATCTCAAGAAGTTTACTCTTTAATAGGGGAAGATAAGACAAGATAAGAGGAAACTTGTATGGAGCATGGTGGAGAAAGTCCCAAGAGCCAGGAGTGTATGTCTTACATGTATGTCCAGTAACACCTATCCAGCCCCCTCTCCAGGACCTGAGAAGGCAGAGTTTGAGTCAGTAGGAAAGTAAGCACAATTGCAATACCAAGTCCAGAACTGAACCAGGATGTTCAGGGAGAACCAAGAATTAAGATTTGAAATGGACAGGAAAACTTGTAGGTAAGCAGAGATACAGAGGGAGGGGAAGCCTACAAGATTAAGAAAAGAAAATACTGGGTGAGAGCCAGGGAAATGATCAACTTAGTTTGTTTTCCCAAAACTTTATCTTCTGATCTTGATACTGCATATTTCCTCCTCTTGCTTAGTGCCCACATACCTCTACGGTCACAGAGCCTGGGTAAAGAGAGAAAAGCCTTCTTCTGAGTCAGAAGAAACATATATGAGTGGCATGTGGCTCTATGATGTTTGACAAGGTACAGGCAATCTGCTCTGTGGTCTCCCTTGGTTGTTACAATTAGAGACTCTCATCATTCCAAAAATTGCTCAATTATATGCTAAAGAATGAAATGGTATGCTCCTACTCCTACTTTTGAAATATATACATTACTCTAATAGAGTATCCAGAAGAATAATGAGTAAATTCATCAATTATGGAGGGTGTCCCATGAGTCTTAGAGCCATTTAAAGCTATTAGGACTTGGAACTGCACCATGGCTTTTGGGACACCATTCTGTTTAAATTTCAACAGTCAAGATGTTTTCTTTATCTTAAATAAAAGATTCTGTCTTCTTTTTAAGTCTCTCCTGATCCTCAAACTTCAAGTGCCCTCCTCGAACTACTGTATAGATCTATATTTACTAACTTTATATTTATACTATGTCTGTACACACCACACACACACACACACACACACACAGTGGTTATTTACTGGATAGAAAGTTAGTGGCCAAAAGTCCCCAAAGGGAAATAGACAGCCTCTTTAGCACTCTGGAGCTATCATATAAAATGAATATAAAACTTTTTTTGCCATTTAAGTCAGTCTATTATATTATAAGTGCAGAACTTTGTGTATTGGAAGGAAAATAAAAGAATGAGGTAAGACTTCTTTGCAATTGTGCAATGCAGCTGGAGTTTGGGGTTGGGAAGGTCTACTTCTATGACGTGCTTTTGCCTCTGTATGGGTTGTCTTCTTTTGTATAAGTTCCTGGGAAAGTATCATCATCTGCCAGGTTATGCTGCAAATTTCATGAGATTTGGGCAAAACAGAATACTTAAAGGGTGGGTGATAATAATTCTACGAAGACATCTTTCTTAGTATCACAGCACTATTCTATCAGAGGTCACAGGATCTTTACAATCACATGTCATGGGACCCTGACATTGCATCATCCATTTCTTTTCATCCATCTCCCTTCAAACAAGCCCTGCCTCAGCTTCTAATTGTTCCAACAAGGAAAATTATTTTTGAAAATTTCAAATTTTAGCTCCATGCTGATGTTCAAGAATGGCGAGAATATTATTGAGAAAACAAGGCAAACAGTTTTCGTGTACTATTTGGTTATGCAATTTAAGACCTTGAAACAAATCTAATCATTTGAGATAATTGGTTTACCAGTTTCAAAGAAATCAGAAAATAATTTCTTGAGTTTATACACTTTTTTATCTCCTTCCTCTTCTTTTAAAGTATATAACGGTATATTTTTCTTATTGTTTTAGATGGTAGATTTCACAACAGTTTCATTCCAAACAATGAGCAAGCCTAGTAAACCTGAGTCTAATCCAATAAAGTACCCTGTGATTGAAGTGAAAAGAGGTATCAGGAAATAGCTGTAGGCACTACAGAACAAAAATCATGTTGTAGAGTCTATCTGAAGTGAATAGTGATTTTACAAGGGACTTACAAATCCCCAGTATTTTCAAGTACAGAAATGACAACAAAACAGTTTGGAAGGCTTCTTTGGCTCAAAATAACATTATGGTTACCATTGTACTAAGAGGCAACGATCATTAGGCTAATAACTTTATCCAAATCAGGGAAGAAAACAGATAAACTCCTCAAGAAAACTCTCAGAACTTTGCATAATTCACTTAAAGAAAGCCCCTTTTTTTCTTTTTAGTGCTGAACCAGGGAAACTAACATAACTAAAACAGATGTTTTTAAATGCACATTTATGAATTATGGCTATGCTATCTTGGTACGAACATCTTTAGAGAGTTAACTGACACTGTTTTTCTAGTCCAATTGCTATCTAAACAAAAATTTCATCTATTATATTTTTACTAACTGGTCATACAGCTTCTGATTAAAGATGTCTAAAGGTGAAGACTTTATTAGCTCCCAGCGCAGTTGATTCCCTCCCCGCTTTATTTCTTTGTTTGACTAGCTCTACTTATTTTAGAATGGGTGGCTGGATGGTACAGGGATAGTGCCAGGCCTGGAGTCAGGTGGACTCATTTTCACAAGTTCACATTTGGCTTCAAATACTCACTAGTTATGTGGCTTTGGCAAGGCACTTAATCTTGTTTACCTCAATTGCTCTATCCATAAAATAAGTTGGAGAAGGAAATGGCAAACCACTCTAGTATCTTTGCCAAGAATACCCCAAATGGTGACAAGAAGAGTTGAACACGACTGAAAAAACAACTGAACGACGACAGCTTGTTCAGAGGTTTGTTTTGGTTTTTACTTATATAGAGTTATAATCTGGAACTTGAGTCTAGTTCTGTCATTTAGGACATGTTTGAAATTTATTAAATCACTTTACTCCATGTAACCTCAGTTGAATCATCTGTAAAAAAGAAATAATAATACTATTGACTTCATGGTGCAGTCGGGAGTTAGAATTGGATGTGAAGGAATTGTGTTCACATCTTGGTCCTTCTCTTTTATAGAAATGTATGCAAGGAACTGAGCAAGTCATGTGAGGTCTCTACATTTCATTTTTCATATTTGTGTTATGAGGGATTTGGACCAAATGTTTTCTGATGACCCTTTGAGCTCTGCATCCATGATGCCATGATGATATGACCTCAATAATCTCGTTTGTAAAACTGGGAGGCAGCTAAGTGGCACTATGTGCTGGGTCTGAAGTCAGAAAAACTCATCTTCTTAGGTTCAGATTCGGCCTCAGACATTTGCTAGCTATTTGTCCTGTGTTTGCCTCAGTTATCTCATGTGTAAAAGGAGATGTAAAAAGAAATGGCAAACCACTCTCATATCTTTGCCAAGAAAACTCCAAATCATGTCATTTGCAATCATATATGACTGAAAAAATAACTGAACTTAAAAATTCAATAAGTTCTAAGATCTCTTCTAGAACTAAAACTATAAGGCTACTCTTCTTCCTGAGAGTATGGGATTTTGTAAGATTCTAATGAGATAATGTAAGGAAAGAACCGTTTAACTATAAAGCCTAGAAATGTAAACTCATTATTTAGAGTCAATTAACATTTCCAGCTAATTCCTTCTTTTCTCTTCTCTCTCTTTCTCTTTTCCCTGCTCTACCTTCTCCTCACAGAGAATGGAATTATTTCATTTATAAAGCTTTTAGAGTCCTTGAAAACTAGTTTTAGTTTAAACTCATCATTCCTGTTTGCTTCCTGAAGGATAGTTACATAAATATTATAAATAAATAAAATGCATTGCAGACTGGACTCTTAAAAGGTTAGACAAATTAGAGTAGCCTATGGGTCAAGAAGAGGCTTGTCTACCAAACTAACATTCCATGAGAGAGGACCATAACACAAGACTCACCTGTAGAAGTATGAACAGCCCCTGACTGTGTTGTGAGTGAAATGTTCCTGAGTCTTCTCATTTCCAAAGTCTTCCAGGGGGTCTGACCACAGGATATCACACATAGGTCCATATGCTGGTGGTTCTTTGAATCGGTCTAACTAAGATAAATAGAAGACAAAAAGAAAGATACTAACAAATCTTTCACAATTTGGAATTCAAACAGAATTAGAAACCGGTATCCATAAGGTTCTCCTCTTTATATGTCAATGATTGAATAGTCCTCTCCTGTTTCTTTCTTCACACCTTTCCATGTCTCATCCATAGTTTTCCTATCTTAAATTCTTCCATTTGCCTCCACATTTCACTACCTTTGCCCCCTTTCTTTCGTTTTCCAGTATCTTCCCTGTCTCCATTTTTTCTTTATCTTCCAATTTCACTTTTCTTTTCCCACCATTTGTCTACTTATTTTCTTCTCTATTTATTATTTGTCTATTTCTCCACTATGTTGAGTTCCCCAAACCTCTCCCCAACCCAATGACGCTGAAAAATGGCTTCTCATCTTTATGCTCCCCATTGCTACCACCTAGTGGTTGGGATTAGGGACTACAATACAATTGAAAATAGGATTAATTTACATTATATATACATCAGTACAATTCTATAAGAATCTCCATTTCATGAACATTTATCTGGAGCCTCCAAGACTGTGCACAGCAATCCACTATGGCTTCATTAGGAGCACCTACATTCAGAATATCCATTTGTTGTTTTTCTGCCGGTGTGTCTTCAAGCATAATCAGTTGGGGTCAACTGCATGTTCAGTGCAAAAAAAAAAAATCATGCTACCTCCAGAGTCTTTTCCAAATCACAGTTCTAAGGTTTAAAGACCTCGAATGTCTATAGACTGAGTTTCATTAGTAACACATATAAGTAGGGTTTGATTTTACTTTTAAAAATTTTAGTAGTGAATGTAATGTGCATGAGATAGTATTTGGAAATGTATTTTTAACTTAATTTTAAGAAAACTTTTTCTTTAATATTTTAACTGTCATTTTATTAAACCGACATCCTACAATCTCATCTGAAAATCAGGTAAAACATAAAATAGATGAGGAAATACATTAAAAATTAATATTCTTCAGTTGGAACCTTTATTATTTTCTTTGAATACTATATGGGCAGGTGAATAATTCAATCTGACAGTCTATCTAATTCTTTTTTTTTTCATAGAAAAGGCCAGATTTATTAACTGTTTAGTGACATGCTACTTTTTTTTTACTAATATCTGAAAGGAATGAAATGTTTTTCACGTTTCTAACACTCAAGATCTTCTAAATTTCTATCTTCATTTCAATCATAAAATATTCATTCTGAACTAGATTTCTAACTGGTTTCAGAAGTTGAAAAACATCATGCATTTGTAACCACCATGCCCCTAAGAAAAATGTTTGCTCATTAAAACATAGATTTTACTTTTTGAAGAACTGTAACATTTCCAAACACAAAAAAGCAGATGAGAGACACTGGTTATTGTTGAAATGGTCCAGTTCAAAGTTTGATCAATAACCAGAAAATATAATTTTGGAAAAAATGTTGAACATATTAAGCGAGAAACTCATCATTGCAGAAAACAAACACACAGTGGTGGAAATGTAGAAATTCATATCTGACAAACTCAAAACAATGCAAGATTTAATTATTCTACTGCTTAATTGTAGAATGAGGTACTTCATGTAATGCCATGAAGAACATAAAATGCTCAACTCAATTTCAGTAACAGGACTTATTATTTGGAGGCTTAAGCTCCTTTTGCAATATAAGTAAAAAGGATTGAGGAGAACTAACAAATTGGGGAAAGTTAAGGACCTCCTGGAAATTATGAAGTGCATGAGAAGATATATAATACCACTTCAAAAGAATTCTTTATTCCTTCTGTTCTTTCTTTTTTTAAGCCATCAATATTTTTTTAAATCAACAATACAAAAATGCATGTGCTCAGGAACAGAGTAAATCACTACAGAATTCACTTGGGAAATACATTATTTATTTAAATATAGATTATAAGGTAGAAGGATACTGAACTGGTAATTAAGTTCATCCCCATAACTTTATGCAGATGTATGCTTTTAGGATTTTATTTCCTAAGTCCCTAATAATTCAGTATTTATATCAAGAAGGAAGAGTTTGGATTTCAGTGAAAAGTATATTTTCTTTCCTCATTACCTGTTTTGTCTCCTAATATTTCTCCATAATGTACCTTCTTTTTCTATCTCTCTCCCACTCTCCCTCTATTGCCATCTTCCCTCAATCTATTTCTTCTACCCCATAGCAACTAAAACATACAGGTAAAATGCTTCCTGGACTCCTAGGAGCTATTGACCTGAGTGAGAGAGCAGCAAGATTGAATCTTAGTGTTTTCTCCCTCATTATATTGTTTTACAGGCAAAATCAATTAACTTCTCAAAGTTAATTAATAATGGTTCTAGGAGTAATGTTTGGAATGTTTTAAAATATTTATGATCTTAAAAAAAATATTCATCCAGCATTTCCATCTCAGGTAAGGAAAAAAATGCTAGTGGAGCATAATAAATAACCAACAATCTAAAAGTAAATGAAGTCCTCTTCCAATTCTTTGTGAAAGTACATAAAACCTTTTTGATGATGAGGAGGAAGAGGATGAATATAGACTTAGCTATAATAGTCCCTAAGCTATCCATTAAGCTGTTTCTTTAGAAAATGCCAAGAGTTTTGTTTTCAGATTTATTTCTGATGTGTATACTTTAGCACCACCATTTCATGTGGGCTTTCTACCCCCTAAGGTTTTCAGTTGCTATATTGACTGTAATAATTACTGATTAGGAAATATCAGGATTTACTAGATTAAATGTTCAATAACATTTTCATTCAGTCCTAAGAGAGGAGAGAGGACAGTCATTAATTTATTTAACAATTTAAAGTCTTTTCTAGATTACTTGAGTAGACTTCACTGGAAAATACTCATGGATATCTTGGTGAACAGCGAAGTCTCAAAATACAGTTAGGAGAAATGGAAACAGAAAATAACTAAATATATGATGTCAAAGAATCATTTAGGGTATCCAAATATAGCTTAAAGAATAAGCACTAGGTCAGATTTCGAATTTAGTATTGTGTGGTCATGAGGTTCAGCATCTTTAGGTAACTTAGACTCCATTTAAGAAACCAATTCACCACTTTCATGATAAATTAATATATATTGGCTGTTGAATTCTGCCTAGAATCCAAATATGAATTTGAAAAAGAAAGGGATGTAGGTTATCATATTCACACTCTAGAAATGTTAACCCCAAATACACAAAACTCATGTTGTTCTAGTCCAAACACATTAACTTTGAAAAAAATGACCTTTATTCTAGTTAAAAGCAGTTGATGCTATCTATACCAGTAACAATAAGCATAGCCTTTTACCACTGTCTCCTCTTTGAATAAGTTTACAGCACACAAGTACATTCTTATTAGATTTTCTGAACTCAGTTCAGTTCTACTAATTAAGCATTTACAATATAGAAGGTCCAGTGCTAGATGCTAGGGATACAAAACTCAAAATAAGCAAGTCCTCATCTTCTAAGAGCTGTCATTCTACAGAAGGGATGCAATAAGTCCTCATATATATAAACCTAAGTTAACATTTAGAGGGTTTTTTTTTTATTAACAATGGAGAAGGAAGGGAAAGGAGATTTTGGGTGACATCAGCTAAGTCTTTAGAAACCTGGGGCATCTGGGAGTTACAGGTGAGGAGAGAGTCTCATAAAGAAAAAGCATATATGGAGACACAAAGATGTGATGCAGTGCTAAACTGAAGGAACATCTGTTTGGTGTTCTGAACACACAGTACATAAAGGGGAGGAAAGTGAAATAAAATCCAAAAGATTGGACTGGAGCCAGAATGAGGAAGTGTGAATCACAGCATGTTAGAACAAGCAGGTAAAACAGAGATTCCTTGGGTATCAGATGAGCAATATGAAACCTACAGATGTCTCATATCATTTTTCAGTGCAAGTAAAGAATCGTATTCAATTCAGTGTTCTTGACCTGACATAATGTTGTTTATCTCACATCATCAGTTGTCACAGAAGAACTTAGAAAACTCTCTAGGCTGGGGGACAAATAAAGGAAATAAACATTTGTATAGCACTGACTGTGTGCCGAATACTGTGGTAAGTACTTTACAAATAGGATTTCATTAGAGCTTCATAACAATCCTATTATTGTTGTGGTGCTGCTATTATCCCCATTTTACAGTGGAAGAAACTGAGGCAAACAGAGGTTAGGTGATTTTCCTAGATCATCACATGACTGTTAAATGTCTAAGGCTAAATTTCAACTCAGGGCCAATGCTTTATTCACTGAGCAGTCCAACTGCCTTGACTTACTATCATGGATCCAAAACTAATCCTGGGAACTGAATCTTACAGAAGTTATAGGATCCATCCAAAGTCACATAAGTAATTAGTGGCAGAGGTAGGATCTACCTCCAGGTCCTTCCTCTGACTCCAAGTGTTCATCCGCTTCCCACTCAGAGACTCTTACAAAAACAACACCCAAGGAATTCCACCAAATGGTTTTAACTATTATGCCACAAACACTAAAGAAATATGGTAAGAACATGGGTAGTTAAATGTAACACTTGTCTATGAAACAATGATGAAATAAGCATCAAATGGATCAAGTTTTACTATTTGTTTGGGCACTTAAGATTTTAGGCAAGTCTACCAAATTTCTCTAGGCCTCAATTTACTCATTTAGTAAAAAAAAAAAGGTAATATTATAACATACAATAATATTGTATTATAATATAAAGATAATATTACACATCCTGGTCTACTCACAGGATTGTGGGAATGATCAAGCATATAAAGGATATGATTGGCGTTACCTTGGTGGTGCAATGTATGAAGTGTTGAACTTGGAGTTGAGCCTACTAACTTTATCTTTCTTGGTCTCAATTTTCTGAGCTCTAAAAGGAGGATTAATAATGGCCCCTACTTTACAGGGCAGCTACATGGCACAGTAGATAGAACACTGGGCTTGGGATCAGGAAGACTCAGTGGCAGTGAGTTCAAATCTGGCCCCAGAGACTTGTTAGCTCTGGGGAAATCACTCCTTTTTTACCTTAGTTTCCTCAACTGTAAAATGAGTTGGAGAAGGAAATGGCAAACCACTCTAGTATCTCTACCAAGAAAACCCCAAATGGGGTTACAAAACATTGAAAATGACCAAACAACAAAACCTTACAGGGTTGTTATGAAAAGCAAATGAAATAACATGTGTAAAGTTCTTTGGAAACCTTAAAACATTTTGGAAATACTATCTATTTATCATTATTATTCAAATGTCCCATCTGGAATTACATTCATAATTCTCTTTATTGTTGTTAGAAAGAATAGACAGCTTTGGTTCTCAATATCTTTGGATTCTCAAAGCTATAAGCACAGTGGGTTCAGCCTTATTCTAGAGAAAATGAGAAAAATCCATTCTATCATTAAAAGTCTCTTCAAGTCATGAGATCCCAGGTTTTAATACAGATGGATATAATGCCTTTCCCTCATTAACTCAATCCTACTTTCTTTAAATAACAACATTAATAAGCTATAGGTAAGTAACAGATAAGAATATCTCTTTTATTCTGCCTATTTTTGCAACAAAGAAACATCACCATAAAAAAAAAAAAAAACTATCACACTACCAAGGAGTCACAGATAGCAGGTTAAGGAAACATGCTTTAAAACAAATAATTTTTATTTTTTTTCTCCAAGGCAATGCAGAAGTTTCACTCCTGATGAATAAACAAATGAGTGTGCCAAAGAAAAAATGAATAAAGCGTTCATTTTGGGGGTCAAATACTGCGTTAATTACTCATTGAAGTCTAGTAAACAAACAAGTATGATCCCTAAACTTTTCCTCTGAGGAAAAAAAATAACATAAAGAAACCTAAAATGACAAAATAGCTATCTTCTCCTTCAGAGATGAAAAATGACAATGTTTAAAACTAACTTCATATTAACACCAAAATGGTATGTCCACAAAGACATAAATGCTGAGGTTTTTGGAATCTGTTTATTGTTACCTGGATGTGCTGGGTGGTTAAATCTGGGTAATAATTAGACTTACTTTTCTGATATCATCTAAGGTGTTGATCTCTGGCGACAAGCCACCATGTACACACAGGAACTGTTGGTTCATCAGGGCAGCCAAGGGAAGGCAGTCAAAGGCGTCCATGCAAGCATCATATACTCTTTCTGAATACTTTATTTTACCTTAGAGAATATAAAAGTCAGATATATATATGCATATATGAATATATTAAAAGGTATTCATATTTTGAAACCTAAGATCTTTTTGGTTTTGATGCCACATTGAGGACACAAAATTACACTAAGTTCTAGCACTTCTCTGTGGAAACTTGAAAGTGTAAATGTTAATTGTAGGATCTCTTTTCATGGTCCTTGTTCCTTCATAAATGTTTGCATTTTTCTCCTCTTTTTCCTCTTCTTTTTCCTCTGCTCCTTCTTCCTCTTCCTTCTTGATCTGTTAATTCCTCTCCTTCCACCTTCTTCTTCTCTTTCTCACCCCTGCCCCTCCTTCCTTTCTCATCCTCTTCTCCTTTTACCTCAGTAATCCCTTTTGCTCCTTCTAGGAAGAAGAGTACTGAAACTGGAGTCAGGAAAACCTGAGTTCAAATCCAGCCTCCGACACTTACTAACTGTGTGACTCCGAGAAATTCACTTAACCTCTGTTTGCCACAGTTTCCCCAACAGTAAAATGGGGATAAGAATAGCACTTGCCTCTCAAATGAGATCTTGGTAAAGTGATTAGTGTACTGTCTGGCACATAGAAAGCACTTACCAAATCCTTCCTTCCTTTCCTCCTTACCAACATACATCCATATGGTCACATAAATTCAGATATACTCCTATTCCCTATTTCATTTTCACTTTTATTTAGTTATACTTTTTGATATAGAAAACGGGACATAAAAAGCTAGGGACTGTTCATTTGTAACATTTACTGTTCATAGTAACAAATTTGAGATATACTTACATTCTTGTTTAAATGTGAAATACTCTGTTAAATGTCTACATTCATGGTTTCCACGAAGTAAAAACAGTGTTTTGGGGTAAAGGATTTTCAAGGCCCATAAATACAGCACACACTGAAAAGTAAAACAAATGATCAAATAGTACATACACATTTTTTGTTCCGTTATAGCCTATATACTTAATGAGTTGATAAGCATTTAGTAAATACTGTATTCTAGGTACTGTGCTAGGTACTTGGTTTACAAAGACAAAATAATTCCTACCCTCAAGAACCATAATATATTCCTTGATTTTCACTCCCTTCATCCATTTTTTGGATATGTATCAACTCAAATGCCCTGTTGTGGCCAAAGTGGTCAGCAGAATGTTTTTGAAATCATTAGAAAACATACTGACAATGAAACCGAAAAGATCTTGTTCAGCCCTCATGTATCTGCACCCAGACTACTGCATGCAATATGTCATTTGGATCATAACATCCAAAGATGTTCAGAGAAGTAAGAGTCTTCAAGGTCACTATTGAAATGTGGATTAAGGAGGGAGAAGGCGACTCAACGAATAACGGGGAGAGATTACAATTTTTGACTCTGAAAAGTTTAAGGTTGACGACGAATATGATTCACATACACACACACACACAATGAAGTCTAGGTCGTCAAGAGATGTACATTACAAAGCTGAAAACTAAGTCAGCTATAGGAAGGGAGTAGCAGTGAGGAAGGACAAACTTTTTGATGGGGTAGGAGTGTGGGCTATGTCACTACCTAAATGATCTCTCTCCAGGATTTCAATTTTTCATTATAATTGATTTTTTAATCTAGACCCACCATTTTATTGGTTTAGATCACTGGTGTCAAACTCAAATAGAAACGGAGGAACCACCAAACTGCACATAAGCATTCTTGTATGCCCCCATTGACTTAGAAAACAATAAATGAATATTACATTCTTTTGCATATTTATCTATTTTGGTAAATGTTTCCCAATTACTTTTTAATCTATTTCAGCAGCACCAGGGAATGTTGAAGGGTTGGAAGATGAGGGACTCTGGTACAGGGAAATCCTCTGTAAGGAAACTCCTTCAGCATTAGCAACTGGACTGCAACTAGTAATTTCCGAATTTCCTGGGGTACGGAGGGGTTCAATGATTGCCCAAGTTCACATAATCAATATATGTCAGAGGCAGGGCTTACCCATCGGACTTCTTGGACTTGTCATATACTATGATGAGCTACTACCTCTGTTTTGATGTCTCAAAAGCATTTTGTTAACAACGTGCTCAAGGCTAATGATAACTAACTTTATGCTAAAAAAAAAAATAACACAGACATCCCATTTAAAATATTATCCCCACTCTTAATTTTGAGAGTCAATTTGCAAACCTGAAGCAATTTAATGAATGTTCTATAAAGAATAATCATTTCAGCTTACAAAGTATTCGTGTATTGATTGGAAACAGTCATTATATAAGCATATTTTGATTGAGCTTCGAAGAGGAAATATAAATGACAAATAATTCATATATTATATATATATATATATATATATGCAATTCAATCCCCTTACCCCTTACAGAGAAGAAGAAAAGGTTGAAACAATGATTACACTTGACAATAAAAGGAGGCACACATGCAGAATTAATTTTCTAGTCAATCTTCATTGGTCTCAGTATGAATTAACTTCACCATTTGTGACAAATGAGCAATCTGCAAAGTAAGTTCAACTAGTCTGTATTTTGATTAGCAGAAAGTTACTTTAAATGCTGCTATGTACAAATGACTCTTTTCATCTTAGTGGGCTGCACTGGGATGGTGGTCTAAGCATCCTTCTGAGTGTGTGCAACGTGTCTGGCTGGATATTTGCACACTTGGTTTAATAAAGGCCGTGGTGATATTTCACAGGGTTGGTAGATCACATCTCAATATGGATATTTATAAACTGTTATTAATATCAATGAGGGGAGCTTTTCCAGCTTAAGATTTTGTGTGCTGCAATTGCAGTGGTCTAAACTGGGGGGTTGAAGTTAAGAGTTTTTTCTTTTGTGTTTAAATCTTAAAATAGCTATATTTTTTTTTCATCTACTTTCAAAATCCAAAGGGGGGAGTAATATAGTTTGCTTCGAAATGTCACAACTTTTACTGAATCTAAATTTGTAACCTCTCCCCCTACCAAGACCCTGACTGGGGGCTTCTTAAATTTTTGTCAAATTTTACTACAGAAATCACATCCTAAGCGTCACATTTTCTTTTTTGCCATCTGTTGAAAATTCACAGGCTGGTTTAACATCCTGTTTTGACATTATCATATGCCTTTATCACCTCTAGACTTAATTACTGTAACACGTTCATAGCTGGTTTTCCGAAGCCTCACATGGAAATACTCTCTACAAATGTTCCTATATTGTCCATTTTTCATTCTGAGTAGACAACTCACGTAAACTCTTTATTATTATTTTTGTTTCTTTTAATGGGGAACATTTGAAAATATATAATTTACCCCCTAAATTTTTGCTTATGGCACCATGAGGCCAAAATAACTCTATGTTTGAATTTCATTTTCCTTCTTGTCAGTATGAAAAATAAAATTACTCGTCAAACATAGCCTAGTATCTCAAACACAACCAAGACTGCAGAAGTGGTATGTTAAGTCCATGGGCAAGAATAAGATTTAAAGGGTAGACAGCATGCCAGAATTCTCTCCTCGACATCTGGTGTGAATTTGTTGCCAGGGACAACATTTTTTTTTTGTGAGCTGCTACTTTTCCATCTCAAGTTCTGATACTCCTACAGAATGAAACAAGTGTATAAGAATATCATGGGGATTTTCTGGGTTTTGAGGTAAGGAATCTTGAAGGTAATTATAATTTGCTCATTTTCAAAGAATTCAGTCTCTCTGTGAACAAGAGTGGCACAGTATGGACAGGCATGGATGGACTGTGATCTACACAGGTAGAGGTAATAACTATATGGATGAAATCACAGAGCCACTGGAGAATAAGAGTTAGGAAGTCTCCATCACCCATGGATGCTACAGTCATTGTGAAAGCGAGAGAAAAAAAATCAAATTGATTTATCTAATTTTTTCACTGACTCAATTGACAGTGTTGGTATTACACAGAAACAGTCTAAGAGGCAGCAAATGACTTTTCCTTGGACAGAGTTTAAATGGTATTAGGATGGACTTTTTCTTCTTTTTAACAGGAATAATATCGAGAAAAATTTTGGTTCTAACTATATAACACTGGTGTTTTCATTCCCAAATCAATATGGGTTATTAGGTACACAAAATCTTTATTATTATTATTATTATTATTATTAATTCCATGTATATTCAATTGTATTCATCTGAATTTTAAAATATTAGATGTTTAAATATTTTAACAAATGTAAATATTTAAGTATTTTAAGATATTAAAATTTCTTTAGCCCATTACAATTTTATATGGATTTTGAGTATGTACATGTTAAGGCAGTTTATAAAAGGATGTTACTTTAAGTGGAAGAAAAATAAGAAGGGAGAATGAAAGAGAGAAAGAGAAGTTGGCGAACATGGGAACAAAGAAATTGTAGGATTATATTTAGTCTGTGTACTTTCTGTGAGCATTTGGATGTTTAGTTAAACCAAAGGGCTACTCACTCCCTTGTTTAACCCTGAACCTGAGAATGTAGTCTGTTCCAGATACTTCCTCTTTCCTTTCAGTAAGGATAAATGAATCTCTAATGACTGCCTTCAACTCTGGTGGTTGACAGGCTTTTGCCTGGACCCAACTTTACCCCCTCAGGAATCTTTATTAAAATTAATAAATTAGTATAATTCTCTCTGTTATTGTTTCTGAGGCATCAGTTGGAATCCAGATTTACCAGAGATTCACTTTGACCCATAGGGCAAGACCATTTCTCCACTGCAACTCTCTATTCATCAATCTAGAGAAAGATGGCATTAAAGCAATAATTAAATTAGGAATTATGAACAAGTATAAGGAACAGAAATACTCTGGATTCAATGTCTATCATCGCAAGAATTGTCTATCATCTTGGAGGGAAAGAAGCTATGCATGTCTTTCATCAGATCTCCAGCAAAGTTCTGTAAGCACCAATCCTTTTCAACTACAGCCCTCCTTAGAACTGCCACCTCAGGGCTATTCCTGCAGATTCTTACCTACACACACCAGTGTGCAAGCAATAATAACACCTAGCATTTACACAATGCATGGAGATTCACAAGAAACTTTACAGATCTTCCATTTAATCCTTGCTTGCAACAACTCCAACAGGTATGTACAATCCCCATTTCAAAGAGGAAGAAATTCAGACAATGGGGAACTGAGGCTAAGTTTTAACAGACCTTCTTGACTCCAGACTCACCAGACTATCCATTTCTTCCACTGCAATATCTAGTTTCCCTAGTTAAACTGAAAACAATCCCCCACCCCACTTCCTGTGTTCGGCCCCAAGCTCAGTTCAAACCTGGAAATGTTGAGGTTCCATCATCACCTCTTTTTGTCTGGGCTGCTATGGCAGCCAGAGGCTACCCCGACTCTTCTACACCTTCTCTAGTGTTTCCCTTGCACCTGAGAGAAATCATAGTCAAATTCCACATACTTGCTATTTTTTCTGTCCTGAAGTGTTTTTGTTTTGTTTTATTTTTTACCATCTCTTTTATTAGTTTCTCTACCAGCCAAAGGGAAAGTGAAGCTGTCTCTTTTAAGACTTAGTCCCTCTTTAGGACTCAGGTCATAACATGCCAAAGAATTCCATTCCAACCAGGAGAAGTTTTATTCCCAACTTTAAATATTGTTGGAAGATGGGATAGCATAAGGCGGTAAGGGCTATAATGGAATTATGGATTTAGAATTAGACTTCATTTATCCCAATTCTTTCATTTGTAGACAAGGAAACGGAGATCCTGTGAAAACGGAGATCCTGTGAAATTAAGTGACTTGCCTTAAGTGACTATCACATAAGCAGAAAGTGGTAGAATTGAAGTTTGAACCCAGGGACCTCTGACTCGCAATCTAGTGCTGTTAAGGAAATAAATTATATGCTTCTATTTAAATGATGAAAACATAATATTTTAACAAGGTTATTTCCAAACAGCTCTTGATGCTATAAGGACTACAGGAAGTGTAGCCATGTTTCATTGATAGAAATGCCAGTTGGTAAAAGAAAAACAGAATGGGAAAATGTTAGCTTTGGAGTTTCAGAAATATTCCCTTACTTGGGGAACATAGATAAAATCCAATGGGAGTAGAATAATGGAACCCTATCGACATAGTTGTCAATCCCAGTCATCAAGTTATCTTCCCATGTTACTTATTCCCATCTGTCTGATGAACTAAAAAACATTATCTGATGAAGCTTCTACACCATATCCCACTCCGGTCTGTGTGACTTCATAACTAGTAAATAAAACAACCTCCTCTAATTAATCATGGATGAAGTTTCTACCTTAGCTTCTATCCCAGAGAGCTTGGATCTCACTAGAGCCTACAAGGGACTGCTACAGAATCAGTTTATTTTTAAATCAGAGGCAATTTAGTGGCTATAGGAAAAGAGAGTCAGTGAATTTCATTTGAAAATTAAAGCAGTCATCTAGTTGCTATTGCTGGAAACACCCCTATTTGCAACTCAGGATCAAGCCAGAATACACATCCAAGCTCAAATGGATTAGGACACCTCTTAAAGTTAACGCTATTGCCACAACTATCACACATATTTATTCTAATGAACAAAATCTCTGTCTTCAACATTCAAACCTTTCTAGTTTATTCTGGATAATTCCCAAGAAAATGAATTTTGATCTTGGCTAAAAATCAAAGTCTAGAGAATTTAAGGTACATTTTCAAAACTTCACCTCATCTATGATACCACTGTCCACAAATGACTCATGCTCAAAAGAAACAAAAATCAAAAACAAAACAAAACAAAGCAAAAAAAAAAACTTGAGACAGGGTCTATAAGTCCCACATCTGTGGCCATGAAGCCAGGTCCAAACCTTCCAGGACAATTCCATTCAAATGTGTTCTTCTTCAATCCCTGAAAAAAGTCAAATTCGAAAACCTAAAGTAACCTCAGGAGACCCCAGATATTTGTTGAAAGATGAATCAGAATTATTATGAAGTCTGCCTACCTGTACTTGTACAATTTGCCTATGAGAATATAAAGGTAGAAAGTGGCAATTTACTAATTCATTTAGGACAAAAGTTCCTGATAAGCGTTCCTCAGTACTATAGAGTATCTAAAAACCAGTACAAGTTGAAGTAAGTATATAAATAGTGATTGAGACAAACAGATAGATATAGATGTAGAGATAGATAGATACATACACACATATAGATATAGACATAGATATACACACATACCCACACATAAAACAAGGGGAGAGAGACAGAGAGTAATGGAGCTGGTCACAACTGGGCTGTGCTACTATTATTATCATGTGACAGTGTTGTTAGCAGGAATATTTAAGGAGGGGGAGGTGCTCCTGCTGGTAAATAACCCAACTAGCTAGTTTAGATTCTTTTAGACAATTTAGGTGGATCCCAGAGAGTTAAGAACAGGTCTAGGCTAAGTCTCCTAGTACTGGAAATGACATGTTGAACACAATGCCCACACGCTGTATGCAGCTCACAATACTCCAAAGTACGACTCAAACCAGATTAACATGAGATCAGGGAAATATTTAATGAAATAAATAAAACATGGATAATATTAATCTGTGCCTTTTTAAGTCAATATGTGGTCCCATAGTGCCTTTCCTCCTGCCAAGGTGGGATGCTTCCATGGGTCTTCTTAAATGTGCTGATAATAAGACAGTTGGATGAAAGTGTGTTCTTTCTCTGTGTTGGTAGGTCCTTGAGAGTGGGTGTTGTCTTAATATTTTTGTTTGTATCCCCATCATCTAGCCCAGTGCTTGGTACATAATGAATGCTAATTGATTGTGTCCTTTACTGTCTTCCCCCCTCCCCATCTCCCCTCCCGCCCCATGTGATAGTGATTAATTCTATCCAAGCTAAAGGAGTGTGGGGTAGTTTTCTAGAAAGGGAAAGCAAAGTCTTTGTTGATTAGGGTATCCCCAGAAAATCTTGGTTACACCTCCCCAAAGGAGAGGAGGTTCACTCTCTTATTCCCTCAGGCCAGCCCTGAAGGTGTGTTTCAGAGCCCAGTTAAAACATCTAATCTATCACTTTACTTTTCAGATGAATAAACGGAGGCCCAGAAAAATAAAAGGATTTTCCCCTGACCAGATAACTAGCAGGTGACAGAATTGTAACTGAAAGGCAATAATTCTATCCCTGGCCTCTTCCCACTTCCTCCACTGCGCAGGATACTTATTTCCTCATTTAAAGTCTTTGGAGGCTTTTTTTTTTCTTTTTCATGTGGGAATTTGTTTTGCGTGATGCATATTTCTTACAAGAGTTTCCTTTTTCTTTTCTATTGAGGCAGGTGGGAAGAGAAGACAAATGCTCATCACTTTAAAAAAAGTAGTTAAATTTGTAAAAAACAAACAAACAACAAAAAAAAACTCAACGAAGGCTACGTACTTCAGACGCTATTTTCAAATCAAAGCCTTGGATGGTTGGTCTCCCTATCTCACCTAAGAAATCCTGAAAACTTACTGGTTCGACCCCTCGGTAACAAATCATGGAATTACTTAATTTTGTCTTACATACTTTGTCTCTCCATTAACCTGTACATTCCTGAAGTGGGTACAATGTGTTTTATATCTTTGTATTACTCCAACACCATAGCTCCTTGCACAACATCTTGTACAAAGCAGCTACTCAAATTAACAAAGTTGATTGTTTAACTGACTGAATGGAGTAATATTTTTTAGGTTTTCGTTTGTTTATTTGTTTTACAGTTACTCGTTTCGTACCTTAATGACCCACTTAGGAAAGACAGGACCTTCAAAGGAAATTTTGTAAAAACTAACAAAGCAGCTTAAAATAAAATGATGACATGGTAAAAGTATGATGCTTTTATAAAATTAGTTTTCACTCCCAATGAAGAACAATAACTTTTTTAAAAAAATTACTATCCTATGATAGAAACTACATAAAGATAAGTAATAATCTTGAATTAATACTAGCTTTAAAAATGTCTTATATTCAAATGATTTCAAATGAAATATTCCCTAACACATTATTATTCAATCAAGGAGGATGATTAGACAGGAATCTGTCTCCAAGGGTAGTTAAAACATTTTATTTTAATGAATTTTTCAAAGTACTCTAGTCCACTGGTACCAAACTCAAATAAAAAGAGTTCCTTGCCCCTGCATATTGACTTAGAAAACTACAAATTAAGATAATATTGCATTGCATTTTTTAATTTTCTTAGACATCTCCCCAATATGTTTTAATCTGGCTTTGTTCCACTGAGAGTTTCCTGGATAACTTGTTTCCTGGATGCGTTTGACATTTCGATTTATTAATAAGTACCCCTAAAGACAAAAATATGCCAACTGTAAATATACACATACACAAATACAACTGTATTCTTCTTAGGGCGTTATAATGGTCCGCTGATCCCCAATTTGTAAGGCACATCCTTCAGGACTTACAATTCCTTTACCAAATGCAGCCAATCAAAAGCTAGAAAGACTCTCAGACACCATCTTATCCAATTCTTTCATATTACAGACGAACAAACAGGCCAAATGAAGATAAATTATTTGTCCAATCATATAAAGTAAACAACAGAGATAGGACTTAAACCAAGGTCCTGACTCCAGAGTCAGTATACTGTGTTTTCCCATTTAATAGAGAATCATGGCTCCTGTGTACCATTTCAGATTTAGGACATGGATGGAGGAGGTGAACTACCCAGCATGTCCTTCCTGTTGAATGAAAACAAAAGGTCAATAACCGAGAGATTTTATGAGAAAATATTAGATTGTGAGGTTCTCCATTCCATTGTGAGCATCTTGACGGCAGGGACTGTTTTTTGCCTCATTTTGTATCCCCAGTGCTCAGCTTAATGCCTGACACTTAGTAGGAATTTAATAAATTTTATTGACTGACAGACTATTCATACAAGGTGAAACAAAACTTTAAAGATAGTCATTGCAAAAGTACAGTACTAGTTATAATTGCTTCATTGTTTTATTTAGTATATTGTATTTATTGCATATAATTTTATGTGCACATAATTTACACATATTGCATGCTTTATATAATATTTTATTGTATTATTTAGACTTCTGATAGTATGTTAAAGTGATAATAGAAAAGAAAATAACTTATTGAGAAGTAACATAGCCTTTAAGCAAATTTATTTGGGAATGGATTTGTAGCCAAGGTGAAATGTCTGCTGCTCTTGCTTTAATGTTCTTTTACATTAGGGAGCCTTTGAGGTGGAGAGCCATAGGAAAGTCAAGATAGCTCTCCTTCCTCAGAAGCTTTTTAGAGAGAACACCAAGTGGAAGGAAGACCTATTATGAAAAGCTATCATTTCATGGTTAAGTGAACATCTGGTGAGGATCCCTCCCTTCTCTTATAATGGGGACCACTGCCAGTGCTCTGGGCATCCAAGTATCAATGATAACTGGAACTTACTTCAATACTGAAGTACCCTCTGTCCACATAATCCCCCAAGAAGAGGTATCGTGTGTTGGCCGGAGAGCCTCCCACTTCAAAGAGCTTCATCAAGTCAAAGAATTGTCCATGGATGTCCCCACAAACTGAAAGAGACAAATACAACCTTCCGTTTAATGTCAATTCATCCACATGAAGACCAACACATTTTATTCGTGGACTCTTTGAGTGCCAGACATCTATAATGTCAAAAGTAACCTTTGTATAGGCAAGTTAACTTCAATTCACTGATGAAATAAGGTAGGAAGAATGACGAGTTCATAACATTCAATGCCCCAGACAAACTGGGCTCCTTGATGTTTTTCTTATCGTCTGTTTCATTTCTTTCTCCATGCCCTTGGACAGGCTGTCCCTCATTCCTACAATTCAGGACCACATTCCCTCTGTCCCTTGAAATCTAATTCCCTTTAAAATTGAGGTCATGTCACATTCCTGCCTTTCTTAACTCTCCCAGCCGCCTAGTGCCATTGCACCTCCAGACCCCAATTACATTGCAATTACAATGTATGTAGTGTGCATTTACTCATACATATGTGAGTTGTTTTATATCATTTAATATAACTTCATTGAAAGCAGACTGTTTTTTTTCTGTATCACCACCATTCAGCACAGTATCAGGCACACAGTAGGTGTTTAATTAATGCTTAATGACTGACGCATGAAATAGTTATGAGGTATCTTTAAAAACAAGTGATATATAAGAAATAATATTTTTTATCATAAAAGTATTTAATTTGTACATAAACATGAACATAATTAGGCATTGTAACACACATTTGTGTTAGCTTCTCTGGAAGAAGCTTATGATTTAAAGGCATACAGTACTAACATAAATGCCATATTACAATATGATTCAATTCATTTCAATTCAACCACTCTTTATCCAATACTTACAGTAATTCCTAGGTATAGAAAGCTAAAAATGGAACTATTCTTGGCCTCAAGGATCTCATTGATGATGTGTTAATTAACTTTCAGAATGCATGAAATTACACCTTTCAGTTATAAATGTGTGTAATGGATAAGAATTTTTCTAACATGCTTAAAAAAAGACCTAACATTCCACTTGGAAGACATAATATGTACATAAGTAAATGAATATAAATATGTATTAAGGGACACAAAATAATAACAAGAGGAAGCATATTCTAAGAACAGGGCAATCAGGAAAGCTTTCTGAGGAGGAGACACCCAAGCTGAACTTTGAAGGAAGCTAGGGATTTGAAGAGGAAGAAGCCCCTTCTTTAACAAAGGTCTTTGGAGGGAGGGTTTGCTTTACCCTCAAGCTGTCCAATCAGGAGGCAGAAGCATATGAGGATCCTGATGAAGTGTGATCATGAAACTTGATGACATCATGGTGATGCGTTTCAGGGTGAGGAGGTGAAAAGGGGGATGATGGTGGTGGAATCAAGGCAAACAGTGAAGCCAGTGGTAATGAGTGCATGAGATAATATAACAATGTGCTATTATTGCTATTATTATATATCATCTATAATACATGTGATGTGTAATAAGATTTCAAATTGATAGATGATGGTGAGGTTGCAGAAAGATTTAAATGTCAAGCTGAAGAGCTTCTATTTTATTCTAGAGGTGAGAAGTGGATAATAGATGAATTTTGAGCAGGAAGCTGTCATATTAAGATATGTGTTTTAAGAATATTATCTTGGCATCTGCAAGGCAGATGGAGTATAAAGAAGAGAGGCTGGAGTCAGGGAGGCTGCACAGGAAGTTATTGCAGTATGCCAACCATGAAATGATGAAGGTCCAAAATAGAGCATGTGTGTAGGGGAGAATCTGTGGCCTCTAGGTCCTTGGGTGTGACTTTTTAACTGAGTCTAAGTTTTATAGAACAAATCCTTTAATTAAAAAGATTTGTTCTGTGAAGTTTGGATTCAGTTGAAGGGTCACACTTGAGGGCCTAGAGGGCCACATATGGCCCTGAGTCTGCAGGTTCCACACCCTTGATGTTGAGGGGTGTGAGTGGGGGGATTGGGATGGATGTGATAAATGTTATGGAGATAGACTGAAAAGGCTTGGTATAAATTAGAAGATAATATTATTCTGTAAAAGAAAATGATAGAATGTATTTCTCCAGATCTTGAAGGCAATATGAGAGGATCTGTTTTATACCTATGACATTACTCATGCCCTTGGATTATTATAGTCACGTGAATGTGCTCTGGCCTTATGATACCCCTCAGAGAAAACTGGCACTGAGTTTCTTGGAATGAGAAACATAAAAGGTGATGCAAATAGATCAAATGTGTTGCATTTCCAAGTCTACAGTCTCAAAGTTGTCAATGTAAAGGGGGAGTCATGAAGTCTTTACATTTCAAACATGCTGTTAGAAACAGTCTTAGCCATTACATGCATTTATAACGAAAAGATCCATGCATTCTGAAAACTAATGAACATATCCTGTGTATTTCATAAAAAAAGACCATATGAAACATACAGGCATCACTCCACATAATGATCATTCATAGTAGGTTGTTAATACACTGTAAACAAATTCTACCTAACATCATAGTGATAATAATTATATCTTATTTTAATGCTACCACTATGATGTTAATAATCATCACTTATTGTTATTGTTACTATGATGTTAGAATTTATTTATGGTGTATTAATATATTATGATAGGACTGTAATAATGCAACACATGAATACTGTAATTAATTGATACATTGTTAAAATCTTCTTATAATGATAACTTGCTTTTCCATAGCTTTGTGAAGTTACAGAAGTGCTTATATTACATTATCTTAATGGATCCATGGCTTAATTATAACACTGCTTGTATGGAACTGTGTCCCCCATCCCCCATGTTTTAGCATCAGGTTTTCATGAAATCTGATTAATGAAATTAAGAATATAACTAAAGGGACATACCTTTCATGCTACCTCAATCTTGCTATACTATTTTACTCACTGATACCATCAAAACACTATCCACTGTCATGAAGCAGCTAGATAGCTCAGTGGATGTAGCGCTGGGCTTGGACTCAGGAAAAGCTGAATTCAAATCTGGCTTTGGACATTTACTAGCTGTGCGACCCTGGGAAAGTCACTAAACTTTTATTTGCCTTAATATTATGTTATTTTGTGTTCATCCTTCGTTGCTGAAGAAGACCATACCATCAGAGAAATGATGGCATGACTTGCACTTGACTTTGATTTGAGTGAGTGAGGATTTGCCTTAATCTGCTGGAAATGGAAATGGCAAACCAGTCCAGTATCTTTGATGAGGAAATACTATGGACTGTCCATGCTGTCGTGAAGAGTCAGATATAACTGAACAACAATAAACTATTTTCATGTACTTCACCCTTTCTTTAATACTACATAAAAATAGTTTTCATTTTAGAATGATATATTTCAGTCAAGCAGTTGTGGGAAATTACATGATGAGTCAACATACTTTTAAAATCTCGTACTTCAAATTTCATCAATTTTTTGTTGAATTAGAAAGATATAAGGGGGGAAAGAGAGAAAGGGAGAGAGACAGAGAGACAGACAGACAAAGACACAGAGAAACAGAGAGACAGAGACAGGCAGAGAGAAACAGACAGAGACAGAGAGGGAGACAGAAAAAGAGAGAAACAGAGAGACAGAGAGGCAGAAAAAGACAGAGAGGCAGAGAGAGACAGAAAGAGAGAGAGAGAGAGAGAGAGAGAGAGAGAGAGAGAGAGAGAGAGAGAGAGAGAGAGAGAGAGAGAGAGAGAGAGCTAATTCGCTAATTCTGGTTTTCTTCTAATCCTTGCTTGTACGGAGGTGCAAGCACCCTGGACTGGCCCTTGTAGCATTTCCATACCCACTTTCTTTCTTTTCTTAGGTCCAAACTGAAGTTAAACTTGACAATTAAATGCTCCCCACAGACCTTGCTTTTATATTTCAATGTACAGCTCACTTATTATATAAATGGCCAAGGATATAAATGATGCAAATATCTTTTATTTTTTGAAATATGAGTTCAAGATTTAAGCCATTTATAGCCCTAACAAACAATTATGGCTTGGTCTGAGAGTCAGGGAAACACAATTATAATCAATTAACAGCCTCTAAACAATGTAAACATTAATCATATCTTACTGTCCTTTGTCTCAGCATGATGATATGTTATGGTCCACTCTGGAAAATGGGAAATTAAGACCTTTTTCCTTACTCTATAATAACTCTATGATCAGAAATAGTCTCTGTGATTTGCAAGCATATTGCAATTATCAAGTTAGCTTGATGATGTAAAAACAAGATACAATAAATGAAAAATGAGATCCTGTACCCCTTGGGATACTATTTTCTATTGCATGATTCAATTTTAACTTTAGAATGTCCCACTATAACTTGAGGTAACCATGAAATGGTTATCTCAGACTTTTGCAACAGTATTTATGCAGTAAGTTATTACACTCTATAACTCTGAACTGAGGCAAAATATATGACCTACAATAACATATTTTTAATAAATCCTTCAAAGCCAAAACAAGAGCATAGTGACCCCCAAATGTCCCCAAATGATTAAAGACCTCTTTGTTAGTTATATTAAATAATTTCTAATAGACATTTTTGCTTCAATAATGGCTACTTTTATTAACCCCATCATTATCACATTACTGTTGGATAGACATAGGTAGATAGATAGATAGATAGACAGACAGACAGATAGATAGATGATAGATAGATAGATAGATAGATAGATAGATAGATAGATGATAGATAGAATCCCTATAATGGAATACAATGAAGCAAGAATTTCAATTTATCCAAGTGTACTGAATTTGAAAACCTTAGTTCTAATTCCAGAGACAGTACTACTTAGACAAGTTAGTTGACCTCATTGAACCTCAGTTTCCTCATCTGTAAAATGAAGGGATTAAATAACATAATTTCTAATGTCCCTTTTAACGTTTGATTAATTTTCTATCTATTTGGTCCTGAGGCAGAAAGTATACACATATGCATACAATATTATATGCAATATATTTACATTACATTTATATTAATATATCATGATTAATGCATTATATTTTATTACACAATAAAGTAATATGTGCAAATTCCTAACGCAATTATAGCATAAATTGACAACCAGGGGAACGTAAAACCAATTAACAGACTCTAAATAATGTAAACATTAATCATACTTTATTGTCCTTTGTCCAAACATGATGGTAAGATATGATCTTAGTTTTGGGAAAATGGAATATTAAAAGTCTTCTTATTTAATGTATAAGTCTCATTGTATTTATGTTATTCTAATATAATAACATAACATAAATACACTTATATAAAATGTATATAATATTTTTCATTATATATTTATATATGTAAATATACTGTAAAGAAAAGAGATGATAAATATGTGTATATATGTGTATGTGTGTGTATGGTGTACATAGGTATGTACATAATGGTTTCTTTTCTTAAATACCTTTCCTTTTGATTCTGTAATCAATTTTTTCTTTAGAACAAATAAGTTCATATTTGCTTAAGGCAGTGCTTTCCAAATATCATTAAGAGGTACCCTAGGGATATACATTTATCTTCAGAGTAATCACTTACTCAGCAAATATTTGTGTGCCCATCGTGGACTCAGGACAGTTTCAGGTTCTAATGAACAATACGAAATAACTATAGGACATAGTCTTACCATCCATTAAGCTTAAACTCTATTTGGGAAAACAAGACTAATACCTGCATATATGATACCGTATAGTATGAATGATGAAATGGGTAGTATAGGTAATAAACTCTGTTACAGTTCAGAGGAGAGAAAGATCTATTCATTCATTTAGTAAATAGGTATTAAGAACTTCTGATATGCAATATATACTCCCTGTCCTTATGAAGCATATGGTAGGGAGAGATGGTACATACAAAATAAAGGTTGTAATGTCCATAAAGAGTCAAAAGGTTATGTGGAACTTTAGTTTGGTCTCAAAGGATGAATATGGCTTAGATAAATGGAGAAGAAAAGGTAATGCATTATTGGTAGTGGGAACAGAATAAGTAAAAGATTTAGGTGGAAATTATCTATCTATCTATCTGTCTGTCTATCTATATTATAACTGTCTGACTGACTTAGAGTATACTGGGGGGAAAAAGCTTTTGTAGTATATGGCAAGATGATTATCTATTTCCTCTCACATGATCTGCGTCTTTAGATTCTTTAGGATCTGTGACTTTTTTTTTTGCTCATGGACATACAGCATTACTAGAAAAATATTCATGGTAAAAAGGCCTTTGTTTCAAGGAAAAGCTTAGGGACACTACACACAGAACAATTTCCCAAATATAATATAATCACCTCTCCTCTCTGCTCAGTTTTAGGTCTAGTTCATTATATCATGGTCCAAATATAAAGGGTTTTTTTTTCTCTCTCTTTTAAAGTCTCCTCTCCTAGATACTCCTGGGGACTGATCAGAGCTGTTAAAAATACAAGTCTATGAAGAGTACTTTTGCATTAAGAAAGATAATTCATTCTTTTACTGACATTATTAAATCATTTTGTTGATAATTTTATGTCCATTAGTGAAAATTGTATAATATTTTCTGTCTTTCTTTCTACCTATGCATGTGTCCCTGTGTGTATATGCATTTACACACATACATTCATACACACACAGTCACTAAAGCATGTCAGCAGCACTAGGGACAGCTGGCAGACTTGAAATTTCTTTATACAGTTATACATTAAATTCCTAGAAATCCCAGATGAGGAAACTTCTCTACTAACTCAGGTAGCATCTTCTCTGTAATGTATAGACCCAGAGGCTGGCCTAGAACCCTATGAGATTAAATCGCTTTCTCAGAGTCACATAGAAAGTAGATGTGTTAAGTGAGACTTACACCCAGTTATTCCTGGAGCTGAAGCCTGTTTATCTACTATGCCACTTAGTTATTCCATTGTGTATGTGTGTGTGTACTATATGTATATATTGGAGGGACATACTTGTATGTGTACACACCCACATATTATATATATATATACATACATATATATGTATACATATTTAGATATTATAGTCATGAAATTAAGATGGAGTTCCCTTCCCATGAAAATAAAGTAAGCATGTTTTGATGCCCAACATTATAATCTGGAACATGTCAATACCTCAATAAAATAAAAATTAGATACATTACAGCTTCTCTCCCTCTCTGTTCTTTCCCATTTTTCCTCCTCTATTATATATGCAAATTAACATAATAACAATAATGCCTTATAGATGCTTAGATGACTAATTTTGTAAACAGCATTCATGTTATACATATTAAATAGACCTATGCTATTGAAATCAAATGTTAGAATATATATTTTAAAATCCTCAAATGGATCTATAATTTCATTGATTAGATTGACTTTGCTAATAATGTAAATCTCAGTCTATCTATGTCTACCCATAGTCTATGAACTTGGTCCATATTTTTCAAAAAGTTCGCCCCAAGGGGCCAACACAATGTGATAGAAGCTTTCTTTATATCCTTCTGACATTAAAAGGGTTACAATGCCACATTCTAATCTCCCATAAACCTTGAATTTACTCTACAACAAATATCTATGCTAGAAGTGGAAAATATGGGGTTTTATAGGAATTCTTTGTGGAACATGTGTACATGAGAACCATTTGGTCATCCACATGCAAATTGATGTATAATCGTGGAATGCATGCCTGTTAAAATATAAAGGTGCCAGTATTTTTGATTGAGGTCATTACACTACTCCCTTCTGGGCTCCTGACACCATCTTACTATGTAGCAGGGTCCCTCTCATTGGAGTGATCCAAGAAGTATCTGGATATTCATTTGCCAGGGATCTTATAAAAAGAAATTCCAGTTTTCTAGGTATTCTTCTAAAGTCCCTTCCAATATAATCTCAGAGTAGTAACCTCTAAGAAACCTTCAAGGTTATGTAGTCCAACTTGTTCCTCAACAAATAGTATCCTCAGCAAATGACTCTCTAGCCTGTTTAAAATTGACCTTCATTTGTTTTCCTTTTTTTTAAGTCCATGAATGTAAAGCAGGTACATTCATGCACACCAGCTGGAGAAACAAAGGCTAAATTGCCATATGTTCTAGTTGTTACTAGAAAAAAAAATCAGAGGAAAGAGAATCTTTTTTTTTTAATAAAGAAAAATGTACTTTGTCAATAATAGACAAAGGAGACAACTGGAAAATCTGGTATGACTCTATAAAAATCATTACAACTTTGATTATTAAGGTGTGATGGTTTGTCTTTCTTTTTTTAGTTCATGAAGGTAAAACAAGTATGTTCATGCACATCAGGTGGACAAACAAAGGCTTGTCCTTTGTAAATGAGTCCTTTAATTTTTCCTCTATTTTTTCACTCTCTGCAATCCTTCAATATACACTGCTCGAAAAGTTCTAGTATAGGTTTAAGTTGAAGCAATTAGGCAGCACAGTGGATAGAGTTCTCGGTCTGAAGATGGAAAGACGCAAATTTCAATTCTATCTCAGACACTTACAAACTGTGTTACCTTGGGCAAGATATTTTGTTTGCCTCAGTTTCCTGGTCTATAAAATCAGTTGGAGAAGGAAATGGCAAATCATTCTATTATCTTTGCCAAGAAAATCCCACTGGAGTCACAAACAGTCAGACATAATTGAAATGACTAAACAGCAACAAAGTTTTAAGCTGTTAAAATTTAAACCTGCGGTAAGATTTTTGGAACACTGTGTATATATAACTCCCCAGCACAGGCTCACTCTGGATCCCCAGGTAAGCCATCCCAGGTTCAGACTCTTATGTGTATCAGAATCCTCTCAGAGCTATAGCTCACGAGTCCCTGAAGTTTTGTTATTTACCAGTATGCCAGATCATGTATGATGTTCTTATCAAAGGTAATTTGATTAAAAGCAATGTAGCATTCAGTTTCCTATAAACCGTGAACCTCCTCTATAATAAATACATATATAGTAAGTAGGAGGAACGAATTTCTATAGGAATTATATATGGGACATGGGAGATATCTCCGTATCCACATGTGAAGTAAAGTATATCCAAAATGTCTGACCAGGGAAGATGTGAAGGGTCAGCTAACGGCTCTGATGGTAGAAATTTTCTGGTGTTTTCTATGTATGTCTTTGTGTTCTCTGCTGGATTTGCCCCTCCCTCATGCTCCTTCCACCCACTCCACATCTAGGCATTGCTTCTGTTGCTTCCTTACCAAAAAATCCTTTTGTTGTTGTAGCTGGTTTTTAGCTTCAACTATTTTCAGAATTACCTAATGTCCTCCAAAACATTCACTAGGAATGTTGTAATTACTGAATTTTTTAGCCATTTTTTTTAGCCTTCTTCACCACCTATTGCTGGGGATGCAGTTGGGAAGAAAGGTTTCAGGTATCACTGTAATTAATAAACCTGTTTTCTAAAGAAAAGAGGCCCTTTCAGTCTCTTCTGTCAGTTTGCTTTTTCAGACTTCTGTGTGGTCCTCGTCAGACATGTACTATCTTCAGGGCCTCCTGCAACTCAACCTTCCATGTTCTGGAGGTACTATGATGAATAAAGCTTCTCACTGGCTTTTCTTAAACCAACAATATCAACCAATTGTTTTTTTCTATCTTCTCAGTTGATCTTCTAAGTCAACAGTAATGAAAAATCTCTTCTCAGCCACGTTTTACTAGAAGATACAGAAGTCTAGGATAAAAATCACCACTACGCTTTGAACTCTACTTAGAATTCTGAACTTTTTTCTTGAAATTATTTTAGCTAATTTGCTCTCTAATGTCCTCCTTGAGTTTCTTTGGTCAATTATCACTCAACATAATCAGAAAACTATTTTTGTTCTTAGAGTTTACCATCGCCCTGATTGAAGTAAATCTCCCTAGGGCTTTACTTTCTGAAACAGAAAAGGAACTTAGAGACAACGAAGTAAGAAAAAAAAATCCCCAGAGTCTCTTTTCTAAGGAGGTAGTAAAAGGTATACTGACCAGAAATTTCAAAAAGTTGTTCACCTTTGTCCCAATTCTTCCTGATCTCCATCTCTGTCTCTGTCTCTCTCCCCATATACACATGCCTCTAGATGTATATAATTTAATATACAAATTATTTATTTAAAACTATAAGAATAGTGAATTTTTCATAACTCTTCCGATCTTCTTTTATTCATATATTGCTCTATTTTCTAACGTAACAACAGGGTTTTCTTTTGAACATATACCTAATCTAACAACTATATATAAGCAAGATGCTGAAATTCAACTCTTTATAAAATTAAGACATCTAAATAGCCCAGAATTCATATATATATGTCTGTGTGTGTGTGTGTGTGTGTGTGTGTGTATGTTTTGTCTATCCTTTACCACGCAGGTACTGACACCTGAAGTTATTTATTAACTTGCATATTTCCACAACATCGTTGGTTCTGTAATTTGCAACCTATAATTTAGTCAGTATATGAAAACTCTCTTCACCAATTTTTTTCTCAAATCTTCTGTAACTTGTAATCTTAGGCACTGAAAGGCTTGCATGTGTTCAAGGCAGTTCTTTCTGACACCGGCTTTCTATCTACTATATCAGGCTACCTCTCATGTTTTCTAATAATTCTAAAAAGTATCCTCTAATAATTTATTTTCTTTCCATTTAAAGGTAATCTGTATCCTTTTTAATTTACATTTTTATGCCATAATCATTTGATGTAAGATTTAAATGAACTCAACACACCACAATTAATAAGTCCCTATCATGAGAGTGCAACTAATGTCATCTAAAAAAATCAGTGGATAGAGTCCTAAGACTGCAGTCAGGAAGGCTTGAGTTCAAATCCAGCCTCATACACTTACTACCTGGCAAACCATGGACAAATCACTTCACTTCTGCTTGCCTCAGTTTCCTCAATTCCAAAATGAAGATAATCGCACTTATTTCATGGATTTGTTGTGATCAAGTGAGATATTTGTAATGAGCTTAGCACGATGGTTGACACATATTAGGTGCTATATAAAGGTTTATTCCCTTCCCTTCTAAGTATAAAATATTGGTGATAAAAATGCTAGATATTAAGTTAGCAAATTGTGCAATATGCTAGATAAAGAAACTATACTCATTATTTTAAAAAAATCTTTATTGAAAATTACATCATTTGCTTTTATTTTATTTTAGGCTACATCAGTATCTCACTTTCTATCATTAGCCCTGATGATATCAACTTGAACTTACTCTATGACAAATATATGTATACTAAATGTAAAGAGTAGACAAACTCTTCTAGCAATTATCTGTGGGACATCACACATGCATAAGGAACACATATCTTCAGGCTTATCAAGCTCATGGTGCTGGTTATATTAATATGAATGTATGCGAATGTGCTGACAAAGATCAGTAAGTCACTAACAGTTCTTTCCATGCAGCAATTATATTTGCAAAGAGCGTCTTTTGCTTTGAGTCGGCTGCAGCTATTTTCAGGGCATATTTGAATTTGTGGCTCTGAATCCTACCTCTGGCAGCTTCCTAAAGCTTGGGCATATATAAATTTCATGATGAACTTTATTGTTTTGTTTTTTTCTGCAAAAGGTAGCTATCTCTCTCTCTTTTTTTAATTTTCCAATCTTACGACAATTGTTACTTTTCTCTGTGTCCTCATTTTCCCCTCTATGTCTTCATTCTTTTTCCAGCAACTCTCCAGATCCTGCTACTTCTGTGGTAAGTCTACCTAGGACCTAGGAAAACATTTATCCTTATCATTATTTGTCATAGTCAGAGTATAGACACTGATGATCTTGTTTGAGAATTTTTGCTCAGGGACATACATAAGGGTCTGTCAAGTTACTCACTCAACCTCTTGACAATTTGAAGAACTTTAAGACAGATGATTGATTCTAAGCCAACACTTGATGAATTCTCTGAAACAGGGATAATCTAAATCCCAGTGCTGCTGAATGCTTTGACTGAGAAGTTGGGTATCAGTGTGAAAACTCCAAGTCCTGATATGGGCTGCCAATCTATGTCTCTCTCTCTCTCTGTTCTTTCTCTTCACTGTCTTCCTTTCTCTATCATTCCTCTCTGCTCTCCTTCTCCCTCCCTCTCCTTTTCTCTCCCTGTCTCTCTCTCTCCCTCTATCTCCCTCTCTCTCTCTTCCCCTCTTTCTCCCTCCCTCCCTCCCTCTTCCCTCCCTCTCTCTCTCTCTCTCTCTCTCTCTCTCTCTCTCTCTCTCTCTCTCTCTCTCTCTCTCTCACACACACATACACACACACACACACAACTACTGTTCTCTCCCCTCTTTTTTTCCCTCTGCTATCAGGAATTATATGTACTCTAACGCTAGCATGTAGTTACTGAGAATTTGCAGATTATATGTGGAAATGCCAACGATGTCATGGGAACAAATTTATTTCTTTTGTTTTAGTGTATTTTAATAGTGTTTCCCTTTCAGCTAAGACTTTCTGACTCCACCAATAACTAAAATAATGCTGGTTTACAGTCATTTTTGATTTGTAATTTTACATAGACTCATTTGAACAAAAATAAAAACCAGGGGTTTATACAGGGTAATAAATGAGCAAGCATAGAAACAATTGCAGATAATTTGGGCAGATAATTTTGTGAATAAAAGATAGTCATACATTGAGTAAAAATGCAAGAAAAAGACTGGATAAAATTACATTTTAGCATTGCATTGTTTAGTACCATGGCTAAGAGGGGAAACAAATGTGGGTTCACTGATCAGCTATTTACATGTGGTTCCAGTGGTTCCCTATCACCTTGAAGATCAAATATAAACTCCTGCATTCAAAGTTCTGCACAGACTGGAACCCATTTACCTTTCTGTTCTTATACTACTCTTTATGTATTCTATGGTGCAGCCAAAACAGATTTATTGTTCTTTATATATGCCACTCTATTTCTTATTTCCTTGCCTGGAGTATCCTACCTCTTTACTCAAGCTTCTTAGAATGGTCTTTGAATGAAGACTGTGCTCAGACACCACTTCCTAATCACCCCCTGCGTCCCCCAACTTCCAGAGGCTTCAGACTCAAATTAACTTGTGTGCTTTAGACAAATTTGAAATATGTTTGTCTCCTCAGATAGACAACAAGTCCTTTGAGGGCAGGGCATGCTCCAGTTTTGTCTTTGTATACCCAGGACCTAGCACAGTAAGCTTGCCCAGATGTCTAGACTTCTTTTACAAGTCTGGGCATCTGCTTAACCTTTTAGACTCTGTCATCTCCTTCCTTGCTCTCCAAGACCTGAGAACTGCAGGCCACTACAATGGGAACAGGTAAAAATCAACTGAATTGTTTTCCTCCATTTTGACTCCTGATCATTTATTTTCAGTGGCTCAACTCCTAGTATGGGGCACTGGAGCTTTGGCTGTTATAACTGAGGAAGCAAAAACAAAGATATTTTTTAAAAGAATGTACATATGTTCACTTATACTTAAACTCTATCACAGGCACTCAGTAGCAAATGATAGGGCTAGATGAACACAGTTAAGGTGGTCAGACTTTATTTACCAAGAAGATAAGGTCAAAAAAGATTATTCCATATTTTAGGGTAAGTCAGTGGACTAGTGTTTAGTATTTTTTTTTACAGTTTTTTTACACTTAATAGTATTTGTTTTTAAATTGCATGTAAATATAGTTTTCAACATTCATTTTTGTAAGGTTTTGAGTTCCAATTTTTTTCTCCCTTCCTCCTTTCCTTCCCTCTCCCACTGAAGATAGTATGCAATCTCGTATAGGTTATCCATGTACAATCATGTTAAATATATTTCCACATTAGTCATGTTGTGAATGCAGAATCAGAACAAAAAAGAAAAACCATGAGAAAGACAAAAGCAACAAAAAAGTGAAAACAGTATGCTTCAGTCTCCATTTGGACTCCATAGTGCTATAGAACTATCATGGTTGATCATTTTGCAATGTTGTTATTACTGTATACAACTAGCAATTCTTAAGCACTTCCTGGGTTCTAGGTACTATGCTAAGCATTGGGAATTCAAAGAAAGATAAAAAATAGTTCCTAATCTTCAGAAGCTCACAGTCTTATTGGGGAGCAACATGTAAACAGATATATACAAAGAACATACAAAGGGAAATTGGAGGTGATCTTAGAGGGAAAGTCCTAAGATTTGGGAGGTTGAGAAGAATTTCATCCAGAAGGCTGAGATGAGCAAGGAGATCATTCCAAGCATGAAAATGCTGCCTATTGGGAGAGAGGGTGTCTGTGAGAGGAAGAACAAAGAGGCCAAGATCACTGGATTGCAAAGTATGTAGAAGAGAGGAAAGTGTAGAAGACTGGAAAGGCAGGAAGGGGCCAGATCATGGAGAGCTTTACAAAGCAGTGTTTTACGTTTGATCTTGGAGGTATAAAAGGGAATCATTTGACTTCAATAAATAGAGGAGTGATGTTATTAGACCTGCATCTTAGGTGAGTTTGAAAAACTTAGGTCAGTTTGGCGGTTGAGTATATATTGAATTTATATTTGAAGCAGAGAGACCAACTGACAGGGTACTGCAACAGTGGGTGATGAAGGCTTATGAATGCTTTGTCAGAAGATGAGAAAGGATGAATTAAAATAAATGCATTGTAAAGGTTGTATTTTTAAAGTGTAATATCCCCTCTGGAACATTTCTCAAACTTTTACTTACACACATGGGTAGGAAATACAGAGAGTACCCACTATTCTTGGGCACTAGGGGTGTATATCTTGTGCATATCTATTTCTAATGATAATCACCAAGTTACCACTGGTGTGCTTCCCTTTAGAAGTCAGCTAGTGGTCACAATTACCTCTTAGCAAAGGTATTTATGAAAATGATACAATAAGGGCTACAAAATATCTCCTTCCTCTCATAAACCTGGAACATACCCTCCCACAATTACTGACCACATCAGGGGTAAAATTTGGCACAAATTGAAGAACCTAACGCTAGTAAGGTACACAGGTATGGAACTCATGTAGCCAAAACAATGTACAACAGTTGTAATACTTTAGATTCTCAATGTTTTTATCTCTTAGTACAGTCTTCACAAAGATGTTCACATGCATTATCCATGCTGTGAAGTTTGTTCAAGGGGCTTCCAAGATCTGCTTGTCTCAACTGCTCTACTTTGATTTCCAGAGTTAATTCTCGAGTCCATAGATGGCTCTCTAATTTGCTGCCAGAGGTGTTGATCATGGAAGTTGCTTCCTCCCTCAAATGGCTGTATCCATTTGTATCTGTTGGGAGTGTATGTCTTTGGAAATTTTCCCTACTGTTTGAGCATTCTACTTCAAAAATAATGTGACCAATAAGGGAGGGGGAGAGAGAATGAGGAGAGAAAGGGAGAGAGAAAGACATCCACTTTTACCTCTGTATGGCTGTCACTTACTTTTAAGGGCTCCTCACCTACTTTGCTTGAACAACTCAAAGCTTAGCCATTTAAATATTTGCAAACTCACACAAAACTTTTGCCCATCCAATGACATTGTTCCCTTTAATTTCATCGGAAATATGTATTCACTATTCATGAAGGGATAACTGGATTTTAATACAGTAACACTTACTTGTTTCCTTTGTTATCAGTCTTTTGCTTTCTATGACTATATCACCTGTGGGAAATTGGACAATTCAAATCCTGGTTGGTTCTCTTGTATGATTAAAGTTCAGTTGTTAATTTAAAAAAAATTTAAGTTTTTTATTGGATAAATAAAATAATGTTCCATATATTTGAGTTTTCAATAAAATTTTTTCTTAAAAATAAAATTTCCTTGGTGTACACCCCAATTAAATGAGCTGCAGCACCTATGAAAATTGCAATTACTGCTCTAATTCAGCTATACTTCTGAAAATTTTTAATAAATTCTAAAATTATTTTTTCACAATAAGTCACCTTTCATTTTTCCCCAGTTCATATTTTCAGTATAATAGCCACATTTTTCTCAGAACATAAAAAATTTTGCGAAGGTAATGCTAGGTCTAATTTTTCACATGAGAAGAATAATATTTCGTATTTATTGGTTTTCTAATGCTTTCTCTACTGAAACTTTTTAATTTCCAAGTTCTGAAAATTATATTAAGTGGTATCATATTTGTATATCTAGTTAGCCATAAAGCACAGTGGTGTTCCCCCATGCTGATACCTAGGATTAAATAAAGTAGCAATTATTGCTTTTAGTTCAATTCCTAGTGGAAATGTTAGTTGGTCATTAGTTTGGCAGGTGCAAACTTCTGAAAACCAGGACTCTATCTTTGGAGCATAGCTCAAGCTTTATGCGAGTGTTTGCATATATTTCCAAAAACTTAAAAAAAAATCTCTGTAAAACAAATGCAAATCACAAAAATCTTAAATCACTTAAGAAACATGTTACAAAAAGTTAATCATGCCATGAATACTTTATGCAAAAAAGAATGGGGGAGGGATCTCTGATCAATGAGCTCAGGTATGATAATGTTAGATTCAATGATACTAGAAATAAAATGATGGTAACTCACTTATAAAAGAAGGTCATAGATTATAGACTGAGAATGGTTTAGGAAATCAATCAGTGCTTTATTTCTCTTTATTTCTTCCTAGGGGTAGCCCATGGAAGTAGCTTCCATCAAGAGATGGTAGAATCATTGCTCTCCTTAGATAACTCAAGAAGTCCACCTGAGTCATTAAATGAATAAAAAAAAATCATCCAACAACATTCAATCCAATATTTCAAGATGAACAGTAACTGGCTAACTGGACTAAGACATGAGATATTGAAAATAGGACATAAAGTGATGCTAGACCTAGATCTTTATGTTCAATGTTGATCATGGGAAAAATAAGAAAATGCAAATAAAAGATAATCAGGAAATTCAGAAAATATTTGGAACACAGTGTCAAAGACTAGGTACTCTTATTGTATAAGAAATCTAACTATGCAGAAATGACTCACAATATGTTTTTGTGAATTTATCATTATACAGATAGTAGCTGAGCTGGCCACTAGTATCAGCAATCCAAACACTAGTCTGAGGAGTGATGAAGATGAATACAATATGTTGCGGTTTTTTGTTTGTGTCAAATAAAACCTAAAATCAACTACATAGAAGGAAAAAATCTCTCTAGAACAGTCAAAACCAGCAAAAAACCTGAGCCTGGAAATCAGGGGTTCGAACCTTTTGTGCTTCATCAGTTTGGTGAAATCTATGAACCCCTTCTCAGAATAATGTATGTGTGTATGTATATGAATATATGTATATATATATATATGTATATATACATGCATATATACGCATGTCAAAATATTTTAAAATAAATTCCAAGTTCCCCAGATTACAAACTCCTAATAATTTCAAATTCGAATTCAACCTCAAATAATTTCAAAACCCAATAATAATTTAAAGTGGTGAATTTGGCTGACTTTAAAAAGAAAAAAAAATAATTCATTGAAATGAATGATAGTGGTCTCAAAATAAGTAAATATCAAAAGGAAATGTTTAAAAATAAACTATTAAAATAGGTTGAAAATATTGAGGCTTTCATCAACTCTGTCTCAAATCAATTAAAATGTATCTGTCCAAATCTACTAAAGTGCTCAAAGTTTCCTAAATCTCAATCTGTTAAGCTAAACGTATTACTACTCTCTCCAAGGCAAAAGTACTGTCAACACTATGGTTATGCCATGAATTCAAAACAATTTAATTAGAATCAGCAAGCATTTATATTTGTATTTACCTGATATGTAGCCAGCCCCTATGGTAGATGTTGGAAATACAAAGATAAAAATAGATATTTTTCTGACCTCGCAAATCTCACATTGTATCAGGGGAAATAGCATGGATGTGGATAAGTCAAAGAAAATAAACAATATAAAGGGGCTAACAATGAAAACTGGGAAAATCGAGAAAGGTTTTAAGGAAGAGTAAAGTGGCTTCCAAGTTCAACTGTTATAAAGGGGAAAAGCGACTCCAAGAAGTGAAGAAAATCATTCATGCCATGAGGTTCAGTCTCCATAAAAGCAAAGTCTCAGTGGGTGGATAGATAGATAGATGGCAGATAGATAGATAGATAGATAGATAGATAGATAGATAGATAGATGATGGATGGGTAAATGGATGGATGGATAGGTAGATAGAAAGATAGAGAGATATGGATAGATAGATGATAGATAGATAGATAGATAGATAGATAGATAGATAGATAGATAGATAGATAGATAGATAATGGATAGATGGATGGAAAGATGATAGATGTATGTATGTATGGATAGAGGGATAGATAGAAAGATAGAGATAGACAGATGAATAGATGATGGATAGACAGACCGATAGGTAGATAGGTAGATAAATAGATAGATAGAGAGATAAATAGATAGATGCATATGACAAATAGAAAGTAATAGGGAAGGAGAGATCATTGAGTGAATCAGGAAAAGTCTTGAGAAGGTGGTTGGACCTGTGAGCTTTGAAGGTAGACAGGGATGACAAGAGACTGAGGTGAGGGGTAAAAACACTTCAGGCATGGAGAGATGAGAAGGAAGGAAATAAACATTTATAAAGTGTCTACTATGTGCCAGGTGCTATGGAAAGCACTTGACAGATAACATTTCATTTGATCCTCAAAACAACCTAAGGAGGTAGGCACTGTCATTACTGCCATTTTAGAGGTGGAGTGCCACCTCTGTCTGAGGTCAGATTTCAACTCATGTTTGCCTGAATCCAGATCTGGTGCTCTATCCAATGTGCCCCCTAAATGCCTCTAGAACATTCTGTCTCTAGGAAATAAAATGATTCATGGAAGTGTTATAGGAGCAGCATCTCCTAAGTTTCTTGCTAGAAAGGCCAATCTATTGTTTTCCCCTAAAATGTAATTAAACTGTGAGAATTGATTTATCAACATGGCTTGCTGGTCAACTAAGTAAAAAAAAAAAAAAAAAAAAAGAGGAGTCCTGCATGTGAGGAGTCACTCATAGCTTTGACACATGCTGTGGACTGGTTGCACCACTGTGACAAATTTAAGGGTGGGGGGAGCTGTGCCCAAATAAATCAATGCTGTATCTTTGCTGAATGCCCTTTCTATTCTAGGGTTGCTAGTATTCAGCCAATCAGAAGATCTAAGATTCCTCATTTTCTTCCAGCCCTGAAGCTTAACAAGGGAATGGACTACTTACTTGAGAACAACCAGGTATTAATTAGCACCAGGGCATCAAAGCAAGTCACATGGAGGCCTCTGGACTTGAGCTAGACCCTCAACTTTTAGTAGAATTTAGGAAGAAGAGGAAAGGCTTTCGTTTCACTATGAACAAATGCAAAGGTTTTTCCTGGGATAGTAGGTACAGTTAAAAGATTAAAATAGTAGAGGTCATTGAATTGACACACTACAGAATTCTAAGTTGTTTTTTTTTTTAAAGGTATCAGTTTCATCATTTGTAAAACGAAGACAGTCTATAAAAAATAGCAAAAAGGAAAGCAATATCAAAAAGTCAATCCGATGTAGAGCTTTTGTTTGCATTAAATTTCCTGAGGTGGAATTAAAGGATGATGCAACAGGAGTGTGGGCTGGGAGAAAAGGGGATTGGTCAAAAAGAGCGCAAGTCTTTGAGCATGGCAATATATTATACTCTGGCTATCACTGTCCAGCTCTAAATCTGTGTTCCCATGATCACATATTAAATTTCTAACTACGTCGTGTTAGACACTGTACAGAGAGACTATCAATAGAATTCTTACCTGCTAAAATCTCAGTCCAAAGGAAATAACACTTATTTAGATTTGTAGAGGTAATTAATTATTTATTATTATTATTAATTATTATTTGTTCATTTATTTTGGTCTAGACCTGTGTGTGGGGACCACCCAGTGAGGAAAATTCTCCTACCAACACAGATCCACAGTTGTTCTGCAATGGACAAGCTCCATTCCTGAGGGCACTGCCTGTTTAGGAGACTTGCCAAAGGTGAGACGTGAGTTCAAATCTCCCTCAGTGGTCAGTTCTCTACCCAACAGTAAGAAACAGCAACTTTAAGTCAATGAGGATATTGTTCATTTCCCAGAGTATATGGGATCCAGTAAAATTGGATGAAAAATATATTTGTAGTTTGGAAATAGTTTGGAGGTGATGCCTGTGCCCACTAATAAAAAGGTATTTGTGTAGTAGGATAGAAGAATGACTTTAGGGATCAACAGCAGATCTATCAGGGTTCAGATAAGATATAGGAAAGTACTGTCCTCAAAATGTGGCCTTGATTTATTTAGAGAATCTGATTAGCTGTTAACCATAGCTTATGAACTGTATATTTGTCTTAACACATGCACACATTTCTTTTGAACAACGCTAATGTTACAGGGTACAGTGTGCTACAGGCACATAACTAAATTGATTACAGGAATTCTCCACAAAGTATGCAAACCTAATGACATCTGGAATGTATACAGAAGGATTATAAGAAAGGATACACTAATTAATGCAGGTGCGGGAAACATACAACAGCCACAAATGTGCTCGTGATAACTCACAATTCATTAGTAATCACATTTTCAACTTTAGTTTAATTTTGACCAATTAAAATTATAAACATTTGCCATGTGTTTGACTACAAACAGAATTGCCAATCAACTCTTTTCCTATGCCTAGAAAAAATGGAAAATTTCAAAGGCTCTTTAATCAATTGACAAATTCAGCTGACAGGAGTAATCAGCAGATCTTGGATTTGAACCCAAATCCTGACTATAAATCCAGCAAGATCTCTATTACATCAAGTTGACTTGAAAGAACTCAGTTAAGAGCTTGAAATACAAAGGGTGGTCTCTGCCATCAAGGAACTTACATACGAATGGGGAAGGCAATATTTAAATAAATAGTACATCTAAGACAGAAAAAGCAGACAGAAGGCAACCATAGAGGAAATATTTCTAGCTGTGGGGAGGACTGGAAAGGCCCCATGCAGTAGGTGGAATTTGAGCTGAGGCTTGAAGAAATTCAGAGATGATAAAAGGTAAAGATCAGCAGGGAGTATTCCACACATGGTAGGGACAGATGGGATAAGGGGAGGCCAATACAAAGGCACTGAGATAGGAGCCAGCATCTGTAGGCAGGAGAGTGTTGCTCAATCACAGAGTATATGGTTGTGAGGAAAATGTAAGCAGACTGGAAAGGTAGGAAGGGGCTCCCATATTGTGAAGAGCTTTAAATATCAACACAAATTATTTCATATCTGATCCTGGAGGTAAAGGCAAACAAGTGAGTGGGAGCAGAGGAGGGGTAACATGGTCCTACTGAACACTTTAGGAAAATATATGTGAGTGGTTGATTGGAGTGGGGAGAGACTTGAGGCAGGAAGACCAATCAGAGGACTGTTAGTGGAAGTGATAAGTAAGGGCCTGAACTAGGGCATACAAATATATAAGCTATGAAACACGCATATATATACACACATATGTGTGTGTATTTATCTACATATACATATGCATGTATATTTTACTGCATTTTTCCCATAAAATAAAATTATTTCCAGCCTAATTTTTCTTATGCATCATTTCTGTTAAAATTCCATATTTCACAAAAGAATTGGAAAGGAAACTAGAGGTTATCTAATGCAGATTTCTCATGTTGTAACTGAAGAAATTCAGGTCCAGAGAGGTTATGTAAGGTATGCAAGATCACACAGCAATCTAGGGAAAGAATTGGGGCTAGGAGCCAAAAGCTTAGCTCCCTTTTCACTACATTATGGTGCCTTTTGTTCTTCCAATTTTCCAAATTGCTTAAGATGTTTTTATGGACAAACTAAGAAAGAACTGCATGTGGAGTTGATTTTAGACAAACTGGTCAATTTGCTAAGATTTACACGTTTATCTTAAACTCATTCTATGATAAGAACAATTCATATTTGTACAACATCTCCCATAAGAACCTTGTAAAGAAGGCAGTGTGTGATGATTCCCACTTTATAAATAAGGAAAACTGACTCTTTAAAATAAAAATGATTTTTTCATAATCATACATCTAACAAGTCACAGCGTTCCAACTCAAAGTTGGACCTTTTTGTTACAACTCTGGGGTTCTTCCCCTCATGCCACCCTGATTCTTTGGGATCACAGCATCATGGGTGAAAATGAACTCAAGAGAACATCTAGTCCAATCCCTTCATTTTATATTAAGATGAAATTGAGGTTCCAAGAGTTTCTATGACTTAAGATCACACAGGCAGTGAGTGACACAGTGTTCTAGCTTGGACTACTGGATTTCATAAAATACTTGAAAATAAGAAGACACTTTGTGCAGTGAATAGACAGCTTGGACCTTATCTTCAATTTAACAAGCATTTCTTGGATACTTATTATGTGTCAATTGCAGGGATCCCCCTCAATGGGGGAATGGCTGTGATGTATGGTTGTTATGGAATACTACTGTGCTTTCTATAAGAAATGGTGAACTCAATGATCTTGGAAAAACATGGAAAGATTTGCACAAAATAATGAAAAGCAAAGTAACCAGAACCAGGAAAATGTTGTATACAGTAACATCAATATTGTTTTAAGAATAACTTTAGGTGACAGTCATTTTTACTGTTATACAAATTACAAATAAAGGACATATGAAGAAAGATGCTATCTACATGCAGAGAAAGAACTGATAAATAGATGTATAGAATAATTTTCCACACATATGCATATATGTGCATATACTAAAACGCCATGCCCCAATCCCTGAGAAATTTAAACTACCCAGTTTTGTAATTCCTGCCCTTTAGCTGATGCTAGTCTACAGTATCTACCTGGCCACAGGTCAGATCCAACCATGCCTCACATCTCACTCAGAGCATTTCACCATCTGCCATGCCACAGAGCATACCTCTCATTCCCCTTGTTCCAAGCATAGTCATCTGTTCAGCAATAACACCATTCATTTCTTTGTCAACTGAGTGCCCAAGGGATCAATCCACTATCACTATTAAAATCCAAATCACAGCTCCCTTTCCTTAGTGCCAATTCTTTATTTATAGAATGTCCCAAAGTCTTAGTGCCATTATAAAATTTTTGTCGGTGATTACCTGTACACAAAAATTACCCTAAAACATACATCTGGGAAATGTCTGATCAGAAATGGAGGTGGATCAGACACATAATGGATGTGGTCAGTCAGGTGTGTAATTGGTAAGCCATAATAGTAAAATATTTGTAAGGAAAATTCCAGTATATCGTGTAGGTAATTTATGAAAAAATTATGGGAAGCCATGGACAGGTCATAGAAGGAGGTATCGATAGATGAATCGTGATCGAAACTAGTGGAAGCAGTGACCACATTGATGTGATCACAGATGCAAGAAAATAGAAGTATATAACTGCTAAGTGAAGTATCAAGAAAACATTTAAATGTCAACAGGGATCAAGTGCTTGAAGATGGGAGTAATTTTCATACAAAGGTCTTTTGTGAAGCATGGAAAATTGGAAAAGAAATAACTATAAAAAGCTCACCGAGGGGATGATCTAATCTACTTTGATTCTAATTCTTGGAAGGATTAGAAAATTTTGTTTTTAATATACTTTCCAGAATTCTCTTTCCACACTTGTCATTAAGAAGGTATTTACAGAAGATCTTCAGCTAAGATAGAACACAGATTGTTTGAGGTTTCAGTTATTCCTACTGTTTATTTCTTTCCCCTTCACTGTCCACTGAGGACATCGGGCTTAGTTGGTTACTGTGGAAATGTTGATGTTGCAAATATGGTGAGCAAACTCATAAAGCCCCCTTTTTTTTCTCCAAGTAATTTTACACTCCCTACCAACCTTACAAACCAATACTTCTCCACCACTAAGAATCCCAGGAGAAGAGGTTAATAGCTGTTAGAAAAACATGCTAAACTTTGAGCTAAGAGTTTGGATCAGAAGTAAACAATCTCTTAAGCTTGGAATACATCAAAAGGAATTTTATATAAGCAAAATCTAATTATCTGTGCTAAGACCCTTAAAGGCAACTCAGATATACATTCTTACTCTTATAAAAACTAAAAGTCTTTAACGACTGAAAGTTGTCAAGATATTGTTAAACCCATGTCTGAAGTCAGAAACTTCAAAGAAAATCAGGATCCTTGGTGCCGAGCAAGGAGTATTTGTTTAGATCAAAGGCAAGCATCCCAACTCATTGCTGCTGGGGTTCTTAAATTTTTTATAACATGGCTGACAAAGTTAATCTTCGTCAAGTGATTCATGCTAAACCTGCCAGCTCCAACTCTGTCACACTCTGATTGATCTAGGAGTGTTAGCGCTAAGGAATGGCAACCATTGGTAAGAAAATGAACCCAGAAATAGAAACCTAGTAACATCATTGTTCAGAATCAGCATGTGAGAGAAAAAAGAAGTCGTTAGGTGATAACTTTTCTAAAAACTAGGTATCATGATGAGAACCCATCTGGAAAGACCAAGAAGCAGGAAGACCCACCTCGTTCCTCCTTTGCCTGGGCTTCTTGACTGCTCATACACCTTGAATGAGATGCGGGTCAGCAACTATTCCTTCCACTGAGATGGCGAAAGTTCATGATTTATCATCTGCCCTAAGACTAGTTCCTAAGGCCCTCCAGGCCTTACCATTTACTTTGCCCTTATGTCCTGTGGTCCCCTGGAATTACTCATTTCACTTACTCATATAATGGTCTTCGGTCTTGCCATAATCCCTTACTTCTGCATTCTTAGGAATTTGGGGTATTTCTGTCTACGCTGCAGTTAAACTTTTTTTAATTTGAGTGTGAGTTTCTAAAGGGAAGGGACTATATCATTTGTTCTATTTGTATCACCAGAACTTGGCACAGGGACTGGCGCACGATAAATGCTAAAGAACTACTTTTTTATTGATTTACTCATTACTAAAGCATGCATTTTAAATGAACTCTAAAAGTCTGGTTCCTAAAATTAGGTCTGTGAAAGACCAATGATATGGCGTGTATATGTGTAATGTGTGCATATGTATATATATATACACACACACACACACATACATACACACACACAAATATGCTTGTCTGATGTGTTTATGTTGGTCCTTCACAATAGACTTTATCACAGATAATGGGGGCACATTTTTTGACTCATATATATGTTTGTATAAGAAAACTCATATATGTAAAATTCATACATGTTTATATAAGAAAACACTATGAAAATAAAATCATAGGTCTATTCTAAAGAAAAATGAACACAACCATAAAATCTTAGGTCTAGTCCAAAGAAAAATTGATCTTTATTGTGTTTATATGTGTGCATATGTACAGAAGTAACAAATTTTTATGTGTATGTTGACACATATTGACAGAAAGATCAATTTTTCTTTAGACTAGACGAATGGTTTTAAGATTATAGAATTTTATATATACACATATGTCTATCTATCTATAAACACACATATACATATATATGCAAAGACATACACACATACTTATATTCATAAAGACCAATTTTTATTTGGACCAGATCTGTGATTTTATTTGCATAAAATACTAATGATGAAGAAATTTCTTCTATCTATAAAGATCAAGGCCTTCTCTGCAACTTATAATCTCAAAAAGTTGCCTGTGGCCATGAGACATTAAGTAATTTTGTCCAAAAAAAAACCCAGTGAACATGTGACCTCAACCTAAATTTTCCTGACTCTATGTCCAGGATTTTACTTTGCTAAACTGTGCAGACTATATTTAAAGGAAGGTAAAACAAAACAAAAACCTCTACTCAATCACTCCAAATAAACAAATCTGATTGAAGAGTCAGAAACAATTCGTGTCTAATAGAAGAGGTAGCATTTCTATAACCCTTTAAGGTTGCAAAATGCTTTGCAAATATTATCTCATTTTGTCCTCACGCCTCTGGGCGGTAGGTGCCCTCATAATCCCCATTTTATAGGTGAGAGAGGGTGAGAGAGGATATTGAGATTATTACAGTTAAGAGCTTGGATCTTAGGCATACACAAACGTTGTTCTAGATATTAAGAACTCAGTTGTTTTTTTAAGTAAATAACTAGGTGGCACAGTGGATATATTGCAGGACCTGGAGTCAAGAAGACCTGAGTTGAAATCCCACCTGGGCAAGTAACCTAACATCTTTCTGCTTTAGTTTCTTCATCTGCAAAAAAAAAAAAATAATAATAGTGTCTGCCTTCCAGTATTATTGTCAGGATCAAATATGGTATTTTTAAAATGCTTCACAATTCTTAATGAACTATATACATGCTAGAGATGATGATGATGATGATGGAAATGACATGGAAGGATGCAGAGATTACATCCCAGTGCCACAACTGCAAATGACTATTTAGAAAAAATGACCAGGGAGGAGCCAAGATGGCAGGGTAGAAAGACTGACGTATACTAGCTCTGAACCCACAGCCCATATATTTCCTGGAAGAAGAACTCCCCACAAATTCTGGAGCACTGCAAGGCACGTAGAAACACAGTGGAAGAGATTTCCATGCCAGAGAGCCCTGGAAAGCTGTCCCCAGGGGTCCGTCACGCACCAGATGCACCACCCTTGCGCTGCCCTGGCTGCGCGGCTCCAGAGGAGCAGATCCGAGCAGACTTCAGGGAATGGAATCTCTGGCAGTTGCAAAGGTCCCTCCAACCACAGGCACTACAGGTCAGTGAGAGAGACTTCTGGGCTGGCCGAGAGGGGAGCAGGGTGTCTCCGTGAGTCAGGGCTCTAGGGAGGTGGTGGTGGAGGCAGCAGCAGAGGCAGTGGTGACCTGGGACTCCAAGAGCAGGAAGGAGCTCAGGGCCATTACTGAAGATCTCTACATAATACCCCTGAGGGAACTGAGCCTGGAAGCAGGCTCTGCCTCCACCTGAGCACCAGAACTTAAGCTCACATTGAATAGCAGCTGTGCCTGCCACGGAAAGCCCATTTGAATCTCGGACCCCAAGCACTAGCTGGGCGGATCTAGGCAGGGGTGGACAGGAATCTCAGAAGTCAAGTAACTGGCTGGGAAAATGCCCAGAAAAGGGAAGAAAAATAAGGGAAGAAAAATAGCTATAGAAAGCTATTTTGATGGGGTACAGATGTTCCCGCCTTTCAATTCTAATGACGAGGAACTATTCTTACCATCAGGTAAAGATGTGGAGGTCGGGGCCTCTGTATCCCAGACATCCAAGGTGGATGTCGGGTGGGCTCAGGCCATGGAAGAGCTCAAAAAGGATTTTGAAAATCAAGTTACACAGGTGGAGGAAAAACTGGGAAGAGAAATGAGAGAGATGCAAGAAAAGCATGAAAAACGGGTCAATACCTTGGTAAAGGAGACCCAAAACAATGCTGAAGAAAATGACACCTTGAAAAATAGGCTCACTCAATTGGCAAAAGAGGTTAAAAAGCCAATGAGGAGAAGAATGCTTTCAAAAGCAGAATTAGCCAAATGGAAAAAGAGGTTCAAAGGTCACTGAAGATAATAGTTCTCTCAAAATTAGAATGCAACAGATGGAGTCTGATGACTTTCTGAGAAACCAAGAAATCACCAAACAAAACCAAAAGAATGAAAAAATGGAAGAGAATGTGAATATCTCATGGGAAAAGCAACTGACCTGGAAAATAGATCCAGGAGAGACAATTTAAAAGTTATGGGACTACCTGAAAGCCATGATCAAAAAAAATGCCTAGACAACATCTTCCATGAAATTATCGAGGAAAACTGCCCTGATATTCTAGAACCAGAGGGCAAAATAAGTATTGAAAGAATCCATCGATCCCCACCTGAAAGATATCCAAAAAGAGAAACTCCTAGGAACATTGTGGCCAAATTCCAGAATTCCCAGGTCAAGGATAAAATATTGCAAGCAGCTAGAAAGAAACAATTCCAGTATTGTGGAAATACAATCAGGATAACACAAGATCTAGCAGCTTCTACATTAAGGGATCAAAGGACGTGGAATAGGATATTCCAGAAGTCAAAGGAACTAGGACTCAAACCAAGAATCACCTACCCAGCAAAACTGAGTATAATACTTCATGGGAAAATATGGTCTTTCAATGAAACAGAGGACTTTCAAGCATTCTTGATGAAAAGACCAGAGCTGAAAAGAAAATTTGACTTTCAAATACAAGAATCAGAAGAAGCATGAAAAAGTAAACAGGAAAGGGAAGTCATAACGGACTTACCAGAAGTGAACTGTTTACATTCCTACATGGAAAGACAATATTTGTAACTCTTAAAACGTTTCAGTATCTGGGTAGTTGGTGGGACCACACACACACATATACACACACACACGTACATGCATGTACGCACACACACACATGCATGCACACACAGAGACAGAGAGCACAGAGAAAATTGAATAGGATGGGACCATATATTAAAAGAAATTAAGGTAAATGGTGAGAGAGAAATGTAGTGGGAGGAGAGAGGGTGCAATGGAATGGGGTAATTTATATCTCATTCAAGAGGCAAGCAGGAGACTTTTTAGTGGAGGGAAAAAGAGGAGAGCTGAGGAAAAAAAAACAAGAAGTTTACCCTCATCACAGTCGACTCAAGGAAGGAATAAAATGCACACTCATTTTGGTATGAAAACCTATCTTACAATACAGGAAAGTGGGGGAGAAGGAGATAAGCAGGGTGGGGCGGATGAGGCAAGGGAGGGCAATGGGAGGAGGGAGCAATTTGAAGTCAACACTCTTGGGGAGGGACAGAATCAAAAGACAGAATAGAAACAATGGGGGGCAGGATAGGATGGAGGGAAATACAGTTAGTCTTATACAACACGACTGTTATCGAAGTCATTTGCAAAACTACACAGATAGGGCCTATATTGAATTGCCTGCCTTCCCAAAGGGAATGGGTGGGGAGGGAGGGATGGGGAGAATTTGGAACTCAAAGTTTTAGGAACAACTGTTTAGTATTGTTCTTGCTACTAGAAAACAAGAAATACAGTTAATGGGGAATTGAAAGTTATCTGGCCCTACAGGACATAAGAGAAGATGGGGACAAGAAAAGGAAGGGATGATAGAAGAGAGGGCAGATTGGTGATCGGGAAAATTAGAATGCTTGATGTATTGGGTTGGGGGGATAAATGGGGAGAAAATTTGGAACCCAAAATTTTGTGAAAATGAATGTAAAAAGTTAAATAAATAAATTTTTATTAAGAAATATATATATAGAAATAAGAAAAAATAAGTCCATGGCTGTAGAGAGACTTCTGCAGTGAGTTTGGGGTTGGTACTACCATCAGGAAGGCAGGATAGTGTTGCTAATAGCTCTAAAAAGCTCATTTTTACCTTGAAGCTATATAAAGGAAAACAAACAAACAAAAAACGACCCTGCAACTCAAGATGTGTTGAATAGATGTTGTACTTAGACTGTACATTTTAGAAAGAAAACAAAACAAAATCCAAAAAAAAAAAAAAAAAATCTTTTTACCAGTAGGTTCACATAGTGCTTAGAATTCTTGCAAACTAAATGGTTTTCCTCATATATTTGTGTTTTTTTATTGACAGCTACAACAACAACACACACATATTAAGTGCCTATTAAATGAAACCGTATTAGGTTCTGGGGATATGAAGATAAATCTTGAGAACAAAAGCATTATCAAGAACTAAATACAAATGTATGCAAGGTAAATACAAAACAATTTTGGGTAGCATGGGGCAGATGAATGGAGGAGAAGGAATGGGGTAATAACAGCTGGAGAGATGAGGAGAGGCCTCAGGTAGGAGGTGACATTTGGGTGTAGTTTGGAAGAAGGGTCGGGATTCTAAGTTCACAAGAATGAAACCAGGAAGGTGGAATGTGATGTATGAGGAAGGACAAATGAACCAATATGACTGGAAGGCAGCTGGTCAAAGCACTATGTTACAGTAATGAGACAAAAAAAAAAAAGCCTGGGAAGACGGGATGGAGTCAGATTATGAAGGGTATAAAAGCTAACTAAAGGGATTTGCATTTTGTCAGAGGCACTAGGAAACCACTGAAATTTTGTGAACAGAGGAATGACATGGTCCAATTGTGCTTCAAGAATATTTCATTTTTGTCAGCTCCTGAAAGAACGGGTTGAGGGACACTTGAAGTAGGGAACCAATAACGAAGGTTTACAATAGTGCTTGTGAGAGATGTTGACTATGGCGTCACTGAGAAAGGGCTGGGTGTAAGACCCGTGTTGGAGACAGATGAGATAATATTTGGTGCCTGACTAGGCATAGGGCATTAGAGAGAAAGAAGAATTTAGAATGTCCTTCAGGTTGTAAACCACAAGGATGGTGTCATGCTCAACAAAAACAAGGAAGTTGGGAAGAGGAAAAGTTCAGGGATGTAGAAGATTTTTTTTTACATGCCTCATTTGGACATTTTGACTTTGAGATGCCTGTTGGCCATGTATTTGGAAGTGTCTACTAGTCAGTTGGTGAGGCAGAGATAAACCAGGGCTGGATATATTAGACATTTGTAGAGAGATTATAATTAAACCAGTAGGAGCTGATAAGATCTTAGAGAAAAGGGTTACCCCATGATGCTCATATCCTTAGGGAAAGCCTTGGATTTGGTTGTAAATTTTAGTGGTTGTAAGCACATAACAGGCAAAAGGCTAGGTGATGATCAGTTACATAATCAGTGACATATGTCTTTATCCTCTATTTTCCATATCAATATCCTTTACTCAGCACAGTGAGAACAAGACTTGGGTTCACATGTCACCTCTTGACTTTTACTATGTATGTAACTTTGGGTAAGATACTTGATCTTATCAAGATATAAAATTGGCGACTGGACAAGATGGCATCAGAGGTCCCTTTTGACTATCTGATGGTCACTGGCAACACAACTTGGAGCTAACCTCGAACACTACATAACAATACTTGAATTGCCTGTTCTAACAAGACTTTGTGGAGGAAAGAGCTTTGTGGAGCTATGATCCCTAATTAAAGTGAGTTCTTACCATATCTTTTTTCCCCTTTTCTTCTACATGCCTTTTCCTTTTCTCTATCACCATGCTAAAACATTTTTATCCCCTCAAAGGCACAGTGACCCAAGCTAATTCTTTTGTCAATTTACATTTTTCACAATAGTCTTTTTCCAGTAAGTTTTCATAATTCCTTGCTTTACCTTATAACAATAATAATACTACGAATATTACTAGCTAGCATCCATGTAGTCTCTTAAGGTTTGCAAAGCTCTTTATAAGCATTATCTTATTTTATTCTAACAACAACCATAAAAGATGGGTGTTCTTTTAACATTTAAAGATTTAACATTTAACATTTCAATTTAACATTTAATTTAAACAATAAAACATTTAACAGATGAGGAAACTGAGGCAGGAAGAAGTAAAATAACTTGCCCAATATTATAAAGCTAGGAAGAGTTTTCAGGCCAGATTTCAACTCAGATCTTTCTGACTTTAGAACTCTATCTATGGCATCACTAAGTAAACCTAACAGATAAAGTATATGAAGCAAGTATGCTCCAATATCAGTCAACTGGGAAACAGCATTAGTCATTTTTTGTATTTGACATGAATTCTGTCTTTTGACATTATCTTCAATTACATTACTATTATTGTCATTGTGCATATTGTTCTACTGGTTCTTTTTCTTTTCAATCTAGCAGATGACAGAGGTCTTTGCCCCTCTCTCTGAATTTCTCATTTTCACTATTTCTTATGTCAAAAAATATTTCAGGACATTCACATGCCACCATTTGCCCAATCATTTCCAAATTGATAGTGACATATTTGACCTCCAGCTTCTTGCTGTGACAAACAAGGCTGATCGCAATATCTGATATATAAGGACCTTTCTTTCTGTCACATTAACCCCCTTGGGATGTCTGCCCAATCGAGGAATTACTAGGTCAGAGGATATGACAGCTGAGTGAGAAAATTCTAAACTGTTTTCCAGAATTGTTAAACCAGTAAATAGTTTTAACAGTAATATAACTGGCCCTCTAGCATTATTTCTATCTTCTATCATCTTTGCAAATCTGTTGGAGATGAGGTGGTGTCATAAAATTTTGAGTTTTGCTACTTTTATTAGTTTTCAAGAACTTTAAAATGTTGTGAGTGAGAGTTTAAATTTGTTCTTTTGAAAACTATAAATCATATCATTAACAATATGGCAGGATAGTTATTTTTCTCAAAGTTCTACAAACCCAAAAATCTCAGAAAAAGAAACTGTCTACCAGATTGAGTACTAAAGCTCAATTTGCAAAAGAAGAAAACAGAAACACAAACACTAAACTGTTTTTAAACACATGACATTACATATGCTTAGGTCTGATGTAACATTTGTACTTCAGGTGTAGGCAGTGGTTTGCTGATAAACGTTTAACAAGTGGCTCTCCAAAGGAAAAAAAAAATGTATGTAAGACACACCCTGAATCTTAATCTGCATCATCCACATTTTCTCCATCTTATCTAATTCTAGACAATCAATAAAGCAAGCCCTGATTAGGAAGCTATGTGAATGGGTAGAGGGGAGGGAAGAGACAGAGGGAAGCTAGAGATACACACACACACACACACACACACACACACACACAGTCCATTGGTGATTAGAAAATAATAATAATTCTTTAATTACTCAGCAACAGTTGTGACTTTAATACCCAAGCTAAAGAAATTATTCTTAAAAAAAGAGAAATTAAACACTACCCAACTCTTTTTATGAGACAAATATAGTTTTAATACACGAATCAAAAATAAAGCAAAGGGAAGCATAGATTACATCAACAATACAAGTGAATGCAAAAATTGTTGATAAAATCTAAACAAAAATAGATTATAATGCATACACACAATTTGTTATTAGTAAGGTAGACATTTACTAGGGCTGAAAGAATGTTTCAGCGTTTGTACAATAAATAATCTAATTCTATTGAAACTAAAAACATCATTACATGAATAGATATGGGGGGATGCCTGACAATGTTATTTATACTAAAATCTCAACAAAGCAGATTATAAAGGATTATTTTTAATATGATTAAAAGTTTGTCTCGATATATATATATATATATATATATATATATATATGTATACATGAATACACATTAGCTAGCAGTATTTGTAATGGAGAAACATTAGAAACTTTTGCAATAAACAGAAAGGTTTTCCAAGGCTCTCCGTTTCCCCTACAATTATTTGACATAGATCTAGGAATGTAATAGCAATAGGAAAAGAGGGGAAAAAACAAAGACAGGGACATTATTAAGGACAAGACCAAGTTCTGTTTATGATGTGATAACTTATTTAGAGAAACTCAGGAAATCTTCCAAGATACTAATTGTGATCATTTACAGTTTTAGCACACTGACTGGATACAAAATGAATCCAAGGAAAATTGTTAGCATTTCTACATAGCAAAAACAAAATCCAGAGGGGTGATAATATAAAAGGGAAATGACATTGAAAATGATGAAATAGATGTATGTAAAATATCTTGGAATCACTTTACTCAGTCATCTTCAAACTTACATAAATAGAACTATGAAATACCCCTCACATTTTTGCTTACGTCCTATTTTTGATGCTAGTCGACTGGTTCCTAGTGATCCTTGCCTCCTTTCTAACTGTTCATGAACAATCCCTTAAATAAGCCCCCTCTATAATTCTTCCAGGAATCTAAGATGAACTCACCACTCTAGTTTGCAGGAATCACTTTTCTTCCTTTTATTTTTTTAAATTAGATATTTGCTCTCCCCTAGTACTGTAGCAACTCTCCTGGTTTGAAATAATTAATGAAGATTCTTAAAAATTGCTTTTCTCTTCTCTGACATATTCTAGCCTAGATACAGAATGGAATTACTACACAACTCCATTTTACAGGTACCTACCACAGTACTTTGCAGAGATGGAAATGCTTCAATATTTGTTTTTTTGTGTGTATTTGCTGCATGAATGAATACACATATAGATTTACTTTTTAAACTATTACAACTACCTTTATTTCTGATTTAAATATTTTATGGTTATTTTGCATAGTTTACTATATAATCAACAATTTACTACACATTCATCTAAATAGAAATAAATTCCTAGAGAATTTCCAGTGACATGGTGGTTTTTTTTTCCTGCAGAACAGGAAAAAATGTTATTTCAATGCAAATAATCACATTTCTAAAACTCATGCAATATTAGAGCACTGACATATCTATTATGAGGTCTCAATTACTGTAAATAATGAATATACTAAAGTGTATACATATATTTAATTTATATTATTCAAAGTTATAATTATGTAAAGTATGGCAAACATGGTAATTCCATTTTAATGCAATTAAAATATACAGTGTTAATTTGAATAATATGACTATTTGAAGAGATTCCTTATTTGTGGTCACTGGGATCTAGCTGTGTTTGTATGAATGATAAGCATTTGTCCTTTAAAAAAGTTATTATGAATAACAGAAATGATGTGTCTTTTGTGGCAGATTAGAATTACTATACTATTCCATTATATTAAGATCTACCAAAGTGACTTAGAAAAAGCTGCTAAAACATATAGGCCACCAATGACAAACTCTAGAAGCAAGACCATACCACTAAACCATAAATAAGGATTCCTGTGGGCTGCAAATTAACTTAGAAAGCTATGTATTAACATCATAGATATTGTACTTTAAAATTTGTTTTGGTAAGTATCTCCCAGTTACATTTTAATCCTGTTTGTCTAGACTCAGGCCTGTTGGGGTCCCATGTTTGACAGCCCTGATTAGATCATCAGAAATAATTTTATAGAATTGTTTAAAATTGTAAACATGTGCTCACTAAAATTGGATTAGAATTCCTCCTTACTATTTATATTAAAGAGAAAAATCCAATTTTATTCCATATTCATGTCTAAACTTATGAAAACATTGACCTCTAGATATATGTTTAACAGTCTCCCAAACAAAATAAACAAACCAAAACATTGCAACTCTTGACACTACCTCTTGGACCTCCAAAAAGTAGCTAAGTCTAACCCAGATTTCTCTTAAGTAAGCCAAAAAAAAAAAAAAAAAAAGCATCAACTTAACTAAATGATAAAGACAGTGAACCAACTGTACACAAATATCCCAGTGCTCTGAATAACATCTGATAACATCTGAAAGGTAACAACTATTATTGCTACTACTATAACAACAGACATTCATATTATATAGTGTTTTAATGTTTCCAAGATATGTTATCGAATTTGATACAATAACTCTTCAAGGTAAATACCATTATTACCTTCATTTCTTAGTTTAGGACACTGCAGTTCAAGGAAGAATTGTCACTTTTTCCTGACAGTTAATAAGAAACATTTTTGTAGGCATTATGCTAAATGCTTTGCAAATATTTTCTCATTTGATCTTTAAATTACAACTCTGGAATGTAGATGTTGTTATTACACTTATTTTATAGTTGAGAAAATTGATGCAGACGGATGTTAAGTGACTTGACTTGCCCACGGTCACACAGCTGCATTTAAACTCAGGTCTTCCTGACCTCAAGCCCAGTGCTCAATGCAATGGACTGCCATCTACCTCAGGTCACAAAGCAGGTAACTTAGTAGAGGAGAGCATCGGAATTTAAGTCCCAGCTTTTCAGCTCACTGACTATCTGACCTTGGCAAATTACCTAATATTTCTAGTTCTTATTCTTTATTTATGAAAGGAGGGCTGGATTAGATGACACATCTAAGGTCAGTCTTGACAATGAATCTTTCATTCTATTGTGGTCCTAAGAAGTATCTCAGGTAAGATTCACACCCAGGTCTTCCTGACTCCAAATTCAGTGCTCTCCTCACTATATCAGTGTTAGGCTGGTCCTAATGGGAATATGAACATAAAGTCATTATGTGCATTTAAGTCATATTTGACTCTTCTTCCATTCCCTTAATGAAATAAAAGGCCTTGGAAATGGGACCCTTAGAAAAATTCTTAGCCTGCTCTTTCCCATCATTTAAGTTACCCCTCTTGGATATCCTGCCTCAGTTGTTACTTGGTCTAAGTTCAAGCATCATTGACTCCTAATTTATAAGTTTATACATATTTTCCCTTATCTTGGGTTGTCCTAATGAAATTCCTATGATTATTTTAATAGTTATATCTTCATTAGCTCCTTCCTTTTGGTATTTGGTGTAATTCATGTTTGTTTATAAGATAAAATATAAAGATCCTTTTCATCATGTCTGCTTCATTTCCTCTTATCCTAAAGATTGAATATTGTATAACTTGGTAGGCAAATTTATAATCCACAGAGGGTCCCATTCCTTATATACTGAGCCTGGACCAACTTTGAAATAAAGCCTCCTCTTGCCATAGTTTTTAGCAAGTTTTATCCTTAATCCACTGTAGGAAAGGCTACAGATAACAGAAAACAGAGTTGATCTCTCCAAATGCAGTTCCATTTTTTTGTCAGATAAATGGTGATTGGATTCTAATCTCCCTTTCCCATCAGCTGAAGCCATCAGTTAATGTATTTTAAACTGGGGAAAAAGGCTACTTAGGCTTACTCAAATCTCGCCTTTCCTATATTATCTTCTTAAGTCAATCATGCCCAAATGGCTTTGTGATCTTATCTGTGTGGATGCTTCCTCCAATAAGGAAGGTCACAATATATCCACGTCTGCTCACTCTTGTCTAAGCTCTTCCCATAGATTTATCCTAGAAAGTATGCATAAGAGGAAGTGAAGTATATCATTAAAAAGTGTAATTAAAACTTGCATTCATTTTTATAAAACATAGAATAAAAATAAAATAAACCAATAGCATTTATTATCATACGTTTAAATTACATTCTTCAGTTTGGTTCTTTATTTGGTCATTTCTCATGCATAGTTGCCTACTTACATTCACTATGCATTATCTATGTGCCCTAAGCAATATTTATTTTTAATTTTCTAGTGCTCTGTGGCTTGCAGTCACATGATACATGCGCAGCGAGTAAAAAAAAGTATTAAACATGAGGAGGAGGATTAAGATGAGTCAAAAGATCAGTAACATGGTTGAACAATGGTTGCTAATATTTTGAAAAAAATATTTATTTCAACTTGAATTAATATTATTTAGAAAAATATATGAGGCTTCTATTTCGATTCTGAAATCAATCTCCTCAGCCACTAAGAGCCAAATGTATCATATAAAGATGAGGGACCAGTATCACAGACACCATTGTCGCCATGAACAAGTTCTATAGATTTTGCATTATGTAGGTCCAGCACTGTCTAAAAGAAGTTAATTTCGTAAAGAGTGGACATACAAAAGTCTGACTTTTTTTCAGGAGTAAGACTGAATCAAGTTTATTAGCTCCTAATATTCTACGCAAATGAATGAAAATTTGAAAAATAAATGGAGACTTTGTGATTTAAGTTGAACGTTTCTATATAAAATATTGTCCCCCAGCAGAATGTGCTTGTTAAATTTGTAAAGGCCTGCAAATTTATGAAGGTCTCATTCCTTTACATTTCCATAGTTCAAAAATTAATGAATGATTTCTCTATTTTGCCTGACTGCTTAAAGCCAGGAGCTATGATTTCCTTTGTCATAAAATTTCAAAAGGATATTAAAAATAATAAAGGCTGATATAGAATGCTCTTGTAAAAATTATAAAGTCATGTCAACAAATGTGGACTTTGAATTGATTTTGGGTGGTAGAGTGAGGGAGACACAGAGAGATAGAAGCAGATACACACACACACACACACACACACACACACAAGTACTTTCTGTGAAACATTGGAGACACCAGATCTAGAACTTCTGAAGGAATGTTTTAAGGAGGCTCCCTGTCTAGACATTTTATTGACAATAATCATAAATTAATAGCTTTAGGGAAAACACCCTTTTTTAACAACAGAAAGCTAGTTCTGACAAAGATAATGAAAGTAAGGTGACGGACATATCAAAGGCACTAGTTACCATTTTGGCTAGTGTTTTAATCACAGTCGTTTTGCTATCCTTCACACATTCTCTAAAAATGGATCTCAAATCAATTTAGACTGCTTAATTTTCGATGCGTGCTTCATAACCAGAGGCAAGTACAGAGTTTGCAGTAGCCTAGTCTAGGAAGCATTCCACTTGGTCCTTACCCTCACCTTAAGGGAAGAATATTGGTATTTACGTACAAGAAATAAAGATAAACAAATTGAGGCTAAGAGAGGAAGAGATGAAAGGCCACACACTTAATATTTAGCAAAGATCTCGTGGACTAGACAATGGAGATGTTCTCCAAGAGTGTACCAGGTGCTATGTTCATATCTGGATTTCAATAAAATGTTACATGTAGAAGTTAATAGCTATGACCTATTTTTTATGTTTTGACAAAACTATTACTTTCAATCCAAATGGGATTTTTCATAAAATTTTAGAAATTTCATGGAACTTTTGGTGGAGGAGGGGGTTGGCAAAATGTCAGAAGACCTAGGTTTGACCTGTGACTCCATTACTAGCTATATTACCTTGCATTAATCACTGTCTTCTCAGGCCCTCAGTTTCCACATCTGTAAAATGCTGAGGTTGAGCTAGATAATCACTAAGAACCCTTTAGCCTTAAATATATGTTCTTCTATATTTGAACTGTGACAGTCACAATCAAAATGACATGAAGTCTTAATTTAACTGGGCATAATCCATCCACTTATTTACTGATTCAATGAAGTTTTCTTCTTTATGTTGCAATTAAAAAAAAATAGGAATGCAAATATCAACTGTAATGTGCGCACACACACACAGACACACACACACACACACACACACAAATATATATATATATATATATATATATATATATATATATATATAGAGAGAGAGAGAGAGAGAGAGAGAGAGAGAGAGAACAGAACAGGCAGACAGGTTTATACATGAACCTGAACATCTCTGTATGTAGTAAATTTTGCCTTTTAAGTATCGAACAAATGCAACAGGCATTGAACAAATATTCAGTTAGAATCTAAAATGTATATTACCCTTTTCTACTACCTATGGAAGATGCAAATAAGTTAAATCAATGAAATAAAATTAATTAAAATGGATTTTTAAGTATTTACTAAGTTCTTGCTACATGATAGGTGATGTGCAAAGTATGGGGCAGAAGGTAAAAACAAAGGCAAAAGTAAATAGCACATAAGCACACTGATACAACATGATAATATATGAACCATATAATAAAATCTAGAGGTCAGTCTGAAAAGAATAGTATAGCTTATAATTAGCATATTTAAATTGTAGATTTACAAAGTCCTTTATTAGTTTATTTGATACTTACAACAACTCTATAAGGTAAGTGTTACCATTATGCCATTTTACAGGTGAGGAAATTGAAACTGAGTTTAAGTAACTTTCCCAGGGTTATATAACAAGCTATCAGAGATAGGATTTGAATGCAGATCTTCCTAGGTTAAGGTCCAGGGCTCTGTCCCCTCTGTACCTAAAACAATGACCTAAGCAATGACAAATGGAGTATATTCAGTGTTCGAAAAGTCTTGATGTGTGTTTTTTGATTGCACCAAGACTTTTGGAACACCTTTCATTTTATGTAAATATGCATTTGTACACATATTTTATGTAAATATACATATGTACGGATACATATATATCTGTATGTGGTTCTTTACTCCAATAAATTTACCCATCCAGACCTGTGATTTTATTTTGTGTGGGGTACTCTAAATAAGAAAAATGGCTCTAACAATTCTGATGAGAAAGGCTGCAGTTTACTGCTTTTCGAGTTGTCTCGCACGGGCAGGTGTGTTTTGTCCTCCATCATCTAGTCAGTAGATGTTAGAAGAAGCATCTGAACCCAGGTCTTCCAGTCTCTGAGGCCAGCTCTCCATCTGTTATATCATGGTACTTCTTCCCTTTCCCATATGATAAAGAGTAATATAAAGAACATGGAATTCAAAAGATGAGAGTTTCAGTCCCGGGTCTCCTATGTACTGTTTGTGTGACCTTCAGAAAGTCCTTTAATCTCTTGGACCCTTTGTTCCTCTTTCTTAGAATAGGGATAGTGACCTATCATTCCCTACTCTCCCCTCCTCACATGGCCATAGATAGCTGTGATAATGATTAAATAAGATGGTGAGTTTGAAAGGACTTTGTTCTATATTAACCCAGTATTATGGCAGAACAGAATATGGTGACTGGAGGAGATTATAGTTTAGTTGTTTTTCAACTATGTCCTAATCTTTGTGACCCCTTTTAGGGTTTTCTTGGCAAAGATATTGAAGTGGTTTGCTATTTCCTTCTCTAGCTTATTTTACAGATGAGGAAACTGAGGAAGACAAGGTTAAGTGACTTGCCGAGGGTCACACAGCTGGTAAGTATATGAGGTCAGATTTGAACTCAGGAGAATGAATCTTTCTGACTTCAGGTCAGGCACTCTATCCACTGCATCCATAGACATCTATCATAAAATCTCAATAATAAACCTTAATTTTATGAAGAAGTTGCTTCATATAGCTAAATTTAACCACTCATATTATGAAATATATCAAGGAAATGTAATATTCAAAAATACAAATTTTATGAAAAGATTATTCTTCCTGTAGCACATATACATGTTTGTAATTACCAACATGTTTGTATTTGTGTAAATAACTTCTTTTCCAAAGTCTTTAAAATATTTATTCTCTTAATAGTTTAAATAATGAAAATTGAGTTTACCCTGTTTACTTGTCTAAAACTTAGTGCGTGTGTATATACATCTATCTATATCTCTGTATGTATATATATGTGTGTGTATTGCATATGTATATGTATGTAATGTGTAATATAAAATATGTAATATATGTATTATTGTAATAATATCTATCTATATGCACACATATAATCTATGTGATATAAAGTGTGGATCCAAAGTCTCTGACTTCCTCCAATGAACACGTTTTGATACTCAGCTGAATTATACTAAAAACAAAATAGAAGGCTACTCACCCCACCAAAGCATAATAGCTATTAACTAGAATAAATTGTTAATAAAAAGACTGATTGAGTACTGGGTTATAGCTAGAGATTGCTCTACTCCCATTAAAAACCATTTTCCAAGAAAACAAATATAAATTTATTTTCCTCTTCTTTTTTTGGAATGAAGAATTAAAATTTAGCTTGACTTTCTTTATACCTTGTAATAATCTGCCTTTACAGTATTATGTATCCAAAATGTATTTAGATCAATGTATATTTCCCAGATGTATTTTGGAAACAAATAGGATTTTTCTTTTTGGTGGGCTATTTATTATGGGATCAAAGAATTCAGCAAAGTACTGGTTAGAGAAAATCAAAGGAGACAAATTCAGCACAGGGAGACAGATCTTATAGCAAAAAACTAAAATTGATTCCATTAAAATAGTTGCCCATAGGATCCAACTCTGAAATATTTAGGACGTTTTGTAACTAGAAATTGGATCAGCTTTCCTTATATAAAACCACTCAAAGATTATGATGTGCTGAATGTTGTTTCCAAATATATAATTTTATTACCATTACTATATCCCAATTTTCCCAAGCTATACATACAAATATAGATATGCATATTTATACATAATAAGTTAGTATAATGTAGCAATAACTTTGAATAGCACAATATGGAATTAATTATATATAATGTAGTAATAATTTTAGTATAGCATGATATCATTTATATGTCATGGTAAGATGTAGTATGGTATAGCATGGACTTGCATGATAATGCATTGATACTCTATCAGTGTATTGATATGGTATAAAATTCATATCTCTTTGGCAAAATTTTCAAAATTCACTGTGCATTTATACATAGATTCACACAAGAAACTTTTAAAAATATTTTTTCTATACTGATGATAATAATTTTTCTTCACATAACATTGTAACATTTTTCGTTTTAATACTGTCTAAATTGTCAGGTTCTATACTCAGTCTTTTCCTTTTAACATTAGCAGGTAAGTTCTGGAAAGCATTTGGAATTATTTGAATGAAGTAGCTAAAAGATCTATATCACTTGAGCCAGGGATTGCATTACTAAGGACATACTCTGAGAAATACATTGACAAAAAGGAAGGCTCCACATATGTTACAACATTAGAATGGTACTTTTTGTGGAAATAAAAAAAAAGAAATAAAATAGATGATTCTAAACTGGGATATGACAAATTGAGTTACGTATGTTACAGAACATTACTATCCTATAAGCAATGTTGCATATGGCAAATAAAAAGAAACATGGAAAGGACTACGTGAACTGATGAGAAATGAAAACAGAGCCAAGAAAGTAATAGATAATTAAAATAATGTAAATGGAAAGAAGAGTCACTATGAAAGAATCCAAAATGAATGCTACAAATTTGCAAATAAAGAAGTTTGAACCAAGGGAAGATATAGGAGATCATTTCTCCCTCCCCAATTCCATATCAGAGCAGGGGTGGTGCTCACAAGTGTGGAACATCATATATACTTTCAGAGTTTTTTAAAATGTATTTATTGATTAATTTTGGTGATTTTTTTCTCTATGTTTCTTTTAAAAAAATCTATGGAATGGCTATCTGGGAGGAGAGATAGAGGGATAAAAGGGAAGTATAAGCAATGTAGAAATAAAAGCTATACGGTATTTACTTGGATAATGACTATTGTTATAGTCATTTCAATAGTGTCTGACTCTTCGTGACACCCATTTAGGGTATTCCTTGGCAAAAGTAATGAAGGTTTGTCATCACCTTCTCCAACTTCTTTTACAGGTGAGGAAAGTGAATGATTTGCCCAGGGGATTTGAACTTGTGACTTCAGAACCTGTACTGTATCCAATGCACCACCTAGCTGCCCTGGGTAATGAGAGCAAGTGACTATTACTGTTGATTACCTAACAGTCTCAGTCTCAGTCTCTCTCTCTCTCTCTCTCTCTCTCTCTCTCTCTCTCTCTCTCTCTCTCTCTCTCTCTCTCTCTCTCTCTCCCTCTCTCTCTCTCCCCCCCACCTCTCTCTTTCTCTTTTCAGTCTCTCTATATCTATACATATATAGATATAGATAGATTTGGAGAATTCCCCAAATTTCTGAAAACTGTTTGGATTGCCACTTCCATATGTTTACACATACTGCATTAAAGGAGAAAAAATGAATTTGAAACATTAAATATAAAAAGAAAATATGAATAAAATAATTTTCTATTCTTATTCGCAGGTTGAGTAATGAATCAGCCATCCAAGAATATGTAAAATCCTGATCAGATTTATGTATCTATATGAATTTTAAAAATTACATAAATAGAACCAGCACTTTAAATTAAAAAATGAATTTTAATTCATAAAGTATGTAGCTTCACATAATCAAGTTACTAAGAATGAACTTGGTACTTTGCCCTAAATGTATAGCTGTCAAAAACTCGGCCAGCAGACTCATGGTGGCCAGCCACACAACCAAATAAATTAAATTGTAATTGGGAAATATTTAGCAAAATAAATGAAAATACAATAAATATAGATAATGTTAATATGGAGCTTTCTAAGTCAATATATAATCCACAGGAGTCCTTGTGTATAGTTTAATGGTCTCTGTTTCTATGGGAGTTTGATACCACTGTTCTAAAGTCAAAATACAAGAAGTTATTAATAAGAAAACTTAAAGAGGGCAAATTATTTTTTAAATATTCTCTTCCATCCTAATCCTGTTTATGTGGCACACTATACTAAAGATTATAGATGTATTTCTCACAATATGGCAGAATATGTATCTATTCAGAAGCTAACCTGTAATTAAAAACGAACATTCAATTCAAGACATCAGCTTGGCAAAAGCTGTTCACATCTTATAGATACAATGACTAAAACAAAATATTTCAGTGAAAAGAGGTAAGAGTCCAAAGTAGCAGGGTGGAGGAGGTTTATTCTGATCATTTTCAAAAACATCTCTCCATATAAAACCAAAAACAAGCTCATGTAACTGAAAGCTTACTAGACCTAGAATGACCCTCTAAGTAGTTACATTTTTTTCTATTAAGGACAAAATATGAAGGAGCAAAGGGTAAGGCACTACAGTTATCCCTTTGATATCAGGGGCTGGGGAACACAGTGCCATGTAATGGAAAATCCAAGTAAAATTTTTGGCCCTCCCTTCATACCAGAGAAGTCTGAATTTTTTTCTTGTTCTTTTATTTTAAAATTGGTGTTGATATTATATGGTACTATTCACAAATTTTGTGCATTTCTGAGTTTCTAAATTTTTTCTGTGTTGTCTGCTGGCCTTCACGTGTTGTCTGTAGCTTCCACAAAACTCCTCCCAAATTCTCATTTATTTTATTATGCCAACCTATAATATATCAAAACCGTGATGAGGAATGTTGTGATGTAGAAGGGATAACTACTTGAGAGAAGCTATATAGTGAAAGGAGAAAAAGCAAATTGGATACATTGCCTTCACCAAGTTGTGATGGAGGACAATGATCAGAGAGAGGACATGAAGGTTTCTTCTTCTAGGATACTCAGCTTATAATATGGATACAGTTTCTAAGAGTACGACTCCTCCATCAGCAACTAGTCCAATAAACAATGCAGCTACCGTCAGCCTATCTATCATATAACAAAGCTGTCTATCAAATGACTCTGTTTACACCAAGGGTAAGGCGTCATTTATCTGTAACAAAAGTGAATTTCGGCTTAATGCCCAGGCTCAAGAGCTACATTTGACAAACACAATAAGCAATGTGTCAGCAACACCAACTACATGCCATAGATGGTAAGCAAATCATTCCAGTGGGAAAGAGAGTCAGAACTGCCATGATGTGGAAATCTGGCAAATATCAAGTTTCTGGTTTTGTTCTGTTTTGTTTAAATATACTTTAGTAGTAACCAGAAAATACATCAACAACATATGAACCAAAGGTGTTAACACTTTATAAAAAAAAACAAAAACTAAAACAACTTCAAATTTCAAACTCTGTTTCTGTCTTTCTCTATCTTTTGCTCTCTCTCTCTCTCTCTCTCTCTCTCTCTCTCTCTCTCTCTCTCTCATTTTGATTCTCTCTCTCCATTTGTCTTTTTCTGTCTCTGTCGCCGTCTCTACCTCTGTCTCTCTCTATTTCTGTCTCTGCTCTGTAGAGAAATGGAGGAAAAACAATGAATTGTTTCATATGGCAAGCATAGACAGAAACATTTGTAGAGGAAGAGAGATTACAAAGTATTCTTGTTGGCTATTTGAGGTTTGAAAGGAGGAAATGGTTTGCATTCTATGGGGGAAGAGAATTGGTATATATACCTATACCTATACCGACATACATACACACACACACACACATATATATATGTATATGTATATGTGTGTATATATATATACATATATATGTATATATAGGTATTCAAAATAGAGACAAGATAAGGCTCAGTATGGCTTCCCATAAACAGTGGTGGTTAGGCTGTGTGTTGGAAGTAAACTAGGGATCCCTAGAAGAAAGAGGTGATGCCTATTATATACCAGGCATCATACTGGGTGTTAAAACAAAAGTGAAACAGAAAGGATGTTGCCTACACACAGAAATTATCTTCCTAAGAAAAGAGAATCTTGCAGGGATACTTCAGGAAAATATTCACTGGGGAAAAAAGGCATACTACTTCAGAACACTGAAATATTGATAGAGTCATTTGTTTGTAAACTCTGTGTTTCCATCAATATCAGTATGTCTTGAGGACATTCTGTATAACAAAAAAAAAAACACCATTTTTTTTAAACAGTTAAGAAAACAGTACAAGAAAACATGTGTGATATCAGACTGAAATTACTTTCAGACTATCACTAAAATGTCATGAGGATTTTTGAAAGTTTTATTTTTTTTCATTTTTCATTTAATTAAATTATTATCAATTATTTGCAATCATTTCCCCATGTCTAATTCATAAACATATTAAAATGGTTATTAAAGTAATAACATGAACAGCAGAAGAAATTACATTAGTAACCAGTTAAGATTTCCATAACATACTTTTAGCCCTGGAAAAACTCCTTGCTGGAGTTATGATTAAAATATTTAGGATTGTTAGCTTGTAAGAATATTCAACAGCAGGGAAGATCCTTGTGTTTTGTTTTGTGTTTTGGTGGGGGGGGGGTGGCATGGTCATTCTTTACTCGTCTGTAATTTCTTTTATCTGAGTTTTTGTAACATTGTTCTCTTGGTTCTCCTATGACTTATTTGACCATTCCTTCTTTTCCATATATATTTATTTATTTTTAGTTTCTAATATTCACTTCCATCAGACTTTGAGTTTTAAACTTTCTCCTATTCTCTTTCCTTTCCTCCTCCCCAAGACGGCATTTAATCTGATATAGACTCTACTTATACATTCATATTAAACATTTTCACATTATGGACCATTCCTCCTTAGACTCCTTTGAGATCTTTCATATCCCACTCCATAATCACAGAGCTCTATCGTGGGCACTGACCTTTTCCTTTCTCTCTCTACACTCTCTCGGTGATTTCATTATTTTACATGGGTCTATTTATCATCTTTGTGTAGATAATTCTCCGATGTATAATATCAATCAATCAACAGTCATTTATAAAGTGCTTAATATTGGTAGCGTGAGAGACAAAAATAGAAATGACATGTTTGTATTCTATTGGGGAAGAGAAGTACCATAAGTATAGTTATATTCAAAACAGAGACAAAATGAGGTTCAGTAAGGTTTTCCATAGAAAATGGCACTTGGGCTGTATTTTGAAGTAAACTAGGTATCCTAAGAGGAAAGAAGTGATAACCTACTCTGTTATCAGGAATCACAATGGTGATAAGACAAAAATAAAACAACTCCTACCCAAAGGAACTTAAATTCTTCTGGGGGAGGCAAGACATATAGACATATGCCAGTCAGTGATATATCAAAAGCATGATGGGAAAGTTGTGATGTGGAAGGGATAACTGTAATTTATATTCTTAGGTTTATCACACACAGGAATGGTCAATCAATATTTTACATTCTATTGTTTCTTACTTATCTATTCTCTTTTGCAATCCACTTTTTTCTTTTATTTTGGTTTTTAAACAGCACCAAATAAAATATTTTAATGAGTTATGCTATAATTGAGTCTGGGTCATGCTATGATTCATTCATACTTTTTCCTCATTATTCCCTTTAAAAGCTAGAAATATTTTTTTCCGAATGAATTTTATCATTTTATCTCCTCCTATAAAGTGTCCCCTAAATAATGCAGAGCACTCTAATTTGGTATATCTGTAAGTTGTATTTTTAAAATTATATTCACCACTCTAATATCTCCTCAATTATTCTTTCTTCTTTTATTTCAGTAAAGACTATTTTACAGTTACATTTATTTGAAACTAGCATATATCCCAATAGCTTAACTATTAGATATTTCAGGTGTTTGGCAGTTTAACAGAATTTCTTTTGTCATCATTTGTTTGCATCATTTGTTTTTGTTAGCACTACAGGATATTACACATGATTTGGATTTTTTATTCGTTACTAAATATCTCAAGGTTTTTTTTTTCCTTTTTCTTCCTTTGCTGACTTTAAACTACATACATATACACCATCAAAAGTCCTATCATTGACATAACTTTGTCTCATCTTTGTCTATGTTTAGACTTTTAGAGAGGATTCTGAATTGTGGAACCAATGTTTTTAATTGCACAGATTCACTTCTCAGGATATAACAGACTGACCCTTCTTTCTCTTTGAAAATATGTACTTATATAGCAAGAAAATATAGGTAATTGCCCCACAAACTTTATCAATTGATCTAGCAATGATCAATTGTCTAGTAATCTATTAAAAGATGAACGGTGGTTTTGCTTCTGAATCATGGATGAATGAAAACTACAACAAAACAAAATCAAAGAATCTACTTTAAATGAATGGTATTTTGATAAACTTTAATATTCTATATCACTTTACCAAATGTAACTGGTATTTGAGATACATTTTTTCTTTTTAATTTTTGTTAAAGTGCCATAAGTCCACAAAATTATAATAAATTCCGTCTAACGTAATAGTGACTTGTGTACATGATAGAATTAGGACCAGTCAAGTAATTCTGCTAGTTTGGTCATGATATGGTTATTAAAATTTTTTGAAAAAACTCAATTTGTTCTCATTCAAAATAAATACTTCAGGAGGAATTTATATTACCCTTGAGTCACAAAAAGAAGGATAACCACAGCCACAGAGTGGGAAGTGCAGAATCATAGATCAGATTTCATGGTCTTAAAGAAATCAGACATTAGCCTTAGGTTCTTGAATATTTTGAAATGAATATTCTTAAAAAAAATATTCCCTGGAATAGAGCTGAAGCAGTCTAGGGAAATGAATAGGCCCTCTTATGCTACTTGGCCTTTAAATTCAATCTTTAGTTTTATCTCTACTTTAAAGTAAATGTTCTGTTAAAAATGCTTCTATTTTCAATTCTACCTATTTATGAACATCCACAGTTTTGGTCATTTGAATTTTTTCAATTTTTCCCAAGTTGTTGTCATAGAGCACTGATTTTGAAGTCAGAAAAATCTATGTTCAAATCCTGTCTCGGACGTAGCTCTAGAAAACTCAGCTGTAAAGGGGTGAGTGGGATGTTTCCTTAGGGCATAGTTAATAGAGTGCTGAACTGAGAGCCAGAAAGACCTGAGTTTAAGTCCTACCTGGAACACCTACTAGCTGTATGACCTTGGGCAAGTTACTTAACCTGTTTCAGACTCAGTTTCTTCATCTGCCAAATGGGGAAACTAAGAATCTACCTCACAGAATTGTAATGAGAATAACAAGAATATATATATATATATATATATATATATATATATATATATATATACATATATGTGTATATATATGTGCGTGTCTGTGTGTGTGCATGTGTGTGTGTCTACAAACACAGATACACAAAGAGAGAGAGAGCACTTTCTAAGCTTTAAAGCACTTTTAAATGCTTGCCATGATAATTATCACATTTTAATCCTATCTATGATTCTATGCTTTGTAACATGAAAGCTAAGTCATCTTTCTGAACACTGAAATTTCACATGTCACTTAAAGAAATATTATAATTGTCTCTTTTCGTTATTGCAAATTCCTATGTAGTATTTGTTTATCCTTCCGCAATGCATGCCTCTAATTCAATTTTGCTGAATATATTCCCAAAAATGTTAACAAAGGCATCTCACAGTACAAATAAACACATACATACATACATCACATAGGTCACCATCTACTTGATTTTTTCTAGAGTATTTTCATGGTTTCATTATCCTCTTCTAAAACTTATAATGCTTCTTGACCCAGAAGTTAATCTCCTGTCACCTGACACAGAAGTAAAACATCCTTCACAGAGAAGAGGAAAGAGCTCTAGGTACTCTCAGTTGAATTGTCAAGGAAAACAGGCTAGAAAACAATTGTGACTCTAGAAAAGTGAGGGACATGAGTTTGTTAATTTATCTAATATTTGTTGAACAGACTATCTATATACCCAGCATATAAAAGGAATGTCTTATATGCCATATTGTAAATAAGCATGAATAAATGTTTATATCAGCATACACATATATTGTCATTGTTGTTTAACTTTCATTTTGGAAGAGAACCACGGGGTAATGCCTTCAGTTGCTTGTGAATATGATTTCAGTGAGGCAGAATTGCAAAGTCATCAGCCTCAGACTCTCTTCCTGAGCCTTTGAAGTCCAGTGGCAAGACAAAGGCCAAGACAATTAGTGATGGCCTGGGATGCAGTGGATGACCTCAGAGTCTTTGCTCCACAGTACCTGATTTAGCCATCTTCATGACTATTGGGACAAATTGTTCTTATCTGCCGTTTCTGCCAGGGAAATTCATCACATACTTGGGGTAGTGTCATGGCAAGCAAAGTAGGATCTTTTGCTGTTTTTGTTTTAGCATAATCAAGTGCCTCTGATTGAATAATGTGATTAAAGATCTTCCCCACCTGGGAAGATTTGTAGGAAGGTCCCCACTTTTTGTTAATGAGGAACTAGTTCTCAAGGGTTGTGATGGTCTTGGGCTCCAAAAAGTGTGTAAGGCTCTGAGGTGAGGTTTTACTTTGGGGCTTACTGATTGGAAGTGTTTGGCCAGATGAGGACTCTGGGAAGCCACTAAGGAGCCCCCCAAGCTTGGAAGTCAGATATTGGTGCTTCTCTCTTTGGTAACTATGTTGGTCTGATGGTTGGATCTGATGTATGTACTATTTATGCCAGACAGCTAGAACCATGTCTGTTGATTTTGATTTCTCTGTATTTTCTCTGAAGTTCAGGGTGCTGACCTTTTCCCCCGAATTAAGTGAATGATACATGTGCTTGATTAAAGTGGTTGTTGACCCCTCAAAAATTGCCTTTCCTTTTAGCAAAGCAGATCTAAGAACCTATGTTGGGGAGCTCGCTTTCACAGGTACTCACCCCCACCCTCCAACTCACAGAAGCATTTGAGGCCTAATGGTTAACCTCAATCTGGTTTAGCTGATCTGCTGAGATGGTTAATTGGGATGTAGCTTCGATGCATGCTACAGCTTCTTTGAGCTTCAGTAGAAAGATAAACACACACACACACACACACATACACACATGCACACACACAAGGATCAAATGACAAAACTCTCTCTGACAATACAGGTTGATACCTTCTCTAAAATTTATAACTTAGAGACTTTCTTATAGTACTGAGAAGTTAAATTACTTACCCAAGGTCACATAGCCTGGATGTATCCATAGTAGGATTGGAATACAGATCTTCCCAGCTTTAAAACCAGCTCTCCACTCACCAACATAGTAGAGAAAGAGGTATTCTCAGAATCAGCAAGACCTGAATTCCAATCTCACTTTGCGATGGGTGAACCTGAGGAAATCACCTTATGTCCCAGTGCCCCAGGATATCTTTTAATACTATGTCTGGGATTCTAAGTAACAGAGCAGGGGTCATCTGTTTCGTTAGAGGGACAATGAGAGAAGTTTCCTCACAGTGAGTTCATGAGTCATAATATTCTGATAAAAACATTTGAAATAAAATTGCAAAAATAATACAAAAGTTATTCTGAACCCTATTAACTTAAGATTGTAACACTTTATCTCTTGCTATAGAGGATTATAGGTAAAGCATATTCCTTAATATGCTAATCTATCAATCTGACCAATTACCCAATACTTCTTTGTAACACAATTTCTATACCTAGATTTTCTGGATTATTAAATGTGCATGCTGGTTCTGACACCTCAAAGATGAGCCATAAAATATTCATAATAAGAAGCTACCTATAGAAAAGCAATTTGAAGTATTGGAATGGCAGACAAAAGGTGAAATATAATGAAATCCTTGTTACATAATAATCTTTTAGTAACCTTTGCTATGTTAACAATCTGAATTCTTTGAATATATTATGCTATTAATTGCAACATCGTTTAAAATGAAGACATTAAAATTTAATTTAACATAAAACTTTTGAAAAAAGGGGCATTTTCAAAGGTCACTGGGGCATTTTGCAAAGTACACTCCCATCAAGTTAGGCCTTGATTTGATTTCTCCTGATAAAAAAGTGAAATTAGCTGCTAACCTAAGCCTTTGTTTTACTGTACACTATGGAGATCTTTTCATTCCTATCATCTAAGGGGTGGGCATTGAAAGATTTCTTCCACAATATAAATGGATGCTTGAAAAACAACCGAAAAGGAATGTGTTTTTGTTGTTGTGATTGTTGGGTTTTCTTGGCAAATGCTTTCAATGGGTGTGTTATCAAATCGAGATTTTTTTTAAACAAATATTTAATGAACAACTGCATTATCTAAAATGTTGTGCCAGGCACTGGGGAAGATAAGAAACAAATATGTAGCAGCCTGCCATGATGGAGATCTTAGGCTATTAAGAGAGCTCTTATGTAGATAAGTACATTACAAAGTAAAGCTTGAGAGGAACTACAGAGAGATACTGACAGAGGAAAATACAAGGAGGGAGAAAGCACTTTTAAGCTCAATCCTTCACAGGATCTATTGGAAGGCTTCTTGGAAGGCCATCTATTACAACTGGTGCCTGAATCAGCAGCTGTTCTACAGACCCTTCCAGCCATGACTTTGAAGACCCCCAGTGATGGAGAACCCACCACATCCTACACAGTTCATTGAACTTTTGCAAAACTCTGATAAAGGGCACATAAATTCAAAAGGAAATCCACCTGGGAACTACTCACTCCCCCCACTCCATTGTGACATCACAAAGTTTTTATTCTTTCTACTTAGGTCATCTACTTTGCAAGCCTCTATACAAATAGTCCTGCTTCTCTCCATGAAGCAGGCTCTACTTTCTACCAGAAGTTCCAGAATGAGAAAGGATTCTGTAAGTCCTTGGGGCTACTACCAAACAGTTGTAATTTCCACTGTGGCACTTGGCACAATTCTATTTGTCTCTATCTGTGCTTCTGTCTCCCTTCCTTGTACTGGTCCAGCAGTGTCTCTCTGCTGAAAAGCATGCATATTCCCAAATCCCTATGACTTTGACCTCCCTTTTTAAAGATAATCAGGGCTAAGTGACTTGCCCAGGGTCATATAGCTAGTAAGTGTCTGAGGCTGGATTTGAACTCAGAAAGATAAGTTTTTCTGATTCCAGGACTGGGTCTCTATCTATCCACTGTGCCACCTATCTGCACTAATAATCTAATAAAGCTTAAAATTGTGCTAAAACTCTTGTAATACTATATACATGTACATACATACACATAAGTATACATATATAAGTAGGACATCTAGCAGTAAAAACACTCAGTTCTTAATCTCCTTGACCTTTTTTTTTTCATTAACAAACTTCCTCTTTCTTAATACAGTATCTTCCATTGTAAATGCTTTTTTTCCTGGAAAATTAGGTTAGACTTAATGATGGCAAAGGTCCTTCCCTATTATCCTCTGACTCCTCAGTGTGCCTCTCCAAACTTGCTGTCCCTCCTATCACCAGAACCAGATTTCGATGTCTTACATATCTTTCTAAATGTTGGAAATTAAAATTCAGTATGTCCAAAGACAAACTCATTATCCTTCCACCAAAACCTGTTCTTCCTTCTGACCTCTATTTTACCAGTGCTCCCACTGTTCTCCCAGGCATCCAAGTTCAAAATTGTTTCATCCTTGACTCCTACATCTCCGTCTTCTTCTACATTAAATTTGTTGCCAAGTATTACTTTCACCTACCTTCTCCATGATAGCTCTTACATTTATCCATTTCTTTTTCCATTCTCATTAACATCTCAACCTAGTCTAAAATTCCATTACTTCTTTTCGGGGCTGTTGCAATAGCCTGCTAATTGAGCTCCAATCTCAACCTGCCCCCTTCACAGAAATATTAGAGTAATTTCCCTGATGCACAGATAAAACAATTTCATTTCACTGTCTATCACAAAAAGTCCAAAGTTCTTAGGTTGCCATTCGAAGTTATCTATAGTCTCTTTCCAACCTACCTTTTCAATTATATTCCAGAATATTTACTACCACATTCTATACAAAATAGATTAATTATGGTATCAAGTCTGTTTGTTTGCCTCCATACCTGTGACCATGCTGCCCCTTATGATTAAAAATGCTCTCTCTCTCATCTCTACCTTTAAAACATAGCATCTTTCAAGGTATTTACCTTATAACCTCTTATCTAAAGTCTTCCTATATAGGCTGCCTCACCATTCAAGATCTTTCTCCTTAGAAGTCCCAGATCATTTTGCATCTCTTTTTTATATTTATCCCATTCCAGAAATTATCTGTGCACATTTTTCTCATGTATAATCCAAATCTCTCTCCCTCCTTCCCTCCCTCCTTCTGTCCATCTGTCTGTGTCTATCTATCTATCTATCTATCTATCTATCTATCTATCTATCTATCTATCTATCTATCTATCTAATCTCACTCTCCTAACAGTGTTTTGCACACAGTAAGTCCTCAAAAATGAAGCAAACCTAGGGGCACAGCTGAACTGTGTCTTAAGGGATGAGTACAATTTCTGCTTCAACTGAGTTGACTCGAGGATTCCACTAACCTTTTCTAGACTATCATCATGCAGAGTCAGAGACTCATGTGTCCCTAGTCCCTTTCCATCTCTTGTTCAAGGATTAGGGGTAAAATTAACATTATATTGCTACTATGAAAGATGACAATCTACTACATTATGGAACTCCACTTTCCACTCACTCATAACCATTAATGTCAACTTTATCCCTCCCATAGCACTCTCACCCTTTTCCCTACTTTTCTATGATTATTGTTAACAAACTGTCCTTCATATTAGACTTCTGACCTCCCCCAAGAAATTATAATATTCTGTGCATATTTTGTATTCAATTTCTGTATGTATTGTGACATACACACATTGTCTCTCTTCATGTGTAATTATACTTATATTATAAATAATATATAAGTTGCTTCTTACTGTCAACATATAAGTTTATAGGCAGGCGCTGTTAGTTTTCTGTGTCCCCAGTGCTTAATCTAGTGTAAATAAATCTTTGTTGAATTTAACTGAACTGTTTAACAAAAACTCATTGAATGAATGAATATGGTGAGAGGAGAGAACATCCTTCCAAAGGAAAAGAACTAAATCAGTAGCAATTTTTGCAGTAAATGAACACGCTCCTGTCATGTAACACTTATACAACTCTGTTGCTCTGAAATCGTGAAAGCACATGCAAAACACATACGTAAGACATAAATTGTAGGTTTCTAAGGCAGATGAACTGCATGAGCACAGACTCTTCCTTGACAAAGCTTGATATTGCCACTAAAGGTACAGCAAGTTTGTTCATCTCCTTACTTCAACTCCTGTTCCCATCACATTCACTCGCAATACTCATTAATTAGATATTTCATTAAGTGAAAAATAGACATAGTTCTTGGGTAAGATGAAAATATGTTTAAAGGCATCTATTTTTCAGGTGTTTGTGTTTACCTGAATAAAGAGGCCGACTGCCAATGAGATCAATATCAAATGAGATAGTATTCTAACATGCTTAATGCACATACACACATATATACACACATACATACATGCATGCATACACACACACGCACACTTGGTATTAAAGAACAAACCAGCATGAAATCTTAGTTGATTCACACTACTTTTGTTAAACTTTAAGGTGACACCTGACTGATGGGACTTGGCTCAAATACAAATAGCATGAAAATAATGCTTCCAAAGCAACACTGGAGAAAATCACAGCTGATTCAGTTAATTTTTGCAATGTCTTCATGCTAACTACATATTTCCTGTTCAATTGAAAAATGGAAACTAACGTTCTCATCTGCAACTTAAAAAAATTATTAAATAAAACTTATACTCATTTCTTAGAGAAGAAAATGCATTTACACAAGGTGACTTTTCCACACAGTAGTGCAAATTCCAGAGATAAAGAACTGAAGCACTAGAAAGACATGAATATTTCTACCCCTTCTGAGCATTGCGGGGTGCTTTCAACCCCATTTTGAAGACAAAAATAATTCAGTGTTTTCCTACATATTACTTTCTTTCTGATACCCCACTTGGTCAGAAAAGTTGCAGAGTTAAATCTTTGTTGAATTTAACTGAATTTTTTTTTAACAAAAACTCGTTGAATGAATAGATATGGTGAGAGGAGAGAAAATCCTTCCAAAGAAAAAGAACTAAATCAGTAGCAATTTTTGCAGTAAATGAATCGCTCCTATCATGTAACACTTATACAACTCTGTTTGCTAAAATCCCTTGTTTGCTAAAAATATAAGGAAGAGACTTACAGGAAGTTGTAACAGTTGTTAACTTCTCTAATTAACTTTTGAGAAGCTCACCAATAGAAAGTAAAAAAACAAAACAAAAACATATGTAAGCCTATTTTACCACATAGTCTCATCATTTATTAGACATGCAATTTATAACAACAAATAAATGTACTAACCTTGTATTTGACAAGAGTAGAGACTTAAAATATGGGGATAAGAATTCGTTATTTAGTAAAAATTGTTGAAAAAACTGCAGCAGTATGGCAGAAACTTGGCATAGAACAATATCTTACACCATTTATCAAGATAAATTCAAAATAGATACATGATCTATACATAAAGAGAGAATCGTTTAGATCAACATTTAATATATATATATATATATTTCCAGAAGGGAAATGAAGAACTTGCAATCTATTACAACACTGTTTTATATGCTTGTCAATATAAAGAGTTGGCAATTGTGCTTTTCAAAACAGGGTGGCTAGGTTGGGAATAATACCTGCTAACTGTGTTACAAGTTTTAGGAAAGACACGAATTGTCTAAATATGAGAAGTCATCTAATCTCATTCTTCACTGAACACTGTAAATCATAGCAGATAATTGCAATAATGTAATAGCTGAGGTGTTATATACATATGAGATATTTATCAGTTTCATTTATATGAAAATATATGAGATATATATGTATATATCTATTGATGAGATCTATATGCATCTATTATATATATAATAATCTATTATAGGTGTATTATATGTGACAGATATATATATTATATATGAAATATATATCTATTTCAGATATACAAAAAAGACACACATATGTATTTATGTGTGTGTGAAAAATGAACCTTAATTTTTTACATAGACTTGTGATTTTGTTGTTACAGGAATTCTCTTGAGGAAATTTTCTTTATTAATGCTTATTGTCACCTGTTCTGTATTTTACAGTTTTAGAGAGTGTCAATATATGCAACTATAAAATATATAAGCTTTAAGTAATTACCGCTCATGGTCCAGGATTTACTTGGGATTGCCTATTTACTGGAAAGCTCTGTTTAAGAAAGAGGGCAGGAACCCTTTCATTAGTAGTGTGCTGGGTGGTTGATTATTTTGTTTATTTTGAGTTCAAAATGAAATAAAATCACATTTAAAAGATCTAATTTATCAGAGATATGAAATTCAACTAAATATTTTGCATTTTATAAAATAGTTTGAGTATATTCACAGACAGCAAGTCAGAAACATAAAGAATCTGCCCCCATCCACCAAAATCTAATAAATTTTATTTCTGTGCCTTTTTCTATAACTTTGTATTATATACCATCCCTTTGGAATTGCTGCAAATCAAAGCGAAACATTATTAATACTCTCTACCTGTACTCAGTAAAGGAATAAATGCTACATATATGGCATTTCTAGATTACCATGCCAATTTCTTCTGTCAGATTCCTAACTCAAGGTACTCATAGTCTCCCACAATTGCAAGTCATTATTAGCTATCTCTAATTAGAGGCTAAAATCTAGGAGACAGCCCTACAACATTCAACTCCCAATTTACTTTTGTCATCTATTATCTTCTTTTCTTTTGAATAGAGATACATTTGGTCACAGATCAATATGAGGAGTAATTGTAGGATTGACATAAATTGTAGACTCCTTGGACGTAAATTAGCAGTTAGAGAAAGCACATAGCTAAACAGCACTGTCCATGGCTCATTACTACTTATGTATCTATATTAGATTAATTTTTATTTTAACTTGAAATAGACTTCATGCCCAGGGTAGGAAATGACTTGTAATTCAAAATTAAATGGGGTGAGGGAAAAGCTGTGTGAAAAAGACAGACCACATTCCTCAGGCAATGGCAATGCATTAATTAAATTTACTCATGACATTTTCTGTGCAAGTCTGCATATTGCATCACAAGAACAAGGCTGATTGCCAGTTATGAGCATTTTTTTTTAAACAAATGATGAATGGGTCCAAAATGATCATTGAAATTGAGTCAATTTTTGGTCCTAATTCAAATTATTTTTGCTGAAAATATTTATGCTTAATACTTAATTATATCATCCAATCAGTAAAACATTTCTTTATCCTGGGATACACATAATCACTACCAACATCATCGTTAACCCTTGTTACTAGTTACTATGTAAAATTTTATCTAGAATGTCACTCTATGACACATGCTACAAAGAAATCCTTAACTTAAACTTCAGAATAAAGAAGAAAAGGCATAGGTCTGCTTAATGATGATACTTCTTTTCCCTCAACCAACTCAAAGAGAATACACAATGACAACATAAAGACACAAAGATTCCACATACATTTCTGCAACATTCGAACACTTGATAATATATTACATAAAATCTTACAGTAGAAGTTTTAAATATTACAGAGCTTTCTGAGTATCATAAAATGGACATATGGAGCTAGGTGATGTGTTCAATGTTGTAAATCCAAATAGGTATAATATGTGGTCTGTATACTCAGGAAAGCTATACTCCATTTATATAGTTGAGATAGTGAGTTAGTGAAATAGTATAAGCTTGCTATATTATTTCATACTGCTGTGTAAATATGAAATGTTTATCACAGAGGTAAAGTGTTACAGGTATTCAGAGAGATAAATATGGTCTAAGGAAGCCTGGGCAAGTTTCACCAAAGAGGTGAGTCTTGAGACTGGTCTTAAAGTCAACAGCATTCCAGGCTCTGTACTAAGCATTGGGATACAAAGAAATGGAAAAAAGAGAGAGAAAAAAAAAACAGTTCTTGCCCTCAAAGAGTTCATTTTTTTTAATTGAAGATCATAAAAACTTTAAAATGAGGGGAACAAGGGACAGGACAGATAGAAAAAGAGAGGGAGATGCAATTCTGGCCATGAACAAAGGTATACTTTCATCATTTGTGTCTTTGTTATGATTATTGAATGAGTTCCATAATAATGGACCATCCTTGAACCCCTCTTATAGGACGGATTGATTTGCTGACCTTAGAGGTCACCTCACCATTGTTAATCTGTCTTTTGTCCTTTCCAGTTTGCTGATCATTCTTCTTGTCAGAGAACCAGAAACAGTTAAAATTTGGTTACTCACCTTCCTCAGGATCATCCTTCTATCTATCCCAAGAAATAATATTAGCACCTATTTGTTTTCTGCGTTTCTCCAATATAACTTTAACAGCAACAACCAAGAAACACAAAACTACAAGAAAGACAACAATAAAAACCCCAACTATTTCCTTAACTTTCCTTGTTATCATCAACTCATTCTGAATATTAGCATTCCCAATTCCAAAAATGTTTATGTAACTGACATTCTTACAAGATGGTGACATGTTTTTGGAGTTACCCTTTATTACCTAGCCTTGCTTCCCTTCCCATGTCTTTAAAAATATAAATTGTTTGGCAAGGTTTTTTTTTTCCAAATCGGGATGGGGTAGAGTGAATTCACATTGGCCTTTTTAGACAAATCCCTATTTTCTTCCTCATCAGAATTACTTTTTGTTTATTTCTTGAGATTTTCAATCTTGATTGGTTCCTATTTATTCAAAGCTGGTTTTCTGTATGTAATTTTAGTTCAGAGGTTCTACCTTTGTGATATTTGAGTCATTTCAAGACTATTGCTTATAAATATATTATTAATATCAACCTAACCCTTTCCTCTCATTCTTTTGTAATCAAATTTCAAGTGTAGTGGTCAACTTCTAGAATTCCCAATTTTTTCTACCCCAACAGCAGTACTTTGCCTAATCAGAATCAGATCCAGAATGGAATTTCACCTTGTTCACTCTTCCATTTTTTTTTTTTTTGTACAATGAAATTATCACTGAGACAAGTCTAGAAATTAATTGGTCACTTGACTTTGGGCAGAAAGGAAGTCCAGCAGATGTGCAGATAAAGTAAGTGCCCTATTACTACTATATATTTCTGACTTTTATGGTATTCCAGAAATTATCACCTATTTTTCCTGTCCATGGCATATGTTCTGATGTGAGTATTATTTATGTTTGTCTTTACAGCTCTGCAACTAAATGTTTTCCAACATAAATCCCTCTTCAACCCACATATGTTCAATAAAATATAGGATGTTTGATTAAATCCTTTCTGGAAGCAGACATTAAATTAAACAACCTTAAGGTTTCCCTCCAAAACGCCAACTATTTATTAACATTCATTTACTTCATTTGTCTTTGGACATTTATTTTTTATTTGTAACAATTGAACTTTTAATGGTTACCTTAACTACTAAAATTTTTCTGGTCCCTTTACAGAAATCAGTTTTTCTGATAATCATTCCTTTTCAGATATTCTCCTCACTCAACCATCAGAAAAACAGGATTTTAAAGGTATGTGAACCTAAAAAATCACTGCATACTTCCAATGATGCCATTGATATTTTCACTTAATTCACACCCCTGCCAGATATGATAGTGTGTCTGTATATGCATGCACACACACATACAGACAGACATACACACATGTATGTGTGTATATACATACACGTATACATATACATAGATGGCTATGCAGCCATACATCTATAGACACATGCATATACATATATACACACATATACACATACATATACATCTTTACATAGAGATGTATATACATATATAGATATACATTCATTTGTATTTATGTATGTATCTATATGTATGTCTATGCATACATGCATTATTTTATACACATACATATGGGAGGGGTGAAATGATTTTTTAAAAAAAATCTTCATTTTAAGAAAGGTCTCTGAAACAACTCAAATTTGACAAGCAAGAGGAAAGTTAAAAGGGAAAAAAAACCCAGCTTTACCCTTGGTTAATTGCTAAGAATTCAAATGGAGAGGGCTATTCAATATGATATGGGTCATTAACTGAAAGAGCCCAATGACTAGCTATTGCTAGATTACCAGTCTCTCATGGATTCCTAGTGGGAAGTAGCAGTGGCTCTATGGAAGATCAGAAGTGAACATAGAATGTTGTTTACTGAAATAATAATTTTGTACATATCAGAAAAGGAAGCCTGGTGAGACAAGAAGGGCTGAAGTAATGAACAACATGATCATCTTAAATGGATTGCATACCACAAGAGATTGGTATTCGTGTACTTTTGGATCACCATACAATTGAACAATTCTTTATATGAAATTTGTTTTCATTACAGATAATTGTTTGGAGATTTCTATATATTTAATCCAAATTTGTGGATATGTTACTGTCTTCTTAGAGGGTATGATTTACCTTTTATTCTGTATTCCCACCAAATGACATTGTGTTTAATAAACATTTAATGAATCAAGTCTTCTTTCTTAAATTATTATTTTTATTATGAAGTTAACAAACATCAACCCCCAATTATTGAGTTGTATTGACAGGTACTAAAGCAGACTACACAGCAGAACAAATTGAAATTCACTAATGTAGATTTAGAATATTTACTCCTAAGACATCTTTAAGCATTTAAATTTCAATGCTGAAAATTTAGGACATTCAGAAGTAAGTGGATAAAGGCAGTAAGACTTTATTGAAAAATAAAAAGGATAAACTTTTGATGAAACACAAAACAAATATCCTTTGCATTCTGAGGGTCCTACATATTTGGCAGGTAGAGAGATGCTTTGATTTTGATTGTTTGAACTGTAATTTCTGTCAAATTAAAAAAAAATCACCCAGAAAACTCACATTATAAAAATGTCTGCCTACAGTCCTAGGTCCTACAGTGCCATTGATGAATTATGTACTTTTCAGGCATTAATTTGGATAATTAATGAAAAACCAAGTCAAATATCTCAGTGTTGCCACACAACTGCTTTCAGATGGAGCAACGCTAGCCGTAAGCTATCTCTAGCCAAATAGGAAAGAATTCATTAGGAAAGGAATTCCACGAAGTCATTCCAATAAAACCATTAAGAAAATATACCCTGCTGACAATTCTGTCATTTAAGCCAAAAAATCTCAGTTAACATATAGAGTTAAGATCTTTTTTTAGGTTCTGTAATTCTTGGTGCCAAGAGATCTGCATTTATTTATTTTTTTTTTTACTTTAAGTACAGCTGTAAAGTTCTGAAGAACTTGGGGAAAGGAACAGATGGAGAGAAAGTGAATTTTTCCCATAAAGAACAAAATAGAGCAATGGTGGTGACTGCAGAACACACAATAAAAGTTGTCTTAGTGATGACACTTTTGAACAGGGAGAAATATATAAAAGATCTGGTGGTTAGCTACATATTTTACATTGTCTAAAGTACCTCACCATTTGAACTATTTTTTAAAATGTTCAATTCAGAGAAATTGAGTATCCACAAATTTATTTTCTTTACCTTTCACCATTTATAAATGTTTTATAAATTTATAAATGTTTTATGAATTTATATGTTTTATAAATTTATAAATGTTTCTGCAAACAATTATATAAGAATATTATAATTATAAAAAAGATAAGTGTCTAAGGATTAATGGAAAGACATGAATAAGAGTTGCATTGAATGAGATGGTGTGGATTGGTTATGATGATCACTATTAAAGAGAATGCTGATATCAGTGAGATCATAGAAGTTTTGAAAAAATGAGACATGAATGAGTCAAAGAAACCTGAATTTCTAGAATTTTAACCCCACTTTTACTTGTGAAGTTCCTCACCAGATATGCAAATGGAATGCTTTAATGATCAAGGATTTAGAAGACTGACTAATGTTTGGGATTATGTTTTTCCACTCTTAGCTTATTTGAGCACAGACAGTCACTGGTGATGAGACCCCTTATACCAAAGACAGAAGAAATAAGTAGACAGAAACCATTGGAATGACTGATGAACCGATGAATGCTACTTCTGATAACAAGCACATTTTAGCAATCCATGCATGCATCCTTAATTGTCTTGCCCATGCTTGGTGAATACAGAAGATGGTGTTCTATTTATCCTTGGTTAGTGTATTAAAAAAAAAATCTATGTTCTTCCATCTGCCTAAATTTAGCCTAGACGTTACCTTTTATAAGAACAAAACAATGCTATCCCTAACAGTTTGTGGTCATTATGTCACTCTTCTTCTGAATTAAATTGATTTTCCTTGAACTACCAGTCAATTTAGCCTCTCAGGGACCGAAACAAACAGCTAAAAAAACTGGATGATCAATTAAGAACATTAATCTCTGAAAACTCTCAATTTTGCATAATCAGCCTTCCTCATTTTTGAATTCTAATCTCATATTGGTAACTGCCTGAATGCACACTTCCAATTGGATGTCTAGGGGCATCTCAAATTCAATATATTCAAAGAAGAATACATTATTTTTTCCCCTCCAAAAATCCCCACCTTCTTCAAAACTCCCCTATTTCTGTTCAGGGTACCACCATCTTTCCAGGCCATCCCCAACATCTCACTCTCCCTCACTGTCAGTACCTGAACTGTTAAGCAGTCATAGATACCACCTCGACAATATCTCTTACATCCATTCCCTTCTTGCAACCCACAAAACATCAAATCTAGGTAAGGTCCTTTATTCTACTTACCCCTAGCTTCACTCATCTCGAATTCATCCTCCACAAAGTTGCCCAAGTGCTATTCTTAAATCATAGATCTGACCATGGCCTTTACTACCTAAAAAAACTTCAGTGATCCATTAGTGCTGCTAATATTTTTTTTTTAAAACTCTTTTGCATTTGTTGCAGATGAAATTGGATCATAACATTTAAGCTAAACAGTGACCTAGAAATTACCTAGTTCTGGAGTTCGTAGCCTTTCTATTTTCCTATGAATCTCATTTGCCATGTTCCTATGGTCAGTATAGGGAAACCTATGGATGCTTACTCAGAATAGTGTTTTCAAAAGCATAAAATAGCATGGATAGGCTTGCAAAGGAAACTATATGAAAACAGACGTCTTTTAAAAAGTGTTTTTAATTTTGTTTTGTTTTGTTTTAAGGGCTGTTTTTTTAAGTATACCAATCACACGTTAATAACCTCTCATCTAGTTTAACCTTTCCATTTTACAGATGAGATAAATGAATCACAATGTCACAAGAACAAAAGTTGGAAAACAGGTCCTATGACTTACTGTCTTTTTTTCCCTTCCTTCCTTAATTTCACCCTTTTTTCTTTTGTTTCTTCCTTCCTTCTTTCCCTCATTTCTCTCTCTCTCTCACTCTTTCACCAGTCCTTTACACATAGTTTTTCTACTCCCTTGTTACACAGCTTAAAAAATTCTGTGGCTCATCTATAGCAAGTCTTCAACACTTTCGTTATTATTCAATGTGTATGGACATTCTGTCAACAGGCAACTAATCTAAAGGGAGCTGGCCTTGGTCAAAGGCACATCACTAGTCAGAAAATAACAAAGCAATCTTTTTTAATGTCAAAAGGCAACAAATCTAAGTTCTCTGCTATAGAGTCAAATAAATCAGTAATCAAGGTTAGTTGACATGATAGCATGGAAAGAAAAGTAATGCAAACAAAAAGAAAAGAGCTTTGATATGGTCAATCCAAGTATTTCCCATTTTTAAATAAAGAAGGAAGAAGATATGTAAGGAGTCTGGAACTCTCGGATTATCAGGGTCATGATGCCCTCAGGAGAAAGCTGTTTGAGGAGCCAGGTCCTTGCATGATTTACATGATGGACCACCCCTACGCAATTACTGACCCTCACAATTATCTTGAGCAGGAATAAGAACAGCCAACACGTAAGCATAACAAATAGTATTTACAAAACTTCTTGCTTGAATACAAGTAGAATGGAAGTAGAATGTCTATATATACTCTGATTTAGCTGAGAATAAACGGAGTGCATATCATCCTTGCTCCCACCTCATTCATTCGCTCCCAGAAGAAAGATCTCATGCAGGCATGAGATCTTTGGGAACTTAACAAAGATATAACGAAAGGATGAGCAAAAGTAAAAGACAACCGAACTAAAATTCATCCATAAAACACTTATGTTATCAGATATTCTAAAGATATAAGTTTTACAGATTGGAGAACACATTGAAGAGATTTTCACAGAATGGTCTTCATTAGTCATAGTGTTACCAGTTTACACATTCTTTTTGATGAAAGAATATGCACAAGTATCTTGACAAAGGAAGAACTGTTTAGTCCTTTCACCACAGGCAATGAAAGATCAATATAATCTCTTCCATCTCCAGTGGAGTTACCACTTGTTAGATTTTCTGTTCAATTCAAGCAATTGTTACTTTCAGTCTTTGAAAAGTAAACCTTTAGCACTTGTTCTCATAGGATAAAATCATAAAATTTGTTCTTCTGAGTCAGATCCACGTTCAAGCCTGTCTAATACAAGATCTTTTCTCTATGCAAAAAATTATCTATTTAATAAATTCCTTTTTTGCCTTTGTTTTTCTAATTTTTATTATTAATTTATGGAATAAAATAAGCATTTCTATAACAGAATAAAAAGATGATTACATGTGAAATTGCAAGTCTATGAAGTATAGCTTCTATTTCTTCTAAATAGACAAAAGTTACCATATAAATTCATTTTCCTCTTCTTTCTTCCTCTCCCCCTCCATCAAATATAAATGTGTGTATGTATGTATTTGTGTGTATATATATATATGCATATATATAATTATTTATCAGTTCTTTCTCTAGATAGCATCTCAGATAGCTTCATGCCTTTTATAGTTAATTTGAGTATTTGTAACAGTCAAAATGACTAATTTGCTCAAAGTCATTTGTAAAACATTGTTGCCATTACTGTATACACAATTCTCTTGGCTCTGCTCCTTCTACTCTCCATACTTCACGTAAGTTTTTCCATGTTTTTTCTCTAAGACCATTGAGCTCATCATTTCTTAAAGCACAGTAGTATTCCACCATAATCACATACCATTTCTTTTCCTTGTCAACATATTTGGTATTTTTGAGGGTGCTTACACCACTCTAATTACAAAATAAAAATAATATACTGCCAGAATCTCTGAGCCTAAATCCTTACTGTTTGAAGTATGTTTCCAAGTGAATATTAAGCAGTAGATTGTGTGGTGTATCCTGCCATCTTGAGCTCACATTGTTTCCTCCACTCCCTTTGAAACCAGTATTGGTTATTTTGTACCTTTTTAAAAAAATATTGAATTATTGAATATTAAATAATTGAATATGAATTAGTCACCTCCATTAAGTCATTTTTTTAAAGCAGCTATTTCCTCACTTACTTTGTAAACAGTGTTCAAAACAACATTAGTAATGTGTACATATTTATTGATTTCTTCTTAAATTTTTTATTTCCTTTGGGTACATTAATGCATTTGTAACTTGTCTCTACTTTCTCCAGCGTTGAACACTGTCACCTATTTAATATCACTGTCTTCTTCATCAACTTAAAATTCACAATGTTTCCATGAAAGACATTTTTTTTTTGGTGTTTTTAACAAGCCCTGAATGATCACTGATCTGAGAAAAGAGAATGTTTGCTTTCTGAGGTCTCTTCGATATTTAGTATTCTATGAACCTGAAACAGTTAAAATTTGGTTTTTATTTTTCATTATTATGCCATTTTGTGACTGAGTTTTTTGTGTGACATTGGAGAAAATAGGAAGATGGGAAAAATTTTCTTAAATTTAAATCCAGTAAGAGCTTAACCACTTATAATAGCACTAGTTCTTAAGACAAGCACTGCTTTTGAAAGGCATGTGGCTGTGACTCACGTCCTGCTAGAGAGGTGATGAACTTAAAATACAGAGATACATTTTCAGGCATGAAACAAATTCCTACCCTGGTCATGCCTGAAAATGTATTTCTGTATTTTAAGTGATGAACAGGTTATATTGGGTGGAGAAAAATTCCTGTCTTCCAGGAAGAAGTTGGGAATCATTAAAAGACTTAGTGGCTGTTCTTCAGAAAGTAGAGACAGTTGATTGCTTATAGCACCTAAGTCTTTTCATCAAGCAGAACCGGAGTGTTTGAATTCCATTAACATATTGCTTTTGAGATCTTATGATGAAGGGTTTTTTTGTGAATTTTTTTTTGTTCAATTGGGAGGATGAAATGAGGGAGCGATTATAATGTATTAGAAAAAACAATAATTTTAAATTATGAAAAATATAAACAGAAAAAAACACGTGACTGAAACAGGATTATGACTTCCTCTCATCCTGGAGATGAAGTTATGCTAATTGATGTTTATATTGGTTATTAAAATATGGGCTTACTCTTCTTTTTTAGAGGAGACCCTTAGGTCATGGTAACTAGAAAAGCAGTATAGCATGACTTCTTAGAGTTGGGAAATAGTGGGTTCATGTTTGCTTCTGCCATACTCTGGGTCCTTGGGGAAGTCATTTAATCTCTCTCTGCCCTGCAGATGACTCTTTAGACTACAAAAAATGTTCAATAAAATGTCCTGTATCTATCAGACTAGATATTCACTATCAAATGAATAGCAGTTAAATTTATTACCAAGATAAGACTGGATCGTTATTGATAAACTGCATTGAAAAAAGTGTCATTGAAATATCTACAAAAGTATCCAGGAGATCATAAAATTTAGGACTGGAAAGAGCTTTAGAGATCATGTAGCTTGAATGTTTTAATCTGAGAGCTATGAACACATTAAAATATATTTTGATATAGTAATTTCTCTTTTTAATACAATATAGTTTACTTTGTACATCTAAAAACATTTTTTGTAAGGAGTGGTCTGTAGACTTTAACATACTGTCAAAAGTGTCCATGACTCACACTAAAAGTTTTTGAAGCCCTGTTTTACTTCAAGCCCCTTATTGTATTAAAAAAAGAAAAAGAAAAAGGAAACAAACTAGCAACTGTAGGAGCATCTAGATAATGTCATACTAGATAGAGTGCTGGGCCTGGAGTCAGGTAGACTCATCATCCTGAGTTCAAATCCAGTCTCAGACCTCTTAGTAGATGGGAGACCCTGGGCAAGTTACTTAACCTCAGGTTCTTCATCCATAAAATGAGTTGGAGAAAAAAAAAGGCAAATCACTCCAGTATCCTTGCCAAGAAAATCCTAAATGGGATCACAGAGACTTGGACATGAGTGTAAAAAACTAAACAATACATGTAGAAGTCAAGTGACTTCCCACAGTCATATCAAGAGCAAGTAAAAGAACAAGGATTTGAACTCAGGTCTTTTGACGTGAAAATCAGTGATCTTTATATCAAGAGTCCCTAAGATATTAGAGGCTTTGCTGCTCACAAACATGTTCCCACTAATTTAGATAATCCACTTCAGATTTTCTTTGCAATATGTGGTACTAACCATAGACAACCACGGATTTAAAAATTAAATAATAATAAATCATATGTAAACATATACTGTTGTAATATAAATTTGTCAGTTTTTAGTCATTTCAGACTTTACCTGAACCCACTTGGGGTGTTCTTGTTAAAGATAATAAAGTAATTCCCCATTTTCTTCTCCAGCTCATTTTACAGATGAAGAAATTGAGGTAAACAGGGTTAAGTCACTTGTCCAGGGTTACACAGCTACTAAGTGTTTGAGGTCAGATTTGAATTCAGGAATATGAATCTTCCTGTTTCCAAAGCCTTCTATCCACTGTACCACCTAGCTTCCTCAACCTGTATGAATGCATACATTATTTGAAAACAAACTGTTTAGAGGTAAGTTGATAGACTAGGAGTGGCTAAGGCAGAGGGGAGAAGTATCTCTAAGATTCCTCCTCATGCCAAATTAGTGATGCCAGGAAGTCATAAGACAGATACTAGGCAGTGGTAGAAATATATGAGGAGAATCTTGTATCACAATAAATTCCACTCTGAGCGAATAAAAATTACTGATATCTCTCTGTTCTTTCCTTTCCTCTACCTCTTGTGATCATAACCCATTTATTCTGCATCTATATATAGTTGTGTTCAAGCTGTCTCTCTCATCAGACCATGAGTTTCTTGAAGACAGAGACTCTATCTTGCTTTTCTGTCCCCGGAATGTAGTAGGCACTTAATTAAATGTTTGTTGACTAACTGATGTACAAGTCATTAGAACTCAAGAGCTTAGTAAAATTCCCATTATATTTCAAAATGTCCCTACTAGGAAATTTCCCAGTTTCAAATAAAAAGGGGTAAAAGAGCCACCAGCAACATTTTAAATCTATTCCTAAATTTGTTAAAGCTTTCAAACCTGTCTTAGTTAAATAGATCTTCATTTAAGTATTCTAAGAAACACAATTTTTCAACTATATAGGTCCATTTAAGGACAGATTAACACACGTCAACAACAGATATTTCCAAAGGTTCATTTTGCTTAAGTGGAGTTTTTTCATCTACTTGTTCAGTAGTAAGTCCAAATGAGGTTCAAAAGAATAAAAGCCTTTTTATTGGCTGTCAGCAGCCCAGGTAAACACTCTGACACACATCATATATCTCATCTAGGTCCTTTTAACTAAGGAACAAGAAGAAGACAGAACACAATAAAAATAGGCCCTATGGAAATAGAGTGCCTAATAATGTGCTTTCATAAAATGAGGATTAAAATACAAACCATACTAATAATGACTGGCATTTTGTAGTTTTTATGGTTTTCGAAGAGTTTTAAAAATCATTGTAATTTGATCTCCCTCCCCAAAAAGTGGCAAGGGTGCTGGGGAGACCATTAAGGTCAATAAGGCAGATAATTTAGGTTTTTATAGAAGCAGAAAGTATATATCTGCTGGTTTTCAGACTTTGGGTAAATTACTAAACCTCCCTGACTGACTCTTGTTTCCTCATCTTTAAAATGATAGAAATAATATCTGACCCATTTACTTTTCAGAGGTCTTATAATGTCCTTTGCAAAATTTACTCAAATGGAATAGGCATGCCACCAATTTGGAAAAGCCCTACAAAGACATAGGTTATAAGTCATTGACCTATCCCTCTTGCCCATGTTTTCCCATGAGGTTGCCTTAGGAGCTCTATCCACAGGTTAGAGACCTTTCTTCCTTCTAACATTGTGTGATGATGCATAAGCCCTGGGTGGGGGTGGCTAAAACAATGGGTTTAAGAATCTCTATTTGAATAGCAACACTTTAGCTTAAACCTAGTGGTGGTGCTGTTGGGTCAAAGACTATGAAAAGTTTAGTAACCTTTTGATCATGGTTCCAAATTGTTTTCCAAAATGACCGAATCAGTTGAGAACTCCATCAACAGGGCATTAAAAATCTCTTTTGCCATAGCTCCTCCATCTATAAGTATCTTTTAAAATCACTTTTGCCAATCTGATAAGCAACGCCAATCTCTTTGTTGAATTGATGAGTATGAGGGAAAACTTCAGAGCTGCTTTTACTTTTGTAGTGATTTGAACCATTTTTTTTTCCTTGATGGCTACTGAAAATTTGGACTATGCAAAAGGAGACACACGTTTTTGCTGTTCACTTGTTTTTAATCATGTCTGATTCTTCATGGCCCCATTTGAGGTTTTCTTGGCAAAGATACTGAAGTGGTTCGCCATTGTGTTTTCTGCCAATGTGAGAATTTAGTTTGCTTCATTATACATATGTATGTTATACATATAAATACACACATATGTGTATATATGTATATATCTACATATGCACACATGTGTATATGTGTATGTTTCTCTTTCTTTTTTCCATTGGGGAAGGCATATGTCCCTAATAGGAAATTTCCCAGCTTCAAATAAAAAGGGAAAAAAGAGCCATCAGCAACATTTTAAATCTATTCCTAAATTTGTTAGGAATTTTTCAAAGCTTTCAAACTTGTCTTAGTTAAATAGATCCTCATTTAAACATTTTTAGAAACACAATCGAAAGAATTTGGTTTGTTTAATTATACATGTGTACACGTGTTATATATAACACACATACATATGTATGTTATATATGTATATTTATGTATATATTATATTTATATGTGTATATATGTAAAAGAAAGACAATGAATGTTTGTTAATTAAAAAAATAAACTAAGAGATATGAGGTATTTGACGAGTTGACCCTTAAAGGTTCACTGTAGCTCTACATCTCATCACTTTCAATTTCGTATGGGTAAGATCTACACTTTCTACTCATAAATTTCTTCAGTTCAGTCCTCAGGTGAGCTCTTGCTATGTGAGTCACAATATAATTTCAAGCAAAGGCACTCCCTGAGTTTCAATTTTTGAATGATCTGAATGTGACTACCTTCGGTTAAGTGCTACAGCCTTCCTTTCCTCAGCAGGTCTGAGATCACTGTACTCAGTCTCTATATGTCTCCATTCAATCCAAGTAGCCAAAAGCTGTCTAGAGACAATAGCTGAAATTGTGAAGGGCATTTCTGGGTACTTTTTAAAGTTTTAGAGCATAAGTTTTTTAAAGATATTTAATTTTCCTTCAACACGTAGAGTATTCTTTTTTAACCAAATTGCTATCACTCTTCACACTCATTGTCCATGATTGGAGACATTTTTCAATAGACACAGAAACAGAGAGGCAGGGATGGATAGAGACAGAGTTTGTGTGTGTGTGTGTGTGTGTGTGTGTGTGTGTGTGTGTGTCTGTGTGTCTGTGTGTTTAACCAGTCAAGAGGTACAAGATAGTAAGGAAAGAAGTCAAAAACATAAGTATGCATATGAAAAAGACTGCTTGAAGAAAAATTAAGGCAGTTTTGAGCATTAAAGACAGGAAAAATATAAATTATAAGACTAATTTCCCTGAAGGAGGCAGCCTACATCCCATGTAGCCCTTGCCCCCACAATTCACTTTAGGATAACCCTGTTTTAGGATTTGCTATGTACATTTGATATTGAAACAGAATGTGGCATTTTTAAACTCAGTAGCTGAATGTAGCAAAATATTGATTGATGAGTTGCAGAAGGAATTGAATATTCAAATCAACTCCTTAGATTCTAGACTACAGTAAAAATGGAGAAAGAAAAAGAAGGAGAAGGAGAAAGAGAAGTACAAGGGGAATGGTGGCAGGAAGGGGAAGAGGAAGAGGAAAGACATAAGGATGTTATTTGTGTGGCAAAGAATCTCTTACAATCTCAGTCTTGAACCATGATAGGCAAGAATGAACCTGAGATTCAGCAGGCACAAGAAAAGAAGCCAAGGTCCACGCAGCTATGAGTACAACTCTAAGGAAATCAATGCAGATGCAGAGAACATCGATATTAGAGCAGTAGCACAAAGAGAGGCATGTTTGGAAAACAAACCGCTAGAAAATAATCTTTGTGACTTTTACAAGTGAAGGCTATAGAACTCTTTCATACTCTTCTTGACAGTTAGTAATCTCCACAAATCCCAACTTTCCAAGCTCTCAAGCCATTTAAAGACAATTACAATAAAGATGATGGAAATTCTCCAAGCAGTTCAAAAGAGATAGTTAAGGAATTTAATGTGTTTGTAACACTGCCAAAGTGGATATAAAAGTAAAGGTCTGGGTCAAGGGCAAAGTAAGAAACACATTAAGGGATTAGTCTATTTATGGAAATAGAAAAGCAAGTTTACATTTGATCTGTTTCAAGAAAGCTACTGCGTAGTCAAGGACAGATAGAAACAAGGCTCCTATTAAGAGACAAATTAATCAAAACAGAGGATTATAAATCACGGAGTAAAAATAAACAATACTGAAATTAACCTTATAAAGGAAAACCTCTTAGTAGCTTCTCTCGAATATAGGGAAAGTCCTCAGTCACACAAAGATGATTCCTTATAACCTGATCCCACTTAGCTTTCTTGTCTTAAACCCTATTATTTTCTTACAGAAACCTTCAGCATCAAATAAATGGGTCAACCGTGTTCTCTATTCTCCAAAGATGCTTGCTTATTTTCCTCCATTTGCTCACTTGTTTGTTCCTCCTCTCTGGCTATAAAAGTCCTATCCATATTTTAAGGCTTGACTTAGTCAACCTTTGAAAGCACTCCTGATGCTTATAACCATGTGTCACCCAGTTTTAATTGACTTTTATATAATCTACTTAGCATCCTATATCTTTCTTCTCTTTCACAGCCTCTTGAGGTTGGAAGCGTAGCCATCTTCCATGCCTTCAATTTATTACTTTATTTATACTCACTTCTCAACCTCTTGCAATCTGGCTGCTGATTTGACTGCCTCTAAAGTTGCCAACAGCTCACTAATTGATCCATTCAATTGTCATTTCTTAGTCACTTTGACCTCTCAGCAGTGTTTGATACTGTTCACCACATTCTCCTCCATGGATTTTCCAGATATTATACTTCTTTCTCTCCACCTCTCACTGAATATTCCTCAGTCTATTTTGCTGGATAGCTCTTTTTTTGCATATAGATTCTTCAAGGCTCTTTCCTGGGTCTTCATCTCATCTCTCTATACTCCTCTTAGTGATCTCATTAGCTCCCACGGGATAAATTATTATTTTTCTGCAGATTACTCTCCCAGTCTTCAAATGCAGTCATGTTGACTCTTCAAAGTTCTAGTCCCTAATCCCTAGCAGCTTGCTAAGTATCTCCACCTGAATATCCCATACAAATTTTAAACTCAATATCAAAAATGGAGGTAATTTTTATTTCTACTAACCCTAGCTCTTCTATTTCCTGAAGGTATCACCATCCTTCCAATCACTGATTTACAACCTTAATATCCTTCTTAACTTTTCCCTTTCTCTCATCCTGTATCTACAATCAGGGGTCAAATCTAATCAATTTCACCTCCCAAATATCTCTTGCATCTGTCTCTTTCTCTCCATTCACACAGTCACCCTAATTTGGGGCCTCATTATCTCTCACCTGTACAATTTCTAATTAATTTCTCCATTTCTAGTCTCTCTTTTCTACAATCCATCCTCCATATAACTTCCAGATTGATGCTCCTAAAATACAAGTCTGACTATATCAGTTTCATTGATGGCCCTTTGCCCCAAGGGCAAAACACAAATTACTCTGTTGGGTATTTTTTAAATACTTAAAACTCTTGCAATCTCCCCAAACTGATTTCACCGGATACTAAATGCCAGCCAATCTGAACCATTTACTGTTCCCTGTAAATATAACTTCATCTCTTGCCTCCATATATTTTGTATAAGTTGTCCCCTAGGTGTGGAACAGTTTTGTACCTCTTGGAATTCCAAGGTTCCTTTGAGAAATCTTTATTGCTCCCCTAAACTATTTGAAAATGCAAAGTGTTAAAAGGTCCAGAGATTTGTCTCATTTATGCTGTTGTAGCCTCAACACAGTACAATTACAAAGAAATTGTTAGAAAAAAAGTTTGCCAATTGATTTAGGAATGTAATTGAGGAAAATCAAGTCCAGAGACGTCAGTGAATTTGCCAAAGCTCACATGGGGAAGAGCAGGGAAGTCAAGAACTGCTGAATTCAAATCATGCCTCACACTCATCATGGCACTTTGGATAAGACACTTAACTTCTATAATTATGGTTTTGGTTCTCTCATTTGTGAAATGGAGATCATTATAGCACCTATTTTATAGAGCAGTTCCAAAGATCAAATAGATAATACAGAGTATTCCAAAAGTTGTAGAGAAGTTTTAAGCTTTAAGCACTTTCCAAACCCTAGGGTGTTTCATGAATTTTAGCTGTTATTGTTTGTGTTCCACTGTCATAGTCTCCAGAAAAACAGGGTGACCTGTGACATGAAGGCAGGACTACTGTGTTCATCATATTTTCCCTATAACAAAAAATATCTGCAGTCCACATTTACCCAATGAGCTCAGCAGAATTTGGTCAGCATCAAACAGTATTACTGGCCATGTAACATGCTAGAATATTTTCTGGTTCTTTATTTTCTGCTTTCCTATAGTGGGAATTTCTGCTGGCATAATTGAATCTTTGAAGTCAAAAGGCAGTAAGTCACTTTGCATGCTCACAGAAATGAGGGCTGGGATCAAACACACCCTGGGATAGATTGGTGCTTGAAGAAAAAATATTACACTTGAAAATTGAAGCTATAACCCATTCTTTGTAAGCTGAAAGAGTGCATTAACGGTAATTATAATGAAGATGTCTGATAATGATAGAAAAATGATGCTAGGTTTTTGTGTCATGGAGGGTTCACCACGATAACGCTAGTCATTTGAAAGTGTTCAGAAATACACAGCATGACTTTTTCCAAGGTCACGACAAGCAGATGTTAATGAACAATTATTATATGTAAAGTTGAACAGAAGTGCGATGATATTATACAGAAGAGGAGGGGTTATCAGAACTACTCTGAACCTGAAAAACATCTTTTTAAACATGCTAAAATGTAATATTTTATAACTATCTAATAAAATTATTAATTTTCAAAGGCACCTAAATATACATTTTATACAATAAGTATGTGTGAAAGATCACAATAAAAATATTTTAGCTTGAAGGGACCTTTGAAGTCATCTAGTCTAAGATGGCAGCTGGAAGGGACCACGGGGTGGAAAGAAAGTTTTTCTCAGGGACATCTGACCATGTTTTATTTTTTTGTAAATAATATTTTATTGTTTTCCAATTACCTATAAAGATAATTTTCAATGTTCATTTTTATAAGACTTTGAGTTTCAATTTTTTTCTACCTCTCTGTCTCCACCCACCCCCCAAGATAGTAAGCAATTTGATATAGGCCATACATGTATAAACATGTTAAACCTATTTCCACTTTAGTCATAGTGTGAAAGAAGAAACAAAACAAAGGGGGAAACCATGAAAATACAAAAATAAGTGAAAAGATTTTGCTTTTATATGCATTCAGACTCCATAGCTCTTTCTTTGGATGTGGATAGCATTTTCCATCATGAATCTTTTGGAATTTTCTTGGATCATTGCATTCTAAGAAGATCTATGTTTATCATGGTTGATTATTGCAGAATGTTGCTGTTACTTATATACAACATTCTCCTGCTTCTGATAAGAACATTGTTAGATGGAAAAGAAGGAGACAGAGAGGAAGATGGAAGCCATAAGGTTATGATGGGCATATGATAGCTAGGGAGCAATGTTCTTGGGACAATAACAGATATACTGTCATTTATCCTTTATAAATGTATATTTCTTGTCTCTATAATACATTTTAAGGCCATTTGGTGATAAGTGTAGAGTCTTAGTTCTTTTTGTAGCCTCAGTGTATCCATCATCCAGAGACTTGAAATATAATAAGCACTTAAAAAAAGCAATCTAATCCATCCAGCACCTACATTTTGTAGATGAAGAAACTGAATCATGAAATTAGACCCTGCCCCATAACTAGTTAATTGAAGAACAAAGTCTAGACCTACTTTCCATATCAGAATAATTTTCACAATTTCAGATTAATTTCACTCTTAGTATTTTCATTTTTCCCCATTGGGACACTTCCATAACAAATCCAAAATAAATATTATTTTATTTTAGAAATAAAACAAAGGTAACTATGCTTCTCCAGAGCAAATGAGAACATACTTGATCCAGATAAAATAAGAGTAAAAACAACAGTTTTTGAATTAAAAAGGAGAGCTTAAAATTTTGCTGTTTAGAAGTCTAGATTTTTTTATGTTGAAGTGCAGACAGTGAGTGCCTGAATTGCAGTATATGGGAAACATGAAGCTAGTGTCCAAGGCTCTACAGTTTAATGCTAAAATTGAAAGTAAAATGAAGCAGCTATATTTTTTAAACTCTCTCAGCATATGAGCATGATGCTACAAAGCCTAGGATCATAAATGAGAATATCTAATTCTTCTATGAGAATATCAACTGAAGGAAAAACAGAATGATTTTTTTTCTATTGGCGTACACTACAGACAACCAAGACAAAAGAAAAATAGAAAGTAGTAGACAGACATTAAGGTAACTAATCACAAGCTTGTCACAAAGACATCTGATGTAGAAGTGATGGTGAAGTTCCTTTATGAAGGACTTTTCATTGTAAACACAATGTTTTTGTACATGGTCCAAGAGGCAATAGGAAGGCACTAGAGTTTGTTGACTAATTGCTAACTACTCTTTGACGTAGTCGGATCAGCACTTTAGGCAAATCACTATAGTGGCTAAATGAAGGAAAGATTGGAGTGGGGAGAGACTTGAGGCAAACAGACCCACCCATAGGCTATTGTAGTTATTCAGAAGTAAGGCAATGAGGTTTACATCTGAGTGGTGACAGTGTCAGAGGAGAGAAGGGGGAGTATTAGAGAGATGTTGCTAAAGTGACATCAACAAGCTATGGCAACTCCTTGGAAAAGGAAGGGTAGGGGTGGTGAGAGACAGTGAAGAGTCAAGACTCACAGCTCTCTTGAGAGACTAAGAGACTGGAAGGATGGTGTTTCCCTCTACAGTAATAGGGAAGGTAGAAGGGGAGGAGTTGAGTTTAGGGCAAAAGATAATGAGTTTTATTTTGAATAAAAAATCTGAGTTTAAGGTATTTACTGGACATACAGTCCAAGATATCTGAAAGGCAGTTGAAGATGTGAGACTGCAGGTCATTAGGGAGGTTGGGGCAAGTTATAGGTAATTTGAAAATTATGAGCATGGAGATGTTGATTAAACCCAACAGACATCTGCTGGAGTTGTCTTTCTGCCAAGAGGCACAATAGTCAACAACTCTCTAACTTACTTAGTTGGTAATTCCATCCTTCAAACATGGAGAAGCCAACAAGAGGAAATTCTATTCTGGCCTTAATTCTCACTAACAGGGAAAAACAAGTTACTAGGGTTATCAATGATGGGAAGTTTAGGGGGAAGGGGCTACTTCACAGATTGAGGAGAAGAAAGCAGAGTCTGATAGGTACTCTAGATTTTGAAAGGGCAGTTTTGGAAGAGCTGTCTCAGAAGGTAGTGAGTCCTCCTTTATGGAGAGACTTCAAGCAGATCCTGAATGACCACTTTTCAATGGAGATTCTTTTTGCAGTTGTCATTATTTATCCTTTCTTTTCAAAAAGGAACTGAAAACATCATGGTTTTTGATGTCTTGACTTGGATTTAAGTGAGGCATAGATGCACAAAGTCATCAGCCTCAGTCTCTCTTCTAGAGTCATCAAAGTCTGGTAGAAAGACAAAAAGTCAAGATCATCAGTGATGGTCCAGGATCTGGTGAATGACCTTGGTGTCTTTGATGTCTGACCAAGCTCTAAGTACTTCACAACACCTGCTTTAGTCATTTCATGGTCATTGGAATAAAGTGTTCTCATCCACCCATAGAGAAATTCTTCCCATGTCTTAGGTAGATACCCCCCTTACTCACTCACTGATGGGTTTGAGTCCTGTTGATTACCTTTAAACTGGTTTAATCTGTCTCCCTAGATGGTTTATTGGGGTGTAGCTACTGCACATGCTACAGTTTCTTGGAGACACAAGTGAGCGTTGGATAAATCAGTGGACACCAAAGGTGAATGAGCAATCCTGAAAAGGCCTCAGTATGCCCTCCCACCAGAGGGGCCAGTCCTCCCTAAACACCCAATATACTCTTGTGGTATAGCTGAGACTGGATGGCCACTGACTTCTTTTATAACTCTAAAATACTGTGATTCTGTTCTTTACTGTCAAACCCCAAAATTTATCATATACAAATAAAGGAAAAGGACATAAAGCCCAGGTGATACTTACAATCTACATATTAGGTGTATTACTTCAGTTTTATATCAGGGAATTTGGACCTCAGATAATTTAAATCACTTGATCAAGATGAAAAATATTAATGGTATTTTTGTTTCTCTTTTCTATTAATTTAATACCTGCAAATTTTAATGTTTTCCAAGAACATAGTGACTCTTGACAGATTCTTACATTGAGTCTTTAGCATGTAAAGAAAGTTCAGGATATAAAACTGGCTTTGAAGCAGCTTATCTCATTAAAAGAAAAATAACCAAAATCTCAACACATATTTTCATGTCATTTGCTAGAAATCATTTCAGGTACAGACAATTCAAACTGGTTTTCTATGTGACTGACGGAGTCATATTGTAATCACAGTGAACTCAGCAAGACAATTGGCCAGTAAAAAGAATTCTGATTCTAATCTCAAATGCCTACTGAATTAATGAGAATTCTGAAGGACATGCAGAACCAAGTAACCCTTGGAATGACTCTGAAGTTGAAATCCAATCCATTTATTTTACAGAGAAGGAAGTTGGGGTCCAGAAGGTTTGAGTGACTTTCCAAAGGTCATATATCCTAGTTATTGGCGGAGCTGAGTCTACATGGATCAATCCAGGATTCTTTCCACCATATCCTGCTTCATATCAGTGTACAGAAGAAAACTGGAAAAATTTGCAGGACATTTGAACAAATATTCCTCAAAGCCTCTCTAAGTATTCTTATGCTAAAAGCAGCAAAGACATACAGAAGAGTAACATTCAACCTTTTGTTCATCCTCTGTATTTTCATGGCAGTCAAGTGGTTATACTCTGTACGACCCTCCCATCATCATTTTCATTATATCTAAATGAACAAAATTCTACTGAAAGATGACAATAAGGGTCAGGGATATCATGCTGAAAAAAAATAGGGAAATAATTAGTCTTTGTTTCATCACTTACAAGGTGGTCAGATTTTCAACTAAATGAAAGAGAGGGAGATAAACTGAGTGCCTACTGTGCGCTAGTTTACCAATAGTATCTCTTTTGACCCCTCAACAACACAGTGAGGTAGGTGCTATTGTGATCGCTGTTTTACAGTTGAGCAACCTGAGATAGACAGAGGTTAATTTACTTGCCCCAGGTTAAGCAACTAGCTTTTGGCTGAGGCTGGATTTGAATTTGGGTGTTCCCGAACACTCTAGGCCCAGTGCTTTATCCACTGCATTACCTGGCTGACTCTAATTAATTATCCAGTTACTTAAATTAATATTTTTTTCCATGTAGAGGAAATAGGTAAACCAGGAATGTTAATAGTATAATGTAATCTGCTTAAGAGAAAGATTGTTTGGGTCTATGAATCTAACAATCTCCCTAGACCTAGCAGGCATTTTGTTTGTTGAATTGTTGGAGAGGACTAGGGACACAGTCATAAGAAGGATTACTTTGGAATTCTGGAAATAAACTAAAGAAGATTTGAGATGATAAGAATTGTCACCTTTGCCTGGTGAAAGACAAAGAAATTAGAATGTCGAGAAATAGAATATCATCATAAGAGTATTGGGGGAAGCAATAAATTTAATGAAAAATGAATCTGATCAGAAAAGAAAAAATAGCTAACGCTTTAACGAAAAGCTTAACACCAAATTGTCATCATCGTCACCATCATCACCATCCTCCTCCTCCTCATCATCATCAAACATTTCTTAACTGTTTACTAACTGCCTTGAACAGTGCTAAGTGCTGGAGATGAAAAGAAAGGAAAAAAACCTCAAACAATTCTAATGAGGAAGTCAGCGTGCAAAAGCTACAAATATCCATATATGCAGTGTAAATATGTGACACACACAGTTGCGGAAAAGGTGGGAAGGAAGACCAGGAAAGACATCTTGCAGAAGGTGGGAGTTGAGCTCAGCCTCAAAGGAAGTTCAGGGAGTCCAGGAAACAGAGGTGAGGAGGGCGATATGTATTTAATTCTAAATATGGAAACAAAGGCTCAGCCTTTCATGCCACCCTTCATGAAGCAGTTCCTGATCCCTCTCCCTGAAAGTATTTTCTCTTTCCTCAAATTTCCCTAGAGGGTTTTGCCTGGATCATTCCCATCCCTCCATCATATTTTACCTTGCATTTTGATTTTCAAAAAGGAATCCATGGACAGGGTGTTCATGAACCAGTGGGTGATCAGGAAACAATCTCTCCCAGCCCCTTGGTATATTCATCTATGTATTTCCATACATGAAATTGACCATTATACTTTTACTTTACTATTAATAACTGGATTTGATCTTTAATAAGTCTAGAGACAGAATATTTTCAGAAAAAAAAAAAAAAAACCTCTGTAATGGGTTCCTGTTCAAGATTTGACAAAGGCTAAACCTGATGGTTTTCTAAGGTACCAGCCAAAGGTTAAGAAAGAGGGAACAGAACATTCTCTGTATATCTATCATTTTTATTTGTATCAAGTTGAAGGCTCTCTTTATTTGGGGATGGCCAGTTTTCTACCCTTCACAACTTTGGCTTCGAACATAGTGCCCTCCACAGCGGAGGTGCTTAAAAACTGTTTGCTGAAATGTTTATTTGAGTTTGTTTAATGGAAGGACAGTTTCAGAAGTGTTGATGTAACACCAACTTGCCCTGTTTTGCTTCAGAAACAGTTTGAGGCTTTCTAATTGAGTTTTTGGGTGAGGTACATTCCATAATCCTTTCTCTTGGGGGAGTTGCTGGTGGACTGATGGAGTTCAGGAGTTCTGAGATCCAATATAATTAAAGCTAATCAGGTGCCTGAACTAAATCCAGCATTAATATGGCAAGCCCCCAGAAGACAGAGGCTACCAGGCTGCCTAAAGATGGCTGAACTGGAATAGGTTTGAAAAGGAGAAGATCAAAGTTTCTACACTGAATAAAGGTGACAAGCCCATGAATAGCTGCTTTTTTCTCCAATGTGGGAAATAGGGAGACAATCTAAAAACAATAACTTTTATTCAACATTTCGTATTGCCCGTGCAATATATAAGAATAACTGTTCACAAATAAAGAACTTCATGTTTCATCTTAATTAACTCTATAAAACGTAATACTATGATATACTTTGAAGGTAATCGTGAAATAACTGCTTCTACAAATAGATGAAAAACTAAAATTAGCTATTTTTTTAAAAATTGAATTCTATTCAGTTAATAGTAGGCATAAAAAATATAGCCCGGGAATGAACAGGTCTCATTAAAAATTTGGCTGAACAAGTCATGGTATATAATTGTAATTGTGTATAAGAGCTGGATGACCTTAGAAAAACATAGAAGGAGTTGCACAAAATAAAGGAAAGTGAAATTAGCAGATCCAAGAAAACAGTGTATGCAGCCGCAATAATATTGTTTTAAGAATTGCTTCAGGTGAATAAGTTATTTTGACTATTGGAAAAACCAAAATTAACTATAAAGGGCATATAAAGAAAGATGTTATCTGCATCCAGAGAAAGAATTGATAAATAGAAGTATGTATAGAATAATTATACATACATACATACATATGTATGTGTACATGTATGCATGTGTATATGCATACAGGTATGTGTATGTATGTATACACCCATACTTATTTGTTTCTAATGGTGTCTGTCTGTGGGGGACAAAAAAGAAATGTCATGATAATTTTTGTATATTTAAAAGCAGTAGCAAGTAGATTTGCAGTTCCATGTGTAATCATATTTTTTTAATTAAACTATGTTATGAAAATGTTCGTTTTATCCCACAAATTAGGAGAAAAACATTTTTTTAATTATATGACTCAAATGATCATTTAGTTTGACCAAAAGTAAAACAAGAAATGCCTTATTTTCGTTCAGCTTCTAATAAAATTTTAGCATTTTCCTTCAAAATTCTTCCTCTCCACCCATCAAAAAAAATTTCTACAGTAATATACTATCCATATTGGCTCTTAATCAATATTCACGGCCTAGCCAAGCACACCCCAGAGGAGCTGGGGAGAAACAGCAATGTTTAGATATTCAAATATCTGTGAATTTGTTTGAAGAATAACAAATGTTAATCAATTTATATTCCACTAATTTGGAACTTGTGATCATTTGGAAGAGGCCTTGGTTGAAGTTTACCTTTGAATTATCTCTGAACAAAGTGTTTGCTAAGCAAATGATTTGTGTAAACAACAGTACTGGGAGAATATCTAAATGCTCCTAGGGAACAAATAATTTTTTCAAGTACTAAACTATTTATACACAAGTTGCTAAGCTAATCACAAAGCAGTTCCATCTATAGATTAGAGCAGGCAGTCAAAAGAACTTCTCTTAGGCAATTTACTGTTATAGGATTTCCAAATGTCTCAGCAAAAGTAATAAAATAGCATTCTACTTGCTTTTCTTAAATCATGTTGGCCTCAACCTCATCAGGCCAAAATAATGAAATATGTTATTAATATTATTAACATTTGCCAGGTCTGATACACCGACATTCAAATATGAACGTACCCCAAAGCCAGATAAATACATTTCATTATCTGCAGTTCCCTTTGATTCTGTTATCACAGACTACTAAAAGCTGACTTCATTTTGAATTTCCAATAAAAGATGCAAAGTGGTATAAAATGAATATGCCCTGAATATTTAAATTTACATTTCTATTTTTGCTCTATATTGATATAATAAATATCATTAGTGAAGATACCTCATGTTAAGCGTATCTCTGCCAGGTCAATTACATTTCACTTTATTTTTTAACTTCATAGCTCATCCGCTGCTGGAAGTCATATTTCCTTGAGAATTCATAGAAGCATTTTTCTTTCAAAGAAATAATTAGTCGAGCAGCACAGGGCAGTATACTACACTTAATCACTGAGCTCTGGTGCTGAGAATCTGAGTGTCACCAATAAGCCTAAATTAATGGCAAATTAAGTTTCCAGGTCATGATTATGTTAAAAGGGGCATCATACTGACTATTCATTGACTTAATGTTTCAGGATAGAGAAGGAAACAAACAGATAAAGGCTTGTAGTTTCTGCTGAAGAAAGAAAATTAGCTAAAAAAATTCATTTTTTGGTTTCCAATTAGAGCCTTTGAGGATTGCTACAATGCTAGATTTACACACGCACGCACACACACACACACACACACACACAGGCAAAAAAGGATATTAACACAGGTTTTTATACCTTTGACATTGACTATCTATGTTGGTGACATTTTTGCCACTGTGAACATCACATAACTTGGATTCTAGAAACAGTTCGGGGGCATTTTTTTCTTCTTTAGTGCAGTATTGGAATGTCACCAATTCATTTGCTTTAATTGTCCCCAATGGGCTCCACCGGGGACCATGGCAACTGAAACAGCTCTCTCCAAATTCACCAAGGATTTTGTTATTATTGAATCCAGTAACCTTGTCATTCTCCTTGACCTCTCTGCAGCATTTGACTGTTCATGATTCCCTCCCTTGGAATTCCTTCTCTTCACTCCCCCAGGTTTTGTAACACTATTCTGTCATGGGTTTGTTTCTTTTCTTTCTTTTTTCCTTCCTTCCTTCCTTCCTTCCTTCCTTCCTTCCTTCCTTCCTTCCTTCCTTCCTTCCTTCCTTCCTTCCTTCCTTCTTTCCTTCCTTCCTTCCTTCCTTCCTTCCTTCCTTCCTTCCTTCCTTCCTTCCTGCCTTCCTGCCTTCCTGCCTTCCTGCCTTTCTTCCTTTCTTCCTTTCTTTCTTTCTCCCCTACCACACCACATGTGAATGCCCACCACCCCATTCTGTCCTGGGCTTTCTCTTCGAAGCTCATGGATTCAGCTATCACATCTACAAAAAAGAACCTGACAGAAATTATTACTAATAACCAATAATTTAGGAATATCCAAAGTTCTCTCCTCCTTAAGTCCTGATTTTTGAAAGTTCAGTCTCTTAAAGGCCACTGCTTATAATGAGGTTGAGTTAACTTTCTTGTTCAATATGCCACCCTGGTTTGGATAAATGACCCAAGGTTGTGGGTAGTCTGGGTTTAGACATAGTTTATCTGTCCTAGGGTGATATGATGTCACTCCCAGTTCCTCATTTTCATATAACCCACCTGCCATTACATCACGAGCTAATCAGGGTTGACTGTCACTCCTCTTCCAACAGAACATATAAACTGTTAGCCACCATCATGACTATCTTTGGTGTAAGAGAGATAACCAAATGATCATCCTTTTATTAATATTATACTGGCCTTATTAATAAAATAATTAAATTATTCCGAAAATAAGTCTCAAACATTTTTAATTGTCACAATCTTGCAGAGCCTCATTTCTCTCCTATTCTCTCCACCTCCAATTGCCTGCTTGACATCACTAAGTGGATGTCCCAGAGGTATCCCAACTCAACATGTCCAGAAGATGGCACTTTCTTCAAAGAGCTTTTCCTAAGTCTCCTAGGGGTGAGTGCTCCTCCCTAAATCACTAGCTAGTCATACAAAATGAATATATCTTACACATATTTACCTGTGAATATGTTATATCCTCTTTGTAGAACATAAGTCCCTTGGGAGCAGGGACTACCTCATTTTTATATGTGTATGTTCACTGGTTAGTTCAGTACCCATAATAAATGGATACTAATCCGCTTGTGGATTAGTGCAATATACAAACTAGTGATTACTGGGAGAGAGAGGAGTGAAGGAATTTCTAGTTAGTACAAGAAGAAAGGACATGGGGATTCTATGAATTTGCATGGCATTGGTGACATCCTAATTCAGCCTGGAAACAAGACAAATAGGAAGAAACAGAGAAGCAGTAAAGTGAAATTGGGCAATTCAATACAAACATCTATGGATTCAAACCAAGAAGAAAAAGAAGGGGGGAACAAGTTTCTCAGTCCATTTTTTTCCACTGTAAGCCAATTAAATTCAACAGTTTATTAACTGTCTACTAGGTGGAAGACATGGTGATACAAAGACAGCAAGTGACTCACCCAAGGTCACTTAGATCCTAGAGGAGTTGGGATTTCATCTCCATCCTCTAGCTCTGAATCTGCTATTCTTTCTATGGCACAACAGTCTCTTCTTCATTATAGGATATTTTGGAACATGTTAAGAGTGCTGGAAGGTTCCAGATTTCCAAAATCCATGAAGAAATTCTAACATTAAATCATTTTCAAAAAAAGAAAACTAATTGTATAAGAATAAATAAGTCTGTTAAGAAAATTTTGGAATCAACAGTGAAAAGCACTCATAGTTTAATTTTAATTTACTTCTTACTAGTAACTTTGTGATTTTAACTACTTTAAATCAATAAAATATTTTGGCAAAGAATTGATGCATACATACGGGGGTAGACATTCGTTTTTAATATGCAAATGTTAATGTCATGTCTGTTTTAGATCATTAGTTTCCATTATTTTGTGGGGAGGGGGTTTCCACCCAACATTTTAAACTCGCCTTCTCAGTCTTATTCTCTTTATAGTCAAACAGAAGTAAGAAATATGACTGGAACTAATCACCACTATATGGTTTGTAAAATATGGTTTGAAAGTCCCTAAAAAAGTATCCATAAATGGTAAATCCTTCCATACTCCATCCTCACTTTGAAATATATATTTTTTTAATTTTTTGAAATATCTATGTCACACAAACATATTTTTTTCTTCTTTGCTCATAGAAATCACTGAATTTTAGAGATGGAAGGAATATCAATAACCATCTAATTAATGGAATTCCAAATACAACATACTGGACAGATATTTATTCAATCCCATGTACTGATAGGAATCCCATTACTTCACAGGGGTAGAGTAGATTTCACTTTGGGATAACTAATTATCAAGAAGTATTTCCCAATATCAAAGAGATAAAGCCTGATACTTAGGCTCAATAAAGTGACCACATGAATGCAAGATGGAGAAACAAGCCTCTGTTAGCAATTTATCTCAAAACCAAATATTTCTTTGTGGACTATGGGTTCAATATGAGAGACAGAAATGTGATGTGGGGTTACATTAAGAGAGGCACAACTTTCAGGATGGAGATGAGAGTCCCATTCTGCTCTGTCCTGGTCGTAATACATCTGGTACATTCAGGTCAATATCTTCTTGGATCCCCATTCTATTAGCCAATGTGTTATACATCCCTCCTAGTCTTATGCCTTCTGCAGTTTAAATAAAGATGTTTCCTATGTTTTTTTTTCTAAGTTGATAAAAAAGAAAAACTCATAGACCCTGGAACTCATAACTAGAGACCTCCTTTCAAAATGAAATGGAACAATTCATAACTCTTTGAATTTATCTATTTGAGTAAAAGGTAAAGTCCTCCTCTAAACAAGAAGAGAGAAAAAGTGGTATAAGTTGCTTCAGAAGCAAAAAAAAAAAAAGGCTTAGATTGGGTATTGTGGAGGACAAGATAGTCGATTGGAGAAACATAAAAGGATTTGACATGCAACAGTGAAACCCTGGTTGAGATTTGTCAGCATGAATTTGTGGTGAATCCTGGAAGCAAGATAGCAGGACTTTCTCCAGCAACTCTAAGTGGCACATGACTAGGAACCAAAAAGCTTATGGCAAATAGACATTTGGCAAGTCATAAGTAGAAAAAGGACAGGAAGGATAAGGGATTTAAGGACAGAGGATAGTATACAGTAAAAATGGTCAACATAGAGTTAATATTATGAAGGAATGAAAGTGAAGCTAGAGTAGGGGTGATAGAGTGGGAGAACAGCGACAAATAGAGCAATGGTGAGAACCTATATTAGGTGAAGGATAGTGAGGCAGCAAGAAGACTGAAGAATACAAGGTTGTGAATGGATAAAGGAATTTATGAATAGAGAATCATGAAGAGAGAACAGTTAAGGTTGATGTTTAGAGGTCAAGTGTCTGACTATACCTATATATTGATGAAATGAACTAAAAAATATCGGTCATGGAGGCTGAGGACAATGATGACCTGGGATATCCACATGAACATTGAGGTAAGAGTTCAAGGTAGGAAAGATTATGATCTATGTACAAAATAGCTTATTGAGAAAAAAAAGGAAAGATAGCTACAGTCTGGTGGATAACTGCATCCGGAATTTGGATTAGGTGGTAATGAAAAAATAAACTGAGGCTTAGAGAACTGGAGCTTTCCTGGTTATACCATAGCGGGTCCTCTTGGATGAAAAGAGTAGTAGTATCAACCCTTTCTAACTTAATGGAGAGAAAGTTTGCTTTATATTTCCTGACAATTGTAAAACTAAAAATCCTATTATGGAAATTAGCTCCATGTATTATTTTAGCCAAAAAAAAATCAATCACCAAGAAAATAAAATAAAAATTTATGAGTCTGTACCCATCCAAATACAAACAATAATAATTTGACATAAGATGCCTGAACAAGTCCCATGCTTGCCTTTCTGGTAATTACTTGCAATTTCAAAAAATATCTTTATAGTCGAAATTTCACAGATTTTCTTTTTCATTTTCTCCTAATTGACATCTTGATGACATGAATAATTTCCACTGAAACAGAATTTACTTTTCTTTAATTAGACTAAAATTTCATTTGGGAAGTAGAAGGGATGGGTGGTGGACAGCTGTGGGCATATGGACCTGCTCCTATTTGCTTGCAAAGCTCTATCGGCCTCTAATTATATCTATAAAGGGAGGAAAATGAGAAGACTGTTATGCTGTTCCATTTGCTATCATTATAAGTTCCTCTATAAGCTTTTGATGGCTATACAAATGCAGTAGATCTTCATACTTGATCTAAAACCTACACAGCTCACTGAAGCATCCATCAGTCACGTTAATAGTGCTTTGCAATAGAGGCCAGTATATCTCTAAGCAACTTATGCACATTTACTCTCTAGAAAATGTTTTTCTTTTCTCTTTATCAAGTGGTGGAAGAAACCCTTATTCTATACTTGAGCAAAAAGGATAAGGGCATTAATGTTCTGATAACCAACTCTAATATGTAATTCTCCATTGAATGGAGATTTTGAGAGCTGCTCAAAGTCAAGGATTACAGAATCACGAATTTCAGAGTCAGAAGGGTGTTCAGTGGCTTTCTTCATACCTGAAGTAAGGTTCTCTCTCCAATATACTGGCAAAATGTCAACATAGTCTTTATATGGAAAAAAAATAGCACTAGTAGATCCATCTTCTGAAATATGTGAGAACTCCTCTACTCTAAACATTTATTTTCTTAGAAAGATTCCCATTTTAAAGAAACAAATCAATTCAATTCTCCCAGGGGAAAGAACTTAAAAATAAAATAAAGTAGACAAGTAGCAGCATTAAAGTAGGTGAAATCTCTAGCATAACTTTTAGGAAGAAGAGAAAGGAGGAGGAAGAGGTAGAAGAAAAGAAAGAGGGAAAGGAAAAGACACGGAAGAAGAAGAAATCATTCCTGCTCTCATATTAAAAAGAAAAGGAGATTTCCTTACTTATTCATTTTAATGAATTAACAGGACTTGAAAAAAAAGTTTATGTAGAATGCCCACAGCTGCACGAATTGTTTCAGGTATTTATGTATAAAAAGGACAACCTGTAATTCCACCAACCCCACCCAGATATGTGCTCCCTAGTCTTCTTAGAAGTGCATGTACAAAACCCATTTCTGGGGGAAGGGAGGGAAAATAAATATTTTTCACTTTTTTCCAGCTAGTAATACTAATAACTCACCTTTATTTACTGTCTAAATATTGTGTTGCTTAGTGGACAGTATGCTCTTTGAAGCCAAGGTGGTTTTTATCCTTGAATCTCTAGCATCTAGTACAATTTCGAGTGTACAGGAACTTAAGAAAGTCATTTGGAATTTGAATTCTCATAGCACTTTATAGGTAGCAAATTACTTTCCTTCCAAGAGCCTTATGAGGTATGTGGCATAAGTCTTATTACTCATATAGTTGAAGTAAATGAGGATTAGAGAAGATGAATGACTTTTCCCAGTACCTAGGACAATGCCTTGTGCCTAGTAACTGCTGTCTATTTGTTGAACTTGGTTGAGTTATTCAGGCTTATTTAGTTTATAAGCATTAGTGACTCAGAATCGGAGAATTTCTGAACTGGGAGTTTCTAAGTTATCTAGTACCATTCAAACTCATCCTGGAAGCCCTATAGCAACATCCATGACATTAACTGCTTGAAAATTCCTTAAGAGCATGGAACACACCAGTTCTTAAGCCAGTCTAGCCCCTTTTATACAATACTCATGAATACAATATTCATGAACTTAGAACATTTTCTTTGTATCTAACTAAATATAACTTTTTAAAACATCCAACAGTTTTCTATCTCTACAATCTGAGGAGAAATGAACATATCTCCTGTGCTGTAGAGGGAGGGAGTATCTCCAGGAGAAAGTTGCTGTGGTTGCCCCCTACTCTGATTGTGGACAAGTCAGGCAGGACTCCAGGAATCGTGCTATCATTACCTCTAAACTTTGCATCCTGAAACAAGGTTCCAATCACCCTAACTGAGCTTCAGCTCTGCTCTTGTCTCAGTTGGATCTTACCTTACTTTAAAAAGTTAATTGGCAATATTAAGTAACATAGGAAGCAGTTTAAAAACAACTAATAACAGTAATAATAAATGACTAGCGTTTATTTAGAACTTTAAGGGTTACAAAGTTCTTTACAAATATTATCTCCTTTTTATCTTTACAACAACCATGGGAGGTGGATGCTGTTATTACTTGCATTTTACACATGGGGAAATTGAAACAGAAAAGATCAAGCGATTTGCCCTAAGGTCACAGAGCTAGTAAATATTTGAGGTTGAATTTGAACTGGTCTTCCTAAGTCCAGTGCTTTCTGTGCACCTATATACCTCTTTAATGACAAAAACAAAAACTACAGCATCTTTGACATCTCATCAATTCAGAATTCCTCTGATGAAGGAACTAATTCACTTTCCTAATGCAAGTCTTCACTTTCTTCGTAACCAATAATAGTCTGAGGCAATGCGAGTTCAAGTGACTTCCCCAAAGACACACAGCCAGTATTTTTCAAAGATGAACGTACACCTTGATGGATCCAAGGTCAGATTCTGATTTAATAACCCTATATGCTTACAATATATATATTTTTCATTTGTTTAATATAGACACACAATACACATACAAATGTGGCGACTGTCTCCAGAATTGATTTTAAAGTAGTCGACAATTAAAATTACATGGATGTCTATTGGCTTTATTTAAAAAAAAATAAAGAATTTCAAATCCATTATTATTATTTAATATGATGATGATTCTGCTAATCTCTAGTTTATCAAGTAGTATCCAGATAGCCCAGAAAGTATTATTTTATCATAATTAACAAAAACTCTACTTTTCTAAATATTTTAGTGAATTATTTAAGAAGAACACAAAAGACCCCTGACTTGTTAAATGATAACGTTTAAAGGACAGTTATATGAGCAGAGATGAGATCTAATATAAGATAAGCATTCAAAAAAATGTGATAAATTAATAGAATGAAACCAAATATTGAGATGCTATCAAGTATGATTTAAAATAACTTACAATTATAAGGACAGATGGACAAAAATACCTCCCTATGTTAGAGATGGTAACAAATGTTGGTGCCTGCCTTCTCAAAAATCCTCTTCCTCACTAAGAAAAAAAGGGAAGTGTGACTGATGTCAGCTGGAAGCAAAAGGAGATGTATCAAGAGGAAACCACCAGGTGGCATCTCAAATCAGTTAACACATTTAGAGACACTGAATTCTTTAATAACAGTTAGATTGCCTGAAACAAAACCCTTCTTATGCAATAATAACTTTAAAACGTCAGACACTAGTCCCCAAAGCTGGAGCAACTCAAAAGAATAACGTGTAGATTTTAATTAAAATGGACAGATGTTTAGTCAGAAGATAGTATAAATGAAATAAAGTTTACATTATTTTCTTGAAGTAAATGACTTCATGACAAATAAAGTCAAATGAAAATTTTGGCTGCTACCTTAATAATTGAATTTTACCCTTTGTGGCATGGATAGACCTCATTCTTTTTTTCCCTTCATTAGGCTCCATTTATTGTAAAGGTGAATGACAACCCAGAAGTGGACTGACAAACATTTTATTGTACGTCTATTCAATCCATAACTCATAAGGTCTAGTACCTACTTACATATCTCCAAGTTCTTTAAAAGTTTTATAGTTATCTGATGCTGCCACCTGATTTATCAATCAGAATGTTAAAAACAATATTAAGGAAAACCCAACCTATGATAGAAAGATACTGAAATTAGAATTGAGGAATTTGGTTCAAATCCTCCCTCTGCCCTCATCACCTTTAAAACCTTCAGTATTAACATCTGGGAATCTCAGTTTCCCTATGAGTGAAGTGAAGAGACTGGACCAGATGACTTCCAAGGTCCCTGCCATCTCTAAATTTTGAAATCTCACGTCCCTTGATCTCACCCAAACGTTCCATATGACAGCAGCATTTTAAATCCGCTTTACATAATAAAACTCTGCTTCCTAAGGGTACAGAAAGATACTGCAGTGTGTCTTTGAAAAGGATTCTTCCCTTTTTATATATGTTATTTGCATGACAAAGACATTTACTGCAAAATGAAAAGTTGTTGCTAAAGGCCAAGTGAATGATGTGTTTTGTCTAAGGTATTACATTCCCTAATAATAAAAGAACAAAATTAACTAGACATTTTCTACTGTAAATAAAGAGGAAAAAAAATTTTGAAAAAATTATAATAGTAAATGGACAATTTCCATGTATCTAGAATTTAAATCAAAATAAACAAAAATATTCGACAGAGTAGCTCAAGTCTTTTCTGTTTTGAAACTGAAGTAGCAAATTGCTATGAAGCAATTTTAAAGTTACTAACTATTCATTTTAAAATTTCTAACAGAATGCATACCTAAAAGTATACAACGAACATTTTAAAATGCAGTATTTAAAATGCAGTTCTATGTCAAGGTAGAAATTTCCAACACAGGTGAACTGTATCAACTATAAAAATTCACTTCTCCTTACCAAGTCTCTAATAAAACAAGCATTTCTTATGAAAAACATCACTACTGATAGCATCAATGGTATCATCACTCAACCCACACAGAGATACTGTGGAAAAGGAAAGGTTTAGTACATTGGAGTGCATCTTGCCAGACCATGGCCTGTGATGCTTAGTTTTTAACAGCTCCTTAGTCCTAGCCTGTTTTCATTTTCATTTACTATGGTTACCATCAATCTAATAATTGATAACAGGCTGCTACCTATTTTGTTAGACCTTAGTTTAATGGAGTCATTAATGCCAAACAACTGTCATTTTGTAATTGACTGACATTTCTCTTCATATACTCTGCACTAAGAATACCAGGTTTCCCTTAGTGACAATTACTGAGTGACTATTTTATCTGGGCAGCTAGGTAGCTCAGGGGATAGAGCGCCAAGCCTGAAGTCAGGAAGACTCATCTGGCCTTAGACACTAAGCAGCTGTGTGACCCTGGCCGAGTCACTTAACCCTGTTTGCCTCGGTTTCCTTATCTGTAAAATGAGCTAGAGAAGGAAAACACAAACCACTCTAGTATCATTGCCAAGAAAACCCCAAAGGGGGTCATGAAGAACCAGATGTGACTGAAAAATGACTGAACTGAAATATTTTCAACTAGTATTACCTCTAGAAGGAAGGAGCAGCATAAGGCTAAACTACTTTTATTTATCCTAAATGTACTTCATACAAGCTTCAAGGAATCTCTTTTTATTTGTTATTTTACTTTTGAATTAGTTTAATTCCATGGGTATTTCATGAGCAGAAGTGACTTTACCTCTATAGGGTTCATTTTTCTAATCTATAAAATATTGTGTTTAGAGGTAGCATGGCATTATAATGGATAAAGTTGAATTAGGTTCCTGGAAGAGCTGAGTTAAAGTTGTGCCTCTGGTTATGTGACCCTGGGCAACTCAGTTCCCTAGGTGACTCTCAAGATTATAAATTGCAAGAAGGTGCCAAACTGCATTGGTACAGGAAACTTTACTCATGAGTTACCTATACCATGAAATCATGTCCCATCTTGATTCTTATCCTGATCTTGATCCTAACTTAGATTAGAATTGATTATCTCTAAGCTCCTAGCCAACTCCACCCATCTCTAGTTCTGTGGAATAAGGAAGTAGAATTCCAAGTGACTAGTCATGTTGGATCACAGGTTGACTATAGGTTGAACTCATTGTGATGTCATACTGGCTTGTTTACATGGCGTTCATACATGCTCTTATTATTTCCCATTCTTATTATAGATAATATTTTCCTTTCTGACTGCAGGATACAGTCTTTTAAGTCAAAGGAAAGATTAGCCACTTTGCTCCCATGAATAACCTGCCATTATGATGATACAATAAACACTATGTTTTGGTCATCTTCTACACACAGCCTTGGAGGTCTCCTTCCTTCACTCCTATGTTGGTTAAAAAATATTTATTAAGCATATATTATATGTTATTTCAGATGCTGGGAGGGATACTGAAAAAGTAAGAAAAGATCCCTAACTCCATGCAATTTAAAATTGAATTGAGGACATGATTAGTGAATATGAAGCAATTAGTGAACAGTACAGGATAGTATGCAAATCATTCATCACCATCTCTTATTGTCTCTTTTGCGTTAGTCTCAGAGGATGAAGGGGTCTTTCTCCTTGGTAACATCAATCAGTATCCTTGGGCCTTTCCCTTGATCCCATTTCCTCTTGTCTCTTGGAAATTCACTCCTTAAACAATAACCCTTTCCCCCTTATTTTTCTTAAGAATTTGGAAACTCAATTTATGTATCCCTATATCTATCTATCTATCTACACAGACTATACATATATAGTATATACATGCAGATAAATACATACACACATATACACATATATTCAATATAACACATCTTATGGATAGCTTCATATAATACATTTTTAAAATTTCGTAGTTTAAGGAATTATTAAACTCTGAGGTTAGTGAAAATTCAAATGTAGGGACTTTTTGGATGGAGTTTGTTCATCCAAATGCACAAATCCTCTAAAATCTACCTATGATTCAGAACCCCTTGTGCAGAAAAAAAAAAAAAATCTTGGTTGGAAATTCCTTTCTATCAAGGCAAATCAGCAATCACTTGGCAATTGCCAGCCTAACAGAGACCCAGTGACTTGCCTCAAGTCATACTGACAGTTTTGTCATTGTCAAGGCTTGACACCTAGGTCTTCCTTACTCTGAGACCTGTTCTCTATCCACTAGACCAGGTTGCCTCTATTTAGCATGTTCACTTTATTATTAACCTTGTTGATGTTTACACCTGAGTTCAAACCCAGCCTCAGACACTAGTTGTATGATTCCAGGAAAGTCACTTAACTTCAGTTTACTTTAATCCACTGGAGAAGGAAAAAAAGGACAACTCCATTATCCTTGCCAAGAAAACTCCATGGACAAGACAGTCCATGGTTCACAAAGAATTGGACATGACTGAACCACAGCATCAAGTTCACAATGAATTTAATAAGCTACATTATTGTGTTGTGTTCATCCTTCGTTGCCGAAGAAGACCATGCCATCAGAGAAATGATGACATGACTTGCACTTGACTTTGTTTTGAGTGAGGGTGGACTGTACAAGGTCACCAGCCTCACTGCGGCTAACTTTAAATATGCAACAAGTTGAAAGCGATTATAGCTGTTGCATGTCTATCAATTTTGCTACTTAATGTACTCTCTACTTACGTTGACAGTTGTTCATTATTTATTATTAACAATAATAATAATCTTCCAACTGTTCCAAAGGCAGAAAGTTAGATATGTATCACAAATAATGAAAACAACTTTAGTAAACAATTATCCCAGGAATTTCCTTTGTCTAAGACCAAAATGTGTAGCAGAGATCTACTTTAGTGATTAATTTTTAGAATGCCTAGGAGAAAATATAGGCATATGGTTTTGTCCCTACACCTAGAAAAGGTGAAAATGACCCAAAGATGAACTGAGAATGGAACCATGTACCATCCCTGGGCAGTGATAGAACTTTTTTTAAGTCAAAGGCCAGAATTGGGAGGGGCAGAGATCACAGAGGAATTATTTGATGATATCACCCAGGATGGCAGAAAGCAGCTCTGCCCTTCTCCACTCTCCCATAATATAGTGGTGCTAGCAGGAGAGCAGACACCAAAATAGATACCTGGCTAAGGGCCAGGCATTACAGGTTTACACAATGAGGTCACAGATGGGCGAAATGGCTTACGGGATATATTTTGCCTCCACATATTACCAGATCCTATCCCCATCTCTCTGAGACAGATGAGAAGACGAGAAAAGCAAACGGTCTTCCTTTTGGTCCCAGAATTTTCATCATTCTTAGCCCCACTTAGCTCTTTCAAGAGGATAGGCCTGGGGAATTCTCCTAATTGACGTCAGTTGCCTTAAGGGAAGGAATGCCATGACCTTAAACTTGGCCACAAGTCCACTCTTGGATCCAGGAACAAAGCCAGAGGGTTCTCCTGGCAACGGCGAGGCATGCTAAATGGCAGGCATTGGCATAAGAGGGAATCCTGCGCTCCACCAGGGACAAATCCCCGGCTTCAGGAAACAGACAAATTGTGGAGATTAGCAGTTTGCCCAGCTGATGATGATATGTCCACTCAACACTGAGATCAGCCGAAAGTGACTTTTTGAGTAATATTGGTCAGAATCAAACTGTGGATGCCATCCTTCTGCTTCCACAGTCAAAAAGGGGGGAACATTCTGTGCAAACAAAGGTCAGGAGGGGGAAAGGATGGACAGAAAATAAATGAACTTCAAGGCGTACTGTTGAAAAGTAACACTCTCTAGACCTTTACAAAAAATTCCTTAAAAGCTGCTGATGAAAATAAACAACCTTGAATCAGAGACTTAAAATGGATGTTTAACAAATATATCCCTGAACTAAAAAGAAATATGATTTTTTTTTAAAGATCTGTACTATGGGAAATTTTATTAACTAGTACTAGAGGAAGGCTTAGTAAATAAAAGACTGGGAGTAGAGTTAAATTCTGTCTCTGACAATTACAAACTGTGTGACCCTGGGCAAGTCACTTAACCTCTCTCAGGGTCAGTTTCCCAATCTGTAAAACTGAGGAGATTAGACTTGCTGGTCGTGAAGGTCTTTAATGGCTCTAAATCTATGATTGTATTGAAAATCACTTCTTTAAATTACTGCTACTATTGGTAACTAGCACATAATAACTAATAATGGTATTTTCATAATTGTTTAAACATAGAATCATATCATTTCTCTGCCCCAAATACTTCCTTGTCATTTATTGAGTGAGCTTCCTACTCTTTTGACTGGTAGTTAAGCCCCTCCCCCCAATGTGTGATTCCTTTCCTTTTAAACCTTAAATAATATTATTCCCTTTAACATACTCTATGCTCTTGCCAAACGAGGCTGTTTTCTGTACTTAAGAATATGTTTTCTAGTGGCCTTTTCTTTGCTCCCTCTGATTCCCGTCACTGAAAAGCTTTTGTTGGCTCCTTTGCATGTCAAATTTCTACCCACCCTTTAAAAGCCCATTTTAAATATCTTCTCCACGATGTCTTTTTAGACCTTCCTTCCGTTCCATAGGACATTTTGGCTTATATCACCTTAATGGATCTATCAGAGACTGTTGTATACTATAGATATGGAAGCTTGTATAAGGACATGGATCTTATCTAACCTTTGAAATCTACAGCAGTGCTTAACATGATGACCAACACAACAGGAATAAATGATTTTAAAAAAAACTGATTGTAGCCTAAATTATCAATCCTAAAATTTAGATGGGTGGAAGCCTAGATATCAGCTTATATTTAGAGATACTATCTGACTAGAATTTCATCTATTTCACTAGCCAAGCAATAGGGATTAAAAACTTATGTAAAGGAATGAGAATGGAAGCAGACATCTGGTGAGTAATGGCCATCATCCCTGCCTGTCTGAATCTCTAGCTATTCATCAGATTGAGAAGGTTATCTTGCTTACTGTTCTGTTCAAGATTCGTCCAGATGCCTGAATGTAAGCATACGCACACAGAAACAGAGGGAGACAAAGTATATTCAAATACTCTATTTACATATTATATGTTAACCTCATATATATTTCCTCAAATTCCTTTCCAAAAATAAAAATAAGGGGGTAAAGTTTTTTAAAAAAAGATAGAGATATAATTCTTTTCTTATTTTCTTTCCTGCCTTTCATCTCTCTTATAATAGAAGCTATTATTGCTTTCAGTGACTTCTCTGAGGAAAACTTGCTTGTCCTCATGAAATAAACTGGTTAGCACTGAGACCTCTGATCCCTCAGTATTGCCCCATCCTTCTCACCTCCAATTCCCTTAAATTCTCAGGAAAATTAGGGTAGCATGCAAAGTCTCTAGATATACCTTTAAGTCTACTGGGGAGACACCAACAGTGAGCTGGTGTTCAACACAATATGCTTAATCCCAAAATGAAATGTGGAAGGAGAAAATTCCTAAATATTAAAACTACCTTGAAATTCATCCTGAATTCAATTTATCTTTCTCTTTCTGTATGTCTGTCTCTGTCTGTCTGTCTCTCTGTGCCTCTCTCTCTTTCTTCCTGTCTCTGTCTCTCCCTCTCTGTCTCTCTCTGTCTCTCATAAAGAAGAGATGTATCCTCCACTTAAAGCTACTTTAACTTTTCACTCTAAGTATTAGAATGTTTCAGTTGTAATTGCTTGAAGAAAGATATTTAGGAAGCATTATGAATTTAACTCCACATAACTAAAATTTAACTCCTCTCCCAGTTCTTTATCCACTAAAACAACATTTAGGAATGCTCAAATACTCAAATGGATCTCTGACATGAGTGGTAAGAGTATAACTTCTAAAAATGCAGATTTTAATCCAACTAGAGAAGGAGATAGCAAGCCACTTCAGTATCTTTGCCAAGAAGACTCCACGAAGAGTCAGACATGACAACAAATGAACAATAATGATCCACCTTTGGCAATGGTGTCCTGATTGGTTAGCCAACCACTGCAAACACTTCTGGTGCTAAGGACCTGCATTAAGCTGATGGCCATGTGAGTGGTGAGACGGGAATGAACAGCAGAGGGCAGAAGTAGAAGCAGCACGATTTGTCCATTGATTGGATATGCAAGAAGGCCAGTGAGGCATAAAACTTGCCACAAAAGTTTTGAAGTTGGATGACTGCAATGACTGAGTTACTTTTTCTTAATAATCAAGATCAGTGGAGGAATTGTGGAGGAAAAAAATGTAATGAGATTTGCATAAATAATGAATAGGGTGAGGGTAGACCTTTTAGTCATTGGCACTACTCAAGAATGAACTGTCTCCCAAGGGGCTGCCTGCCAAAGCCATGAAGTGCTGGGAAATAGGGTTGGATATATTGGGTGAGTGTGTAGGATTTTCCCAATGACAGCTCTGTAGCTACACCAGTGAGTACACAGCAGTCAGATTTCAACTGCTTTGAGAAGCCAAAGCTTGGCTGAGACAAGGGGTAGGTAGTTCCATAGTTTACACAGCAGAGGAAGGGAGAACTCAAGATATGTTGCGGTATAAGAATAGATACAGTTGTGCTCAAGACATTCCCCCTGATAGGAGATAGTTGAGATTGTGGAATGAAACACAATGGATAGAGCACTAGACCTGGGATCAGAAAAAAACTGAATTCAGGCTTGGCCTCACACACTTAATTATTTGTGTGACTCTGGGTAAGTCACTTAACCTCTGTTTGCTTCAGTTTCCTCATCTGTAAAATGGGGATAATAATAACATGGTTATGAGTATCAAGTGAGATGATAATAAATGTAAAGCACTCAGCACAGTGCCGGGCACATGGTAAGTGCTGTATAAATATTATTAATTATACATAAACTATTATTACCTTGCTACATGTCTTCCTTGAGGTCAGGCCATAGCCCCACAGCAAAACCCCACTTTGGAGATCACTAGCTTCCTAATCATTAATCTCTAGACAAGAATTATTCCTTTTCCATTTATTTAAGCCAGACTCTCTCTCTCTCTCTCTCTCTCTCTCTCTCTCTCTCTCTCTCTCTCTCTCTCTCTCTCTCTCTCTCTGTCTCTCTGTCTCTCTCTCTCTCTCTCTCTGTCCTCTCTCTCTCTCTCTCTCTGTCTCTCTGTCTCTCTCTCTCTCTCTCTCTCTCTCTCTCTCTCTCTCTCTCTCTGTCTCTCTCTCTCTCTCTCTCTCTCTCTCTCTCTCTCTCTCTCTCTCTCTCTCTCCCTCTCTGTGATTATGGAGCTCACACAGGAAACTAAAATGTTCAGAGTCTTGATGCAAACATCATAATAACAACTACAAAGACATAGAAGACCTGACCATTTCAGGGAAAAATCTCTTTAGCTTGGACTCTGCACTGGATCTCTCTCACAAAAAATTTACTAAATATATATCTTTCCATTTTATAACTCATTTGAGACTCAGGATTAGAGGGTTCTTGAATAAAACTATCTCTGCTGTCTATATCTTTCGAGGAAATTCCTGAAGTTTTGACTTGTGCATGATGGATACCTTGTTGAAGGCGAGTCTTTTCAGAGACATTTTGCTCTCCTGAATCAACTGTTTTATTATAGTTAACAAACTATTAGTATGGTCAGATTTGGAACTCTACATCTTTTTTTTTTAACTCTTCATCTTTCAATCAATTGCATTATGATGAAGATGGAGTCTATTGCAGCAGATCACGTTATTAGTAGCTAAGCTAATCGTAGTTTATATTCCCAATGAAATATTATCTTTCGAATTTTTTTAAGGATGCCCTCAACACATGTGTAAATTATTCTTACACAAGTTTTATACAGATGACAAGGGAATACGTATAAATTCATAAATGCCATTCTCTCAAACAATTTGTTTTGGCAGTAATAAAGACCAAGATTCTTCCCACACCTTCAATATTTTCTCCTTCCCTTCAGAAATCTTGAAAATCAATCCCTCACTACTTTCATGACTCTGCTTCCTCTAGCAGTCATTTCATTGTCTGTGTTTTCTTGATCTAGTACAACTGCTCTCACTAGTTGTTGTAGCTGTATTTCTTTTTCCCGCTTCTGTGATATAACTATCTTTTCCGGAAGCACCTCTGGAACTAGGATGCTGTTGCATTCAAGTGATAGCTCCGTTTTCTTAGTTGGTAAAACGAATTGATTAGGAAAACCTTTTTAAAATTCTTCATATCTTTCATTGGTTTGTTATCCACCTTTCAGTTTATATTTCATTAAGGAAATAAACTAACAATTGATTTTGATACTGAGAGGTGTGAGTCAGGTGGTTCAGTGAATGAAGTACTAGCCTTTAGTCAGGGAGACCTGAGTTCCAACTGGTGACCATGATCAAATAAATCCCTTAACTTCTCTTAGTTTGTTTTCTCAATTGCAAAATGGGGATAGTAATAGTACCCACTTCATGGAGATTTTGTGAAGAATAAAAGTTATAATACTTGTAAAAAATTTGAAAATGTTAAACTGATGAATAAATCCTAGACATTTATTACCAAGACAGAAAGACAAAAAGTCAGACAAGTGGACAGATACCTTTGATAGACATGATTGACAGATAGATAGATATATAGATGAATAGACATATGTAGATGAAACACTGTGACTTAATAAATTGAAGAAATTATCTCAAAAAGATCAATCAATGAATCACTAAGGACATTCTTGGAATAAGATAAAAATATTTGAAAATGACTTTTTAATAATTTTAAAGAGGAAACATGGGGGAAAAGAAGTGCAATATGTGCATACAAATTTGTAGTATATAGGGATGGGGACTGAGGTATGGGGCATGGATTGGTGATCTCAATAGTATGGGGAATTTCTGGGTGAAGAATCTTCCTCTACCAATGGGGGTTGGCACCTTCCCTCTGAAAGTTGCCTAGAGCACCTAGAAATTACTTGAATTGTCCAGGGTCACATAGTTAGCATATATTAAAGGGGGGAGGTCTTCATGACTTTGAGGGTAGCTCTATATGTGCTATGCCAGAGGGGCAAAACACACAGACTATAGGCAACATGTGGCCCATGTCACTGTCAAGTGCAGCCCAAACCGGATGAAAATTTAATTGGGATATATTTCACTAATAAACAAAAATATATTAAAATGTAGATGATATTTATATAAGATTTTCTAAGTCACTATGTGGTCTAAAGCGATTCTAAAGTACATGTAGTGATGAATGGTCCTATGCCAAGCTGCCTCAACATGCATATGTCATTTGATTGTTTTTTCAAAAGTTACACAGTTATCCCTTCCTCACGATGAGGAATAGGGGTTCTGTGCCTCGATGATCTGGAAAATCCATGTAAAATTTTTTAGCCCTTCCTTCATACCAGAGAAGAAGTCTAAATTGTTATGATATTAAAAGATAAAATAAGTTGACACTATATAATACTATACATATATTTTTTGCATTTCTGATTTTCTAAACTTTTTCTGTGTCATCTGCTGGATTTGGTGTGTCATCTGTGACTTTCACAAAACTCTCCCCAAATTCCAATTGAATTTTTTATGCCAATCCTTGATATACCAAAACTGCAATAGGGGATAAGGAAGGGATCACTATATATGGCACTTCCTCAATGTGAGTTCCACAGAAACAAAATCGGTTTACCCTTCCAACGGGAACTTCCTAATCTCCTAACCACCTAACATACCACTTAGTGGGGGATAGATGAGCCTCTAAGTCCAACATAATTAAAAACAATCTACATTAATTTTCCAGAGGCCATCTCCTACTCAAGTTAAATAGTCCTCATTTCTATAACCTTTCCAACCATGTTCTATTTTCCTACCATTTCATCATCATCTTGGGAACCCCAGCCAAGTTCTCCTCGAGGAGGGATGCTTTGCACCAGATATGGATACAATTTTGACCCATGTTGGGTTTATAATGGAAAGGTTATCACATGGCTACCATACGCCAATCTCCTACTTATGTGTCTCAGCATCACTCCTGGTGTTTCTATTTGCTTGTTTTTGATATTTTTTTTAATTTATTTTTATTTTTTATTTTTTTTTTAAATAAGCTTTACATTGTTGACTCATATATATCCAGAGAGTGAAAATTCCAAATTAAACAGATAGTACAGTATGATACTTTGGAAGATGAAGAAATCCTAAAAATTATAAGAAATTTGCTGTCATCTTTTTAAAAAATCTACTTTGGAAGGACATTAATAGGGTGGGGCAGTCTCTAATTTATTCATGGAAGCAAAGCAAGGGGTATATTCCACTTTGACTCTGAGACACTTTTCCCTTCAACCACTATTACACCAACCCCCAGACTATCAGAAAAGAAAAAAAGCATAAAGAAGATTGTAATAAAAACTACTTGAGGCTACTTAGAGTTCTGACCTTTTTGAGAGTAACAGTAGATGTAATAAAAAGGTTTTTGCTTTTTAGATTATATTTCTAGCGCATGTGCTCTACATTACACTGATTCCTTAGTTACTTACGGGTAAAAATCAGCAAATTTATTTCAAGAGAGCTGCCTATAATTTGGGGTCTGATTTCCAATGCATTTTTTTCTTCTATTCATGTATAGCTATTAGGCTGATAGAGTAGAAACAGTTGTGGAGATCTGGGCTCAAAATCAGCCTATCTTTGACACACCTGGGAGCTACCTGTGGCACAGTAGATAGAATCTGGAGTCAGAAGGACTCATCTTCCAGCCTCAGGCACTTACCAGCTGTGTGACCCTGGGCAAGTCATTTAACCCTGTTTGTCTGTTTCCTCATCTGTAAAATGAGCTGGAGAAGGAAATGGCAAACCACTCCAAAGTCTTTTCCAAGCAAATCCCAAATAGGGTTATGAAGAATCAGACACAACTTAAAAACAATTGAATGCCTAGATAAATCACTTAAACTCTACATGCTTCAGACAATTCTCTAAAACTTAGTAGATAAGTTAGAGATGTGTTGCAATTTATTGCAGATGGAGGGATTTGCCAGACCAGGAACTCCTCCACCCCTTCCAAAAACATCATGGAATTAATTACAGAATGGACCTCAAAAGTCAGTTAGTCTGACCCAGAACAGAGTGAGGATTCCATCTAAAACACACCCCAGAATTTCTCATCAGAAGTGGAAGCTGGAGCAAGCTACTCTTAAGTCTGTAAATGAGGCAGGGGTTGACATCTTTGATTTTTTTATAGGGGAACCCACAGATCAGGGGCTCCATTAACCCTTTGCTGACCAGGACACCAATTCTTTCAGTCCCTTTATACATTTTTGTATACCTCTGTATAACTGAAACCTGCCATAAGACATTTGTTTTTCTTTGAATGACAGGATTTTAGTTTTGAGAAGTGCAAGGATAACATACTTTTCATAGAAAATTTTCAGTCTAGTGTTTCTGGAAGTGTTGTCTACTCCAGGTTTGAGTGTGATGGCTTTCCAAGGCACAGTCTATATTTGTTATTTTAAGTCAGAATATTACAAAAAAAGATAACAAGACCTCAATTTATTACTTGTGTAAACTTGGGCAAAACAGTTAACTCCTCTAAATCTTATCTTTTCTTCTATAAGAGAAAGAGTGAGACCATCTCCAGTTGTCCTGATCTATATCTGGTCACTGACCCAGATGGCTCCAGAGGAGAGAGTGAAGCTGGCGACTTTGCATAATCCTGTCTCACTTAAACCCAATTCACGTGCACGTCATGAAGTCACCTTCCTGATGTCGTGGTGCTCTTTGAGAATGAAGGATCACAACAGTAAGAGCGGTAAAGGAGGTCAGAAGAGATGGTCTTTAAAGCCCTTCTGGTTCTAACATGCAATGTTTTGTGATTCTCTAAGACTAGTGGTAAATAAGGAATAATCTGACTGGTACAGTCTGGTGAACTATTTAAATATCTATTTTACACGTGCCCTTTATTATCATACTTATTATTGATAACTTGTAGCATGGTATTAAATAGAGAGCTGATCTTAGAGCCAGGAAAATTAGGGTTCAATGCCAACAATCTTGGTTACGTCCTTTTGTGTGACCCTGGGTAGGTTACTGGGAAAATACATGCTGTTTAACATTTACAGAGTTACTTTGCTCATTTGGGAGTTCTTTGTCTCAATGAAATAACAGGTCAATTTCCTCCCCATCTTACTATCTAGTTCCAGAAAGTCAATACATACAAAATTTTAATTGGACATAAAAGCCTGGAAAGTTGAAAAGAAAAAGGTGACAGCAAAGATTGAGAAAGTTTTCTCAGAGAGATTTACATTGCCTTCTGTTATCAGACAAGATTATTAAGCCAAGTATAAATCTACTTTATTTAAAAAGTAACATTAGCATGAGAAAAAAAAATAATTTACAAGCATTCTCGAGGTGTCTTCACTATTTGAGAATGGATTTAATGTTGTTATATTGCACAATAGGACCTTGAGTTTTGGTTGTTGTTGTTTTTAATTCTTTCATAAAAAATTTAAAAGACTCTTTTCATAAATCGTTACACTATACTCTCCTTTTGGGACAGAGCTGAGAAGAATAATTCATGTTTCTGCCTGCTATATAGATGAAGAAATTAAACACAGACTTTGTGAACCAGGTAAAGCTATAATTCCAGCGATTCAACCATTACATGTGACATTTTATATAATGATATATCATTTTGATAATAATAATAACTAAAGGTAGCATCCATATACACTTCAGAGTTCTCAAACTGCTTTAAAAAATCAATCCATTGAATCCTTACTCCCCGCTCCCCCCCAAGTAGGTGCTCTTATCATTTGCATTTTACTCGGGGAACCGAGGCTGAGAGAGATTAAATGACTTGCTTAGGGTCACACAGCTAGTATCTGTGATTAAATCTGAACTCAGATAATTCTGACTTCAGGGTCACTGTTTTATCTACCGAGCCACCTAGCTGCTTAGCAGAATGACCAGACAGCACAGGAACACACACCTTTGAAATCATGTAATCAGATTTCTTTCCTTTGTGAATGAGGTAACTGAGACTCAGAAAGTGATAGCCAATTGCTGATCTAGTGTTTATTTCACTATTTTATAGAAAATATTGAAGGAACTTCCATTCAAAAATGAAACTCAAATCATCTTTTTTTTTTTTTTCTTTTTGGGAAAAGAAGATCAATGGCTACATTTCCTATGGGTAGAATTAGCGCTGGAAGAAGTCTGAGAGGCCAGGTAGTGCAACCCCTTAATTTTAAAAATGAGTAAACTCAGACTCAGAGAATCTGAGTGACTTGCCCAGGACCACACAAGTAGTATCAGAAGTTTCATGGAAAACCATCTCCCTAGAACAGTTTCAGAGATTCTACTAGAAGAATATTTGGATATAAAGGGAATATAAATTAATTCACAACAATAAAGATTTAAAGGGTCTGTTATGAGCAACAGCCAAATATGGAAAAGAAATGCAAAAGAAGAAAAAAAATGACAAAATCATTCCGTTGAAGAAAGTTACAGTCTTAGAGAATATGCAAGTAAATTAATAATGCTAATATGCATCAAAATGCTCTCTTTTGCCTTCCTTTGTGTCCCCAAGCTTAGCATGGCACCAAGCATATAGCAGATGCTTCAATTTGTTGACTAAAATATGAATAAGTATATAGGAAAGATCAAACAAAACCATGCCAGAGGTTCCAGAAGGAGATATCAAGTCTAGTTGGGGGGAAGGATGGACTCTTGAAAGAGGATGCTATAGCACAGCCATGAGCATTGGATTTTGAAGCAGATTAGTCTGGGTTCAAATTTCAGATCCATTTTTTTTTTACTATGTTATGTTAAGTAAGTGATTCTTTAAGTGTTTTCTAAGGTTCTGTCTAGTTCTAAGTCTTCTGAATACATGGAGGAAGTGACACCTGACCTGGCTTCTGAAGGATGAAGATGGCTTCAGTAGAGAGAGGCATAGGGAAAGAGTGATGGGTAGGATCAGGGAACAGTCAAAAATCTCATTGAAGTCTATCTAGAAGGATAATAATGGAAAATAAGGCTGGAAAAATTGATTAGAACCACATGAGGGAAACACTAGATGTGTTATTACTGGTAATAATTAGGTATTCATAAGTATATATAATTTGAAAGATTTCTTTGGCAGTAATATGAAAGATGAATTGAAAAGGCATTTAAAGTTAGGAAACTGGTTAGGAGGCTTTTACAACAGTCTGAATGAAAGATAATGAGGGCTTGCCCAACAGTGGTGACTGAGAGACTGCAAAGCATGGCTATAAGTGATATTGCAACAATAAAACAAAACAAAGTCAAAAATAAAATAAGACGAAAAGACCTGGCACCTTATTGGTTAGGGATGGTCAAGCAGAGAATGATTAAAAGTGATTCCAAAGTTTCAGCTTAGCTAAGAGACTACCTGGTAGTATCATGTACAGAAATAGGGAGATTAGATTTGGAGGAAGAAGGGTTTCATTTTTAAAGAAAAAATGAGTTGGTGGTGCTGTCCATCCAATTAAATGGACAGTAAGCAGTTGGGAGCATGGAACTTGATCTTCAGGAGAGTTTAAAGCTAGAAATACAGATTTAAGGAGTCAGCCTAGAAAAAGATGATGACTGAGGCCATGGCAGTGGAAGAAATTGCCAAAAAAAGAACATAGAGAAGATGACAGGGGAGATATCCAGGACCTGCTTTCTATAAGACTTTCTGCATTGCCCATTTCATAGATGAGAACAGCCTCTTCTTTGGCTGTGGAGTGGGAAAAACCTGGGTCTTTGAAACTACCAGAGTAGTGTCTGATCTCTCGGGTAGAGTTCAAACTGAAGGTTCATGACGTGTTCAGTAGACAGTTGTAGATGCAAGACCAGAGGTTACTTATTCATATTCTTACCACATTTTTAGTTTTACAGTTATTTTCTTATAAAACTTATATCCCCTCCTAGACTGTAAGCTTCTTAAGGAAAGGTATTAGATCTTATTCATATAAGTTCCTAATGCAGTGTACCACGTATAATGGATAGTCAACAAATATTTCTTGTTGGAATATGGTTTAGAAAAAAAAGATGAGGGAAAAAATGCAAACGAAGAAGTATTTATGGAGCACCTTTTATAAACCAGAAGAGTGCTAAGTGCTTTACAAATAAATGTTATCTCATTTGAAGAAGGGAGAGGAAAGAACCGGAGGGGAATTCCATACTTGGGGCAGGGAGCAGGAGGGGGGAGGGGAATAAGAAGAGGAACCAGTAAAAGAGACTGAGAAGGAATGGGCAGAGAAGTAGATGGGGAACCAGAACTGAGCTATGTCACATTAGCCAAAGCAGAGATCTAGTTTCGGCAAAGGGGAAAATTCTCACAGACAAAATTCTCTAGAGACTGTTCTTTCTTTCTGTTTAGATGTCATCAAAATTTCGCTTCTCAATATTTTGGTTACTCAATCAGTAAGAAAAAGAAAATAATTATTTTCTTTTATGTTAAATATGTGAATCAAGAAGTTTAGTTTCTCTGAAAATCTTGGAAGAATAGCATATGTTGGCCACTATTTGCTTCCATATACGAATAAATTGTGTTAATGGAAGTTTTACAGTTTTTTGTTGTTGTTTTGGTGGGTGAAGGAGGGTTCTAAACAGCAAGAATTAAACATATTGATGTCATTGGCACAGAGAAATCTCAAATGATAAAACTGCTTCTACTAAGGCAGGTCAATACGTCTTCCACAACTTATAGTCTTAGAGAACTCCTTAGAATGACATGTAAGTAACATTCTCAGAGTCAGACCATCAATCTATGTCAAGGGCAGAGCTTGAGTTGAGATCTGCATGGCTTCAAGACCAGCTCTTTATCCCCTACCGTGCTGGTTCTCAAAGAAGATATTATGATGCAAACTTGATTAACAAACACACAAATGATCAAAAAGGTAAAAATGGAAATGTAGATTGTCAAAACTTTTCTCAAAAAGAGAACAGTGGAATAGTCACATTCTGTGGAAAATTAACATACATGGATGTCTGATTGCTTCACAGTGCCCGTTATGCCTCTGAGATGTCCTAGTATCCATCCCTTACTTTCTTGGGTCATCCCCAACAAACAGCCTTTCTAATGATTTATACACGCACACACACATATGCACACACATAAACACATATATGTACATATACATATGATGTGTGTATATATGTGTGCATGTATATATACATATTCTCTCAGAAAATTTTTCCCTCAACTCCAGCAATTTGAATATTACTAAAATTACGGTATGATTTTTATAGACATAAAATCACCAAAACTTGATAATAATTGCTCTGCAACTTTTCTACATTGTTATTTTATCCTTAAAATGTCATTTCATCCCCATGGCCAGTGTTAATGTTAATTCAATAACCAAGCCACAATAAGATTAGTAGCATTTTATAATGTATAGCGAGGCCTTAGGGGACCTATGTTTGGAATTTCATGTATAAGCCATGAATGTGTAGTGGGCAAGCCTACATCTGTGGGATTTACCTGTGACTGGAGCATCGATGTCCAGTAAATTTTTCTCCTGTCGAAGAATTGAAGCACCCTCTGTTATTATTCTCAAAGCAACACTTTCTTCCAGCCGTCCCTCCTTCATGAGATGTGCCTTTAAGATATCCACCCGAGGTTTCCCATCATTATCAAACACTTCTTTTGCTGTGAGCCGATGACTTGGAGGAAAAGGGACAGCTGAAAGACAAAGGGCCAGATCTTTAGCATCAAAATCCTAATGTCCAAGCTACAAGAAAAAACATCAAAAATAAATAAATGCCTCAACATTTTAGACTAAGATCAAAGCTTATCTATCAAAGTTGCCCTCCTTCTATTCTGTTGGCATGAGTTAGGTCATTGCAGGAAAATCTGTAATTCTTATTCTAACAGCGCATGCCTCATCCCTTATCAGTGAAAGACGGAACACAATAGTATGCAATTCCCTTTGGCTCTGCCAAATTTGGACAAGAGGAAATCATCCTCAACACCTCCACCCAGGTCCAGCCCTAGGCAAAGGTGGAGCATTTGGCTTGCCAAGTAACAGCCACCAGCCATGCCTTTCAGTTAAATCATTGTCTCTGAAATGTAAATATTGGCCAGGGATACTTTCCCATTCACACCCACAAATAAGAGTTAGTGCCCCAGGACTGAGTAGATACCAACAGAGAATGGAGACCAAAGTCCTAGGGCAGATTGAAGAGAGAAAAGGAAGGGGAAACATGGCGGGAGACCCTAACTACAGGGAATGCAGCTCTGAGAGCAAACTTGTCCTACTTTAAAATCACCCAATTATCCCCCACCAAAACTTTGCATATGAAAAAACTGAGGCACAGGCTTGATTGACCCAAGACCTCAGGACCATCAGAGAATCTATTTTCTTCATTCTATCTCTTTCCATGGCTATTATTTACTTTTATTCTATTTAGTCTCTTTCGTCTTTTACTAGATACTTCCATATGCATTATCATTCCATGTAATAAAAGGAATAAAGTCAAAGACAGGCCTCTTAATCCAGAATGTAAATCAAGAAAGTGGTGCCTCTTTCACATAATAGCTTTATCACCTTGGGCAAGTTACTGCACCTTTTCATGCCCCTGGGGAACTCTTTAAGGCTCTAGGTTACAAAGCTTCAGCTCATTAACAGAGGAAGCTCTGCACTGAAGAAGTATTTATTATTTAGGGGTCTCTCTTTAAACCCAAAATGAAATTTTTCATGGAAATAAAGGTGCTTAAATTCTCAGATTAGCCCCCAAAGGACTTTTGAATGACAATACATCTGAAGAATTGTATTGCATGGCTATGGTACAGAGATCCATAACCTCACAATGGAAAAGAGTCATGGAATGTGATATTTTTTAGAAGATAACTTTTGGAAGAGTCAAACTAATAACCCTCCAAAGTCTTATATGCCTGCAAGACTCTATAAGTAGCTCATCTGGGTTATTTTACTTAATTTCTATGTTAAAATAATGCATTAGAAATAAAAAAAAAAATGTTTTCTCCAAATGTACCTATGTCCTAATAAGCAGATGGAGGGTCCTGAGGAAATTCTACAGTTCATTAGCACATTAGGGCAAGGAGTTTGTCCAATCTGCTAGTTATCAAATGAGATAATATGTGAAAGCTAGTTTGTGAAAACTGAAATCACTACATAAATAAGTATTGCTAGTAGTAGTATCACTACCACCATCTTAGAGAACAGTAGATTCTGGCCCTGCAGTAATGTGGTATGGGGCAGGAAGTTGTACAGATGGGAAAAGAGGTGAAGTAACTTGAAACTTAAGGGCTCTAACCATGACTAAGGAGAAGTAACCCAAAAATGACTCCATAGTGAAGGTTCTATCCTTTGAGCAATGTGTAGGAGGAGGACCAGAGACCTAGGTATGAGCTCTATTGATATCCAAAGCTATTCATAAGTGGGCCAGGCATTTTCAAAATAATACGACCAGTAAATACACAGATATAGGGGAAGCTAGGTGGTACAGCGAATGCAATGTCAGGCTTGGAGTCAGGAAGATCTGAGTTGAAATTTGGCTTCAAACACTAGTTGTGTAACCATGGAAAAGTCACATATCCCAGTTGCCTCAATTTCCCCATCTGTAAAATGAGCTGGAGAAGTAGATGGCAAACCACACCAGTACCTTTGCCAAGGAAACCCAAAATGGGATCAGGAAGAGTTAGGTACAACTGAAATATTTGAACAGTATAGGCTCCTTCATTTATTCTGACTTGGATGTGAACACTGGAAATACCTAAAAATGAAATGTTGGACACAATCATCTCTAAGGTCCCATCTAACTCTAATTCCATGATCCTATGAGTCCATACTATTAAAGAGCCATACTGACTGCCATCTTGTACCTATTACTCCTACTTTATGACTTTGCCATATTTTTGATATATGATATCATTGATGTAAGGCATAAGTGTCAAATTCTGTGCCTGAAGGGATCAGCTTTCCCCCAAGAAGACTGAAGAAAGAAAAGGTCTTATTTGTGCAAAAAAAAAAAAAAAAATGTTCATAGCATCTCTTTCAATGGTAGCAAAGAACTGAAAATGAAAGGAATATTCATCAGGTGGGGGAATGGCTAAATAAATTTGGAATGTGGTGTAATGGAATACCATTGTGCCTTAAGAAATAAAGTTGATGAGTTCAGAAAATCCTAGGAAGACTTGTATAAAATGTTCTAGAGTGAACTGAGCAAAACCAAGAGAATAATTAATACTATAACACTGATATTGTAAAAATGAACAATTCTTAAAATCATATGAATTCTAATCAACTACATGGTCCAAAAATACACTGATGCACAGTTGGTGGAGCGGTGACTGGGTCTAACCGCTCTCAAGGGCAATTTGGAATTATTCCCCCAAAGTAACAAAAAATGATTACATTTGACTTGATAATGCCATTGTTAGGGCTTTCCCCCAAGTGTGAACACACACACACACACACACACACACACACACACACACACACACGGATCACTCTACGGATCCCAGGTTAAGAAATAATTAGAGCCAGATGATTTGAAAAATTGACAACTCAAAGCACTAGTCTAATTCTATAAATATGTCAGAAAAATATAGATGTGTGAGGAGTGAAGAAAAAGCATTCTTTCTTTCTCCACCTCAGCCCACTTTTTGAGTTCCAACTCAAGACAGGAATTAAATCAACAAACATGAGAGCAATAAGGTGAGGCAAGCAAGAAGAGAGAGCACCCCAGGGAATCATCCCCAGCATGAATTCGATTTTTCTTTGGTCCCTTGACTCTTTTCAGGGCCAAGTTCACTGCGGTACCAGATGCTCCTCCCATCTCTTTAGACCCTCTACTTTCCAGTAATTGCCTCTACTTAAGGTAACTGGCTGAGGGAATGCCACCTGCTCTGGGCTCCTGGAATTGGCTCTGAAGGCAAGGTGGGAAAGAAGCCAAGCGGAGGGGACTCTCTCCAGTTGGATGATAAGGGAACAGATCAGATGGGGCCCAATTCCGGTTAGGCAGATGGAAGAGAGCAGCGGGGAACAGGATGGGCAGTCAAAGACAAATTCTTAAGTTCCTGCCAGATACACAGAAGAGGCACCTAGGGCACTGAAAGAAATGGGGCTAACGGCCATGTGTTTGACAGTAAAGGCAGGGCGCCTGTGCAAAGATCATGTTTGTTTATGTTTCTACATGCACTGTGTCCTACATGCAGACCCATGCCAAAAATACTAGAAAAAATGTAAATATTTGAGCCAAGAAAGGTAGGTGCTGCTATGAAAAACTTGTCATGTACACAAGATTAACCTTGTTTTTGAATTTTCCTTCAGGATATTAATGTCATTGATTATATCAGGCTTGCCCCAAATAGCAATGATAGGTTGCAATTTTAGAAAACATTTTCTATTTTTTAAAAACAAATTTTATTGAAACCTTATTTCTGCATTACCTAAATAACCCCATTATTTATATTAATTTATTTAATTCATTTAATATTAAATATTCCCATTATTACCTCACTCCCACAGAGCCACTCTTTATGACAAAGAATAAAATTATTTAAAAAATTGGTAAAACTGACTAGTACATTAAGAAAATCTGAAAATATATGCAATTTTCCCAACCCATAAACTTCCTACCGCTGTAGAAGAATTAGGTGAAAAACAAAGAGGAGCCTTGTCATATCTCCTCTGGACATTGCTTGTTCAGAAGGTATTTCTCGGATTTTACTTCTAAATTCTCAAGAACTGCTTAAATCGGTGAAACATCTTTTAACCATTTCATCTTGAATGATTTCAAATGACTCCAAAATAATAAAGCAAAAAGAAAACACAACATTGTAGTTGAAGACCAAAGCAGAGTAGGTCATATATGGGGCACAAGATCTCAACAGCATCCTGTTAAGAAATATCCCAGATGGCCACAGGGGCCAAACAATGTTGTGGTCTGGTGCTTTAATCTCTGCCTGAATATTACTTGCACTCCAGAGCAATAACTATAATAAACCAATGAAATGAAACAAAACATTTTTCTTCCCTTCCTATATTTCCATTGCACAATGGATCAGATTCATTAACTATTCCGTACACACACACACACACACACACACACACACACACACACACACACACACATCTGCAGACAACCCAGCAACCCAGGGTCATAGTGAGACTAGTAGGGCTAGGGTTCCCTGACTGATAAAAGGTCAAAGGATATCAGCAGTCAATTTCTAAGGAAGAAAGCTAAGCTTCCAATGGCTATATGAAAAAAAAATCCTGCAAATCACTATTAGAGAACAGTAAATTAAAGTAAATGTGCTTTTCTTCCTCATACCCATTAGAATATCAAAGATGGCACAAAAGGAAAATATAAATGCTAAAAGTTTATGGGAAAAGTGTTGGTGGGACTAAGAATTCTTGAAAACCATTTGGAACTGGGTCCCCAAAAGGACATAGTTATCCTTTGACCTATGGATGCCACCACTAAGTCTAAACTCCCAAAGAGATCAAAGAAAAAAGTCCATATTTACAAAAATAACCCCCCCAAATATTCAGAACAACTCTTTTTCTCATTGCAAAGTCCTACAAACAAAGGGGATGCCCATCAGCTGTTGAACGGCTGTACAAATTATGGCATATAAATGAATACAATTGTGCCAAAAGAAGTGATGGAGACAGCTTAAAACCTGGAAAGACTTGTTTCAACTGGTGCAGAAATGAGTGAAATGAAAATTTATACAATAACACTGCAAAAACAAATTGACCTGAACTCTGTTCAAAAAAATAACCATCCATGATTACAGAGGGCTCATGATGAGGCATGCTACCCATCTTTTGACTGAGCAGTAATGATTCATTATACAGAATAAGATACTTTGTTTTTACATGACCAATACAGGAATTTATTTTACTTGACTATGCATATTTGTTTCAGAGGTTTTGTTTTTCTTTTTTTTCCCAATAGACCAGGGGACAAAGGAGAGAAAATAAATTTTTGTTCATTAAAATTAAAAAAAAATGTAGCTTGTGAGTCTAGATGCTTGGGTTTGAGTTTCAGTTTCATTGTTCAGTAAAGACTCCATTCAAATCTCTTGTCTCAGTTTCCTCAGATATACAATGAGGGGTTTAGCCTAAAGATGTCAAAGTTCCCTTTTATTTCTGACAGTCTGCAGTTTTAGAGTCAATCAATCCATCTTTAATAAGCACCTACTCTATGAGATCAATTTATAGGAAACAGTAGCTACAAGTAGTGTCATGGAGTCTCAAGCTACATCCTAGGTAAATCAAATCACTGAGAATTATTTAAGTGCCTTCTATGGGACAGGTACTGCACTAAGTTCTGAGGATAGAGAGGCAAAAATAGTTCCTGGTCTCATGAAGGTCATTGCCTAATGAGGGAGAGACAACCCTCTAATAATAAACAAGACAGCTATGGGATAAATTGGAGGGAATCTCAGGGGAACTGCATTAAGATTAAGGAGGACCTAGGAAGAAAAGTTTCTTTAAGAAGGTGGGACTTTAGTTAAGACATAACAGAGGCTAGAGAGTCCAAGAGGCAGAGATGAGGAGAGTGAAAGTCTCAGGCATGGGGTCAGACAGCAAAAATACATGGACTTAGGAGAACAAGTTTTGTGGGAACAAGTTGGCTAGTGTTGTTGGATTGGAGTATGTGGAAAAGGGTTGGATGCAAGGAGATTAAAAAGATAGAGAGGAGTGAAGTTATGAAATGTTTTAAGAGTCAAAGACACAAAAATATGTGTCATGGATAAGCGTGTTAGGGTTAGAATTAAGTTCAAGTACTACCTTAGACACTTAGAAGCTGTGTGACTCCGGGCAAACTACTTGACCTCTCTATACTTAGTTTCCTCATCTGTAAAGTGAAGAGGATATTATCTCCTATCTCCCAAGATTATTGTAAGGAACGTATGAGAAAACATATTTAAAGTACTTTGTCAAAGTGCTCTCTAAATATTAGCTATGATTTTTCTTTTCTTCAAGAAAAAAATGTAGTATATTCTACAAATGTCCTGATGGTGTTATTGCTATTATATAAACTGTTGTCCTGTTGTCCTGGTCTTTCGGCTCACTTCACTCTGTATCAGTTCATACAAGTTTCCTCAGGTTTCTCTTAGCCTGTATCCCTATCCTCAGTGATAACTGTTGTAGGAGCAACTTTTTTTCCATGTTATTCATGACTGTAATCTTCCTGAGCACCATCAGCATTATAGGAGCACATGTTGAGAACATGACTCCTGTACATTCGGTCAGACACTATGTAAACCACATTTGGCACCACTCGTTTCTACATATGTTTCCTTGTGTGGAGTTATCTATAAGCCATAGACCTGTATACATTTGAAACAACCAGCAAGCATTATATGAGAAACCACTATTGATCCCTGCTAATAAAAGAATTTCATAATAAGAGAAATTCAAGCACAGTCCTCCCTTTGAATTTTACTGTTGTTATGAGTACTTGCTGATGAAAAGTACAACAGTCTAGAAGTGGAAAAATATGATTAAACTTGTTTACAGTTTGATTGCAGCTGACCCCCTCTCTTTATCAGGGTGCCTGATCACCTCTTCTCAGGTACACTGTGGTGGCTATGTGACCTTGGGAGTCACTCACCAGACCTGAGTTCCCAAGTAAATCTTGGTGTTGAAAGCTCTGTTGCATGACCAAAGTTCCACAATTCCATTATCTTAAGTTAGTTCATGGGCATTTCTCCCTTTAAAAATAAATAATTTTATAATTATCCTCATTATAGATGGATTTTTAAGAAACATTAAAAAAAATCACCTTTTGAAAAAGTAAAATCCAATGGGACAAGAGGAAAATGGTCTTGCCAATTTTATTATATCTGAATGTGTAAACCCACAATTTACTATAGTGCAATGATTCTCAAACTTCTCATGTCATGGAGTCCTATGGAACCCTTTTCACAATAATGTTTTTAAATGAATTAAATAAGACCATTGTAAGAAATTAAGATACAATTATCTATCTATCCATCCATCTATTTATTAAAGATCACAGACATCAGATTAAGAACTAATGCCATCATAGCATGTAGCTTTTATCTATTATTAGGTCTCAGACATTATATGAATGTCTATTTTATGCATAGCAGATTTTCCTTTGATTTCTACAAATATTTATATTAAATTCAACTATCTGTAACACATGGTGCCTTATTAATCTGTGGGTCCTATTTGAAAGTCTAACCTCTATCCATATTCTCCTTCAATAAAAAAGCTACACTGATGTACTTATTTCTCCCTCATCCTTTTCTTTTCCCCCAATTCTCTTTTCTTCCATTCATGCCTCAACTCACTTTCTCTTATCTAGTATTTAAAAGTAGGAATAGACAAAAAGGAAAGAAAAACTTCCCTGATCTCATAATCTCTTTATCTTCCATACCATGCCTATCCTCTCCTTTAATTGTCCTAAGTCAGAGTATCCTCTTCACTCCGTTTTACTTCCCCCAGCTCTTCATGCTAGGATCACCTGCCCTAAGTCAAGGGAGCAGATCTTACATCAGTGGTCTGAAGTGCATCTCCAAGCCCTGTCCCCACTGTTCAGCAAATGGGGCAATGGGGAGAAGAGTAGCCTACCTGCCTAGCAGACTGATTCCTAGAATCCTAAGAGGAAAACAAATCTTATTTCCTTAATAAAATTTAAAAATATGCTTAATTGGGATAATTATGATATTTCAGGTACATTCTTTAACAAATGGGCTCAAGCATGCATATTTGCATGGGTGTTTGTGTGTGTCTAACTTTTCAACCCCACTTCTTAGTACATCCACAGAAAGTACTTAATAAATGTATTTGTTTATTGAAAGGAAAAGAAGTGGAAGAAGGAAAGAAAGTCCTTATTGACTCATGGATCCTTCTAGAAACACAATCCCACTTTAAAGATTTTTCTATAGTAAAATCTTAGAGTAAAATTTTCTGTGGTAAAATCATTCCAAATTTTAAGCAACTAGGAATTTTCTTGGGAGATTGGGAATTTTCAGAATCACTATGAAATCAGAAAAAACTATTTATCCAATGCATATACACCTTTCATCTTATGCAAGAAAAAGATAGCTAACGATCCAGTTCAGGTATGAAACTGAGGAAATTCATTAGGGTCCACTTTTATTTCTTTTTTCAAAACCAAAGATTTGTTTACTTAAACTAAGTCTGCCAAACTTCCCTAAGAATTAATTACTGCCTAACAAATGACAATATAACTACATTTCACAAGTGTTCATGAATATCACAACGTTGAATTTTCCAGTAGGACATAGGCACAGGCAAAATTGTATGTAGCAAACATTGTTTTGTTGGATGCAAGTTTTAACAAAGCTATTTTTTTTTAACACAAGATCTATAACCAAAAGTCAGATACATCACTCTTTCCTATTTCAACACTTTTATTGTTACCTGAATCCAAAAATATACATGCCCTACAATTATTTAGGGAAAAAAAAACAAATGAAAAAACAAAGCAGATGAACCTTCAATCAAATTCAGAAAAAAATAAAAGTTTACAGTTGTATTAGGCAAGGCCTGAAGTCCTGAGTGACCACCTCATTTGCAAACTCACCACTGCATTTGGCTTTCTTAAGGCATTTTCCATACAAATCCCATATAACACAATGTTTATTATACCTATACATGACCTCACAAAAGTAGTAGTGAAGCCTTATCCTGCATCAGCTGAAAGAAGCTTTTTTTTTTCTTCTTGGTTTACATAATACTCTACATAGTATTTTGGCTCTAAACCCAAAATAACCTATAAACAGGGTTTGTGTTTTTAATCAGACATCAGGTAATTAAAAGAATCATTGTTCTAGCTGCAGGTGATTAATGATTAATTAGAGAAAATGAGGGACTGATCACAGCACAATAATAGCTCTTTTTTATCTGAATTTGAAATAAATTTAATTCAAATTATATATTTACATAAAGTCTTATTTTTCATAATAATAGCTAGCATTTATAGAAGCAGCTAGATAGTGCAATGTATTGAGCACCAGCCCTGAAGTCAGGAATACATGAGTTCAAATCTGGACTCAGACCACCTGCTCAACCTTGGGTGAGTCACTTAACTCTGTTTGCCTCAGTTTCCCCATCTGTCAAATAAGTTGGAGAAGGCAATGGCAAAGTACGTTAGTACCTTTGCCAAGAAAACCCCAAATGGGGTCAGGAAGAGTTAGACAAGGCTGAAAAATTACTAAAAAGCCAAAGCACATATATGTGTGTGTATGTATATAGTGCTTTAAAGTCATTTGCAAAGAAATTTATAAATGTTCAATTATTTGCTATAAACCTACAAACCTTTTCTAAGTATATTTCTTTCAATCCACCTCCATGTCATGTATATATAAATCTAAGTACATGTACACTGTATTTTATATACATATATATATATATATATATATATATGCCAAAACATGAAATAATTTCATTTTCTCTCAGGATAATATGACATCATAATATCAACGTTATCAACTTACCCCTTTATAAAAGAAGTAGACTGAAGCTAAACTATTCTAATTTTTCCGGATAACGCTATTTTGTCTCACACACTGTCTGGGGTTCTCACTTACTAATAGATTTCCATTGCCCTAGAGAGTGTGGAAGTCCTCACTTAGGGAAATGCACGAACCTCTGGCCACTCTGCTGAATTCAGTAACACTCACTATCCCTCATCCCTCCCAAAAAGCTGAAAAGTACTTTTAAAGAATTTTCTCTTGTAAAATGGATCCTGGGAAACCCTCTCTCTGGAGAGCAATATCTTGGGAAGGGATTCAAACAGAGAAATAAACAAGGATAGACATTTTCAGGCAAGTTTAATTTATTTCCCTAATGAGCATGTCCCTCTGCACATAGTAATTATGCCTTAGCCATAGAAAGTACCCAGGGAGTTGCAAACTTTCAATTTAACTCTTCACTACTCAAATCAAACTAAGTACATCCCCTCCCCAGGCCCTTCTCCTGTGCTCTTTTTTTCTTATTTACTTTCTTTAACCAACATAAAATTCTCACAAATCTCTACATTGTCAGAAGTGTGGAGGTGCAAGGAACACACACACACACACACACACACACACACACACACACACACACACACACACACACACCTCAGTTCACAATGTAACATCCGTTTTGTTATAACACAGTCCCTAATGCATGTCAGCACATAGGATTCCCACACCCAAGTTTTTACTTTCAGGCTCATCAGTCAGCACCAGACTTCTTCCAAAGCCCACACAGCCTCCATCTGGCACTGTCCCCTGTGGTTAACCCCTACACTATTTGCTTTTCCTCACTAATAAAATGTGTCCTCTTAGAATGATCAGAGAGAAAATAAAATTAAATTCATGAATACCTCTATTATCTTCCTGTGTTAGGGGCAACATATGGTCACTACCTGATTTCCCAAGACATCAAAACACTGTTTAGTTTTAAAATTTCCTTAAAAAAAATCTTCCCTCCATGTTTTTAATACAGTGCCAGGTAGACCAGGGGTTTAATAAATACTTATGGGTTGATAGATCAATGGAGAATACTTGCCCCTTGTGTCACAATGAGGTAAAGATTGAAACATTTGCTTGCCTCAGAGTCCTGCTCCGGGAGGACTGAGCTCCAGGGAAATCCCTTCATTTGCCTTTAATTCCCTCCTGGGCTTGTCCTGTGCCTTCTATTCTCTGAAGGAGGTCAGCAGCAGGTTGTAATGAAACACGGAGCCCTCTGGGTCCCCATGCTGCACCAATGTTTATGTTGTTGATTTCAATGAAAAGCATAACCCCTCTGATTACCGAGCAGGCTGGTAATTGCATCTTCCTAGTCCTGGGTTGGATGAATCATGCATGTATTCTTACAAATCAGGAGAAAGCCACCAATGGGCACATAGTGGGTTCTGTACCTAGGCCTTCAAATTGAAATTCTCTGGTATGCAAATACTAAGATATTTCTATGGCTTCATCAATGGGGAGCTGTAGCTGTTCCTATCAAGGTTTAAATATTTCAAGATAATTTCAAGAAATTTCATAATGAAATTAACTTCCTTGATCTTCTTTGCTCTTAGTATGAGCTCATTTTCATGTTAATTTATTGAATGAGACATGCTGATATAAAATTAAAAGGTTCATTATGTATCTATCCCTCGACAAATAACACACACATAGACCTAAACATACTTACATATACACATATACATGCAGTTCTAAATATATGACATATTTTATACAAAATCAACTCTCACATGCCTACAGCAATGGAAAGCTAACATAAGATGGATGGATAATTGAAAACTAGAGATAACTTCCAACTCTCATTTTGCCCAATAGTTTCACATTTCTGTTGCTCCAAATTATTTAAGCAAATTCAAAGGGAATGGGGAAATTGATTAGTAAGTTTAATCTTTTCTCTTTGTTTGCCCAAAAACTCTGGTGAAGCTATGAGAGATAATTTATGTAAAGTGCTTTACAAATCTTACTGCTACAAAAAGTTAGCTATTGTTGCAATTATTATTATCCATATCATAACTACATCAGCTGGGCTCCCTAGGCAGATTTATGAGGCAAGATGGACAAAAGGTATACGGGTTGGGTTACAATCACTGTCATTAAAGAGAAATTCATTACGAAGTTGGGAGGGGGGCATCTAAATTGTGGAAAATAAGAAGAAATATCCTTTCTGGCTCCAAGATTTTATAATTTTAGAAAGCTGCTACAAAGGGCTGATAATACACAAATTGTGGGTGCCATTGAATCAGAAGGTATTAGCACTGGATGAGACATGAGTGATCATTCAATATGATACTATTATGGTACAAATAAGGCCTCAAAGAGCTTAAGAGACTTGGCCTGTCATATGGCCTTTTAGTGGCAGAACCAAGTCTACAATTCATGTCTTCTTCTTTCAGTTTAGTGCCCTTTCCACTGAACCATGCCTATTTACTGAATACCTACTCTTCATCATTGTGTTTCTATGATACTGTACTAGGTCCTGTAGGGCATACAAAAATGAAAAATACAAAATATAGAGCTGGCAAGATATAAAAGAGTACAACCCTTGAAATCACAGAAAGCCATACTCTACCAGTATTTAGACTGCAGAATGAATCAATCAATTAAAATGTTCACTTTTAAAAGAACACTCTTTTTTTAGTTCTTGGGAGCATAAATGCAGTTAAGTCCTACATTTCAGTAGAAAGGAACATCCTTAATGAATTATTTTATTGATGTTAAATTTACAATGTCTGAAACATGAGTAGAGCTCTTTCTCAGAACAGTCTGGAGAGTACTTAGTAAAAGAGAGACTTATTTTCCTTCTTTCCTTTTCTTAGTTTCCAAATACCTAGCTAGTGACAATGCACCACAAATAACTGATTTTCTCTCATAGAAAAAAAAGTGCTCTTTATGACATACATCTGTCTCTACATTCATAAAAAATGTGCCCAAGACATTCCATACAGGATACACAAGTTCTATACTCCATCAAACTATGGTGGGGTTAGGTTCTGAAACAGCCATGTGTCTTCAGCTTAAAACTCAGTATTATGCTGTTTCTCTATCCAAGTAACAGAAAGTTAAAAACGCTTTTATGATGAGCCATCCCTTCAAGCATCAAGGAACATATTGAAAGAGAATACATATAGTTCTGGACAAATGTAATGCAGAACTTTTGTGCCTCTCCTTAAAATGAATTGTTTGTTTAATATTCCACTCAACTCAAATGGACATCATGATTTAATAGACCATTGCTAACATATGAATATGAAAAGTCCAAAAGGTTCTAAGAAACGAACCAAAAAAGGAAAGTGTCACATGTTAACTTCTTTAAGAGTGTTTGTGTGTTTTTGTGTGTGTTGTCAATGGGTAATAGTGCCCAGTCAAATATAGATCTCTACAAATCACAACAGCCCCAAGGACATCACCATATTGCCCAATAACTAGTTAATTATGAGAGCCCTCAATAGTAAAGAAAAAATTAAATTATGGCCACTTTGTTCAGCAATGCAGGTAAGTCTATAAAATATTTTAGCAAATTCTACAAAAATAGCTAAACTAAAAAGAAGAAGTTTTTGCTTCTGTTATCTGGCAAAGGTACTTAGGCAAAATAACCGTAACAATAGCTAGCATTTATATAACATTTTAACATTTGCAATGCACTTTATACATGCTATTTTGTCTCATCCTCACAACCCTATGAGGTAGATGCTATTGATTCTTCCATTTTACAGACGAGGAAACTGAGACTGAGAGAGAAATGACTTGCCCAGGGTCACACTCAAAAACAGTGTTTGAGATGAGATTTGAACTCAGGTCTTCTGATTTCAAGTTTAGTGCTCTACCTAGCAGCATAAAACAATATGATTCATTCCCTCAAACTGTCAAATAAATATTATAATATATATGTTATAATTATGTATATTATAATATAATATACAAAATAATATATAAAATAATATATAATATTAATATAATTAATATATAATATTAAATATATATATTTATATATATAAATATATATAAATAAATAAATATATAATATAATATATAAAATAATATAATTATTTCTATTATATATACATATTTATTTATAATTATAATGTATATTATACATAACATAATATACAATATTAGAATATATATATATTATATATATATATATATATATATCTTTTCCTCCTTTGGTCATTATAGTTTGTCATACCCACAAGAAGCAATAGGGTCACAATTCTCATAGGAGTTAATTACATTCATTTGACTCTGTTTTGAGTCAGAAGATGATTATGACTAAAATTCATAATTTCCATAAATATTAAAATTATTTTCTGTGCTGTTGTCCACTAACAAAGCCCATACTCAACAATAGTATAGTATTTCGTCATGTGTCTAAAGGGTGTAAACATCAAAGATTCTCATAAAGCATTTAGATTCCTATTTACTTAAAGATACTAGAAAGAGCATCTTGGTAACTGAGACATTGTCAAAACCATAGAATCTCATCACCATTTTTAAAAAGAAGCATTATAAATAAAAGTTTTGAAAGGTGGTGGGGTTTGCTTTGGGGGAGATGTTCTGTCACATTCTTTTCAAAATGAAAGATGCAAGGAACAAGTGGGAAAGGGAAAGAATAAAAGATGTATCAGTCTATTTAGATTTCTGCCCAACATTTATCTATTTATTCATTTATCCATCTATCCATTGTGTGTGTGTGTGTGTGTGTGTGTGTGTAAAACAATATTTATTCAAGAAAAGATCCAACCCTAGTTCGCTGAACTGTCATAGTTGGAGTATTAGAAAATATTCCTAGAGCCCAAACCCTAAACAGCATTTAGGTTTTACTATGACCCTTCCCCAAAGACATCAGGATGATTAAAACTCCCTACAAAACCAAAGGGGACCCAATTAGTTGTCTCCCACGAAATAATGAACAAACTCACAAGCGCACATACACAAACAACCAAACATACCCTGGTCATGCCCCTTTGCTCCAAATGAACTCCCTCACTGCTGAGACCTAATTACTCTGCAGATTTCCATTCTCACAGGACTATGTGATGTTTTCCAGGGAGCAAAAGTAGAAAGTTCCCCTTCAACTTCTCTGAAAAGTTTCTCAGACCAGACCCGCTTGGCAGATCAAGCTCCTCTACTGCGGTCTCCAAAGCCCCAAACACTGCTTTAGCCAGAGAAATATTCCAACCAAATGCAAGGCTGCCATAGATAAGCCCAGAAGTTAGAATGCCCCAAGATATCATGCCTGTTGGCTACTCACTGCTCCACCACACCCAAGTAGCCAAGAGAAAGAAGGGTCTGACTGGGCTTTTTATTTTTAACATCTTTTTTTGCACCATTGTGGGCAGATATCTGCTTGCAGGCAGTCACAAGGAAGGAAGTGAACCTTTGTGATAATGACTAAGAGGGAGGAATGATCAAAATGTCTCCACCTCCTGAATAAATCCCTAAAAAAATTCACATTAGACTTTTATGTTCCACTTCAGTACTGCAGAGTTCCTACCATTTCAAGGTTTGTTGGAGTATAAGGGTAGTGTTTCTTTTGCCCAGCTTGCCTGGATATTAATAATCCTTCCATTCATCGTGGTGGAAGCCATTACCATTGGTAAATGTCCAGTCCCAGAGAGGTATGCTAAAGAGGCTTGGTTTAAAGACTTCGTGGTGAGCTGAATTCTAGATTCTGGTGAGTGAATAAATGAACACAGTACTCATTATGTGCAAAGTGTTAGGTTCTGGGGATATAAATAGAAAAGTAAGACCAGCTCTGCTTTCAAGGAGCTCCCATTCTAGTAGAGGAGAAAACATATATGGAAGGTTTTGGCCCCAGGTCGGATGTAAAGCAGATAACAATGTCTCTTGTTTAATGTAATTTCCACTAATAAAATACTATCAGTTTCTAATGTTCAACATATTGACAAAGGCAGTTAGGTGGCAAAGTAGATAAATTGCTGAACCTGGAGTCAAGAAAACCTTATCTCAAATGTGGCCTCAGATAGGTACTAGCTGTGTGACCTTGGGCAAGTCATTTAACCTCTGCCTTAATTTTCACGTTTACAAAATGTTAATAATAATGTCACCTTGCTTCCAGGTTGCCATGAGGACAAAATGAGATAATATTTGTAAAATGCCTAGATCAGTGCCTGACACATATTAGATGCTCTATAAATGTAAGCAATTATTGTTTTTATTATGCTAATGATCTAATTATGATGGATTTCATTAATAAATTATTAATGTCTTTTTGGTTTGTCATATTTTTTGTTGAAATCGATGGGAATGAAAGCATGGAGCAACATCTTTTTATAAAAAAGGCCAAAAGAAAAGACTAAAAGAAAATATTATCAATTCCCTTGAATTAGAAACAATACCAAACGTCATTATTGTTATCCTTTCAAAGAAAATACTATGGTATGAGGCAAGCTGACTTTGGAATATTAACAAGTGTGGCTAGAACTAATTATAATTATGAATTTTTTTAATGGAAGATTAATATTCAAGAGCACAATTTTTTGCTATTAAGAAATCTGACTCAACAGCACTGAATTTTATAAAACACTTAAGAGTTCTCAGTGGAGTCATAATTGGTCATTTTCTTTAAAACATGCTGCTCACAACAATGTAATTTAGTATGCAAATCCTTGACATGACAATCTGCAATCACTTCATGACTATGTCACTGTGACCCAGGGATCCCTTCCTATGTGGTTTATTGATGTAAGTGACTAAACTGGCTCACCAGATCACCGCATAAGTATAGCCTCTAAAGAGATGCTAATTTGTCCATTAGCTTTAATGAGAATATGTCAATGGACAAATGAAATGTGCTGAATTATGCTGATCAAGTATCATGCAGAAAGAAGCCATGACCAAGGGAAGAGAAAAGTTCAGGATCATTCATCAGAGATACATATTCAGCCAAATTCAATTTTCTTACAGGAATTTATGTTTAATATGGTGATGACCCTTCAAGATCAACCCTATCAAAATTTAACAAGAATTGAAAAGATATTCTATAGTAACAAAAACAATAGAAGCACTGCTTACATTACACAGGAATATAGTTGACAAAACAACCCAGAGTGGATAGAAATCTAGCCTTGGAGTCAAGAAGGCCTGTGTTCAAGTACTGTCCTCATGCCTACTGCCTGAATAAGGTCTTTAAAATGACCAACGTCTCCCACTGCATCCAGGGGCTTCTCCAGTTGTCCTGGTATGTATTTCACCACTGGACCCAGAGGGCTGCAGAGGAGAAAGTGAGGCTGGTGACTTTGCACAGCTCTCCCTCATTTAAAGCCAATTCATTTGCATGTCATGGCATCATCTCCCTGATGTCATGGTCCTCTTTAAGAACAGAGGGCAAACAACAAAAACTGGCTGAATAACAAATTATAATTTAAAAAAGCAAGAGGTAATATTTATATAGCACTTTAATATTTACAAAGCATTTACTTATATTTCATTTAGTACTTATCATAAGCAGAGGAGATAGGTGATATTATACCTTTTAGAGATAAGGAAACTAAGGTAGGCAGTAGCTAAGTGACTTGCCCAGGGTCACACAGTCAGTAAGTATTGGAGGCTGGCTTTGAATATCAGTCTCCCAGAGTCCACATCAAGCTCACAATCCATTAAGCCACCCACAAGGGCAGGTGCCAATGAATCCGTGTCTTAGGCAATTCTCTATGCCAATAAATTGCAGAACGGTGTAATGTTAATGAGAGTTAAAGATCTTCCCCATTCATTAAGGGACCTGCCCATTACGGGAAGCTTGATTAGGGGAGATATTTTTGTTGTTTTTGGAAAGCCCATACCTTTTGTTAATTTCTAATGAGGCACGGATTCTCAAAGACTGTGATGCCCTCTAGCTCTGAAAAGCATATAAATACTCTGAGGTGAGCTTTTACATTGGGGTTTAGTTTTTGGAAGAAGGTTTGTAAGCCAGATGAGACCCTGGGAGCCCCTGCCTTTGAAAACCCAGATGTTGGTGCTTCTTTCTCTGGTAACTGTATGTATTCCTTATGGGCAGACAGTTGGAAGCTCTGGAGGTTGATTTTTATTTCTCTGTATATTCTCTGAAGTTCAGGGTGCTGACTTTTCCCTCTGAACTAAGTGAATGATATATGTGCTTGATTAAAGTAGATTGTTGGTCCCTCAAATAAATAGCCATAATTGAACAAAGTAACATGAAAACATGAAAAATCACCAGTGAGCAACTAGCCATCACTAATTTTTCCCCCACATCCTACTTTCCTTCATAACAACAACAACAAATCTCTACTGTTTGACTCATTCATTCTCTCTTACCTAGCTACTTATAAAGCAAATGGAAAATCAAAGGAATTTAAATCATTTCGTTTTAAGGTTGTAATATTTTTTAAGATGTAGATATTTTAATCCAATCAATGGAATAAGGAAAATGTAGAAAGAGGAAATCCTGATAACTGCTTCCAAAAGAAACTCATGTTTATCTAAAACTCTTAAGGAAAAGGTCTAAATTCCTTTTAAACTAAGAAAGGTCGCCCTTTGGGATATTTTGACTTAAGTAGTCTTCAAAATTTTCACCAAATTTGTCATACGATAAACTTGAAATTATATTTATACTTCATTTCCCCGCCTAAAGCGCCTAATTTTGTTCTAAGGCACCTTAAATTCCACCAAGCACCAAGTATATAAAAAATAAATTCTTGTTAATTTATAGTGGTAAATTTTTCCAATTCCACTTCTCAAACAGAAGAAAATTTTGAATTACATTTATTCAAATCAACATACTAACTGCAAGGCACTTTAAAAAATTAAAATAAAATAAAATCCCTACCCTTGACAAGTTTGGATTTCAGTGGGGAAAATAATATATAAACAATTATGCAAAATCAAGATATACACATCAATTGAAAATACACCTTAAATATTCTCAAACATATCTTCTATATTTTCAGTGCATTATAAATTTCACCAAGAACTACAAAATACACAAATGCACAATTTTAGTAAAAATTTTAAAATGTGGCATGTAAAGGAAAAAACTGAAAAATGGAAGCATGAAATTACTTGATTCTCAGACTAAACAGAAATATCATATGGAAATGGTAGCATGTTTTAATTCCTTTTTTAAAATACATGAAAACCTACTCAATAAATTAAAGGTACAATTTATCATAAATAGAACCAAATCTTTTCCTCATCACAGATATAGCTATAAGATCTTAGGAAAGTTACTTAGTTTTTTTTTTCTATAGTTTTATTCATAAAATGAATCAGGACTAAATTATCCCAAGTTCCTGTGGAGTCTATGATTTTGTTGTTGCAACTAAGTGCACAAATACTAGTTACAAAATAACCATAGAACTAGAAGAAGCAAATTAGTTATTTCAGTAGACAATGTAAGTTTCAAATAGGAGTCAGTTATTACTCAAGATACTCAACAATGCTATCTCGAAATCACTTGGATAAGCTTACAATTGTCTAGAATTTAGTGAAACATATGTACGTGTAAGGATCAATATACTGTAAAAATGGACCTGCACATCAAGGAAGGCCTTAATGACAGAACACAACCGATGGATGATAATAATGCTCTCCCCCTTCTACTCCCACCGTGGCCAACCCTTGTCACCAGTTCCCCAGTTGTTAAGAAGAGAGGAGAGGGGACGAGATGATGGAGGAAAAGGATCTAGAGAGGGATATGTTCAATAACTTTTATATTATTTTAAACTTCAAGTCCGCAGAATAAAGTGAAAAGAATTCTTGAAAGAACTATTTCCATATTAAGAGAATCTACTCCATATTAAGTCCTACCTAGGGCAATAAGTTGCTATCTTTGATCTTTATAATATACTATTTGTTCTTTAGTCACAAATAACTACCTTACAAAAAAAATTCCTTCAAATATATTCCCTGCTTTGAATAACTCACTGATTTATAGATGGAAATGTAAAAAACCAAGTACACTCTTCTTGTTGACTGACTGGTCTCATCTAAGGCTTCTTTCTGCTCCCGGACTCTCACTCCCCCTCCACCCCACACCCCACCCAAAGCCAAGTTTTAACAACCTTTCACTGTATGGTCAATTTTTGTGTTTTCTGTTTTGTTTTTACTAACTTTGAGAATGCAGAATAACAATTACCCACAGTTTAAATTCCTTTATGGGAACGACTCATTTAGCAAAAACAAAGTCAGGGGAAAAATAATTTGTAACAATGGAAAACACACAGTCCTTCCAACTTTCAGATAACAAATGAATATAAACAGTAAGAACTTTTGAGTAGCCATTTAGGTCAAGAACCATTATAATAAAGCACTCCTGGGGAAGAGCAGGAGAAAACTGATGAAATGAATGTTGGAGGGGAAAGTGACAATGAAGAAATTCAGTACTTTTAACTTTTAAATCCTTGGATTATTTGGCTACAGACCAAACCAACCAAAGAACCAATTCTACACCACTGTTGGTCTTTTTCCTGTTTTCACTGACATTCAAACCTGACTCATTCTGCCTCAGACACATAAAATCACTGCTGCCACCCTGATTGAGAATTTGAGCAGGGACTCTTGAAACCCAATTGGACAGCTTAATTATTTTCACAGCTTTGCAAATGCTGAATACATAAGAAAAAGACAAATTTGTAAGGTTCCACTTGGGAACTCAAATTTACTGTTAAAGCTTGATATTTGAGATCCTGTAACTCCAAAGGCATAATCAAGAGTCTCTAGAATCTCTGGAATTTTTGTCTGTAAATTCAACAGTCCACGAATGAACAAGAACACTAATCTTTCTGAATATATAATGAAAGAAAGGAAGGAAATCTAGACTATAGTTACACTGAGAAAGTTCATTTCAAATAATTTCTTAAAAGGTCTCAGATGTTCAAGTTCACTTCAGTCGAAAGCTGAAATTACAAGGACTTTGACTTTGGCAGACCCCCTTGGTAGAAACAAACATATTCCCCAAGAATTTTCACTATGCCTATGGTCCCCTCTGAAGCCCCCAAAACAGTTAATTGGGATCTTGGGAATTCACAAGTCTCAATGCAGGAGACTCCTCTCCCAAGGTATGCTGGTCTTATCCCACTGACTATTCCTGCCCTCTCGTTCCTCCTGTTGCCTTGCATTCACTTGCTGGTACAAAGATTATATCTACCAAGAGATTACAAGATCCTTGAGGAAAGGAATTGTTCTATTTTTCTGCCGTTGTATTTCTAAAACTCAATACATTCAGTGCCTCACACATAAGTGCTTAATAAATTATTTCAATACATTTGAGATAACACCACCATATCATGAAGTTAAGCAAATGTTCCCAAAAACCTTCATCTTTATTTCGATAGACTAGTCTAAAAGTAAATATCACTCATCATTTATTTCAAAATGAAATTAGTTATTGTAATGTGAATAATAAACCTTTATTCCTAGAAATTATTTTCTTCAAATTAAAGCAATCTGAACCAGCATTTCACATGATATGTGAAATCAGCATTTGACATGATATGAATATTCAAAGCATATTACTAAAATCTTCCACAGTTAAGTCTTTGGAGAAGTCAGCTAATGGAATTACTTCTCATATTTCAATACAGACCACTGTCTTTGTAGTTACAAGTTTAAACTGAGAAACAAAGTGAGGAAATACCCATTTTAAAGAGGATCAATGCAGATTGCTGGTGAAGTGGATAGAGCACCAGCCCTGGAGTCAAAAGGACCTGAGTTCAAATTTGACCTCAGATATGTATTAGCCAAGATCTCCCCACATCAAATGTTGCTTTAGGAAAGATTTAAAACTTGAAAAGAACTTAGATAGACCAATTAGTACAAGCTCAAGTTTTACAAATAAGGGAACTGAGGATCAGATAGTTTAAGTAACTAACCCAAGGTCACAGAATTACAATGCATCACAGTATTTGTACCTAAGTCTTCTTTAAACAAAGTTCAGTCTGCTATCTACTGTACCCATGCTGTTTCTCTTAACAAACTGAGATTAAGTAGACAAGTGGATGTTACATTCAGGCCCTAAATGGTAACTGTTCGTCAAATTAAATATTAGTTACAATATTTAGCACCTTCTACATCACTGCATGTAATTGTTTTCATTGTAATCACCAAAACAGAGAGAAGTATATTTGAAACAGATGATCAAACTATTTTTGCTCTCTTTTTTTGAGCTAGTGTATATATCTATGGGTATGTATATTTGTAACAAAAAAGATATACATAACTATAGAAGGTAGAGCTTTTTTTCAAATTGATCTCTATATCTGCCTCTTTAATTCCCTCCAAATTGTTTAGGCAGATTCCATGAAGACTCCATAAAGGTGAAAAAATTTCGTTCTCATTGCATCACTTCTCAAACTGACTATAATTCACAAAACAAAATTGATTTTACTTTGACTGAACAATAGTTCTTTGCAGATAGTAGAAGAAAATTAACTTATTCGCTGAAAACATGTCTCCCTCCGGATCATATTCCCATTTTTGTATAATTCATCAAGAATCACAAAACTGTAAAGTTGAAAAAAGTTCAACAGTCATCTAGTCTAACCTCTACCCAAAGGAAATACCTATAAGTGTGTAACCGTCAAATGATCATTCTGGCCCTTTGGAAAATTTTTAATAATGGAAAACTATGACCTCTCAAAGCATCCTATCCACTTTTGGAAGCTTTTCCCCTAAATTACACCTAAATTTACCTTTTATAAACAATCTATGCAGGCAATATACTTGTACATGGCAAAATACTTTTTAAGTAAATACATTTTTAGTAGTCAGTTTAAGGTCTTTTTGCTTTTTTGACACATGGTCTGCCTTCTTTTCACATTTTACTTTTAACATCACATCAGAGAAGAATGAGTCACAGCTAAGTTCAAACCATCTTTTACTTGGTTTTGATCAAAAAGATGTCACTCTGAGAAAAAAATTCTTTTTGATATATATATATATATAGATGTATATCTGTGTATATATATAGACATATATATATATATATATATATATAGGTCAGCATATAGATATAGAGTTATACATAGACATGTATAGCTGGCTAGTTAGGTCAGTACATAGAGATGGATGGATGGATGGATGGAGAAATCAATGGATGGATGGTAATAGAGCAAGATTATATAGAATATTTAAACTAAAAGTGAATAATTCTAAGTAAAATGTAACAATTTATTGAAACTCTTCTCAAGCATAAGATGACTAGAAAATTCATATGTTCACTGAGCTCATGATAACATACTAAGAGTTATACATGACAGCAGCAATGCCTTACGAGCATATAACCTGAGGCATTTATATCACATATTTGAATTTCCTTTTACTAATGAATCCGAGATGGTTACACTTTCTAATTTGAAGGCAAGCTAAAACATAGAAATTTTAAAAATAGAAACTATACCAAGGTATGTCACTAATAGCATTATGCCTATGTCTCCAGGGCCTACATGATATGACTTTATTAAAGGAAAAATTACCTATCCACACTTTTTTGAATAATGACTCATCATTGGATAACCAAATCTGTAGATGGATGCTATCTGAAACATGAAAATTACAGAAGTGGTTTGGGGAAAAATTAAGCAATCGCAAAATATTTCATTTTAAAAGCTATTGGATGAACAAAACACTACATTTGAATTAAATGAAGTCATATGGAAGAATGAGTTCTGGGTCTGTATTCAGAGGACTTGGATTAAAATCCTGCTGCTGAAGGATTGTATAACAGCTTGTATAACTATGGAAAAGTCAATTAATCTCCCTTGGTCTCAGTCTATTCAACTGTAAAAGAAGATGATTGAACTAGGTGACTTTGGAGCTTCCTTCTCACTCTAGATCAAAGAATTATAATCTTGCTTTAAGTGGTATGAGAAATATTTTAAAACACAGCTTTTCCTTTGGGCTGCATTTTAATCCATGTTCAGATCACGCTAGAATCTGTGTCATTTGGTATATAATCTGTTCATATGGAACCAGAGAAACTTGATCCTAGTGGCTTCAGCCAACATAAGTTTCTAGCTCTTCATCAGGTACTTATATACCATGACAGCAAGCCACATTCAACTACCTTAGTGACTACATGCACAAGACAACGTAGGAGGTTACTGAAGATGCTCCATATTGGTACTCTCTAGAGTACTAGACTCTTCCTGATACTATCTTAATGATACAAGAACAGGTGCCCCACACTGTTCTCTCTCATGTCAATTCAAAGTGGTCCCAAATCTGCAATCCTGACCCTTTCCAACCTTGTAAATTTGACTGGGAAAGGACATTTAAAATAATTTTGAGGTAGCTTGAGTCATACGCTTTCTATTTCTTGGTAAGGAATGACATTCAAAAAGGCAGATGAGAAAGTTAATTTAACACATGCAGTATATTTCTCCTCTTGTTTCTTTTAAGTTATCACTTCCATTCTAACTTCTACCACCCCTGTTCTTTGTACATCAGTGGCAAAGGGTGGAGAGCACCAGATAAAAGAGAGGAAAGCCTATTGTGGTATATAGTTGGAACATGTATTTCTTTTCCTAAATGGCTATGTTGTAGTGGATGGAGAGCCAGTCTAAAAGTCAGAAAGACTGACATTCAAATCTTGCCTCCTGTACATTATGAATGGGAGATCCTAGGTAATTTGCTGAACATAACTTGGAATTCCAGCATCTAACTTACTTGCTAGGATTGTAAATTACAAAGAAGGTGCCCATCTGCATTGCTTGCAGAATATCCTTACTTTGAGAGTTCACTCTATCCCTGAATTGACAGTTCTAGTTGGCATTGCTTTTAAAATTGAAAATTTATTCAATAATTTTTGTCTTCATGATGCTTTAAAGATGATTTGCTTTTAAACAAGTCTGTCCATCTGTCTGTCTTTGGTCATATGTATCTCTTTTGTCTTTTTATGAGAAAGATATTTATTAAGCAAGCAAATATATTAAAATTAATTAATATTAAAATATTTAAATACATATATGTAAATAATATGTGTATTTGTAGAGACACATGTGTGTATGTATATATCTTAATGACCATGTAATATCAGAATATGGTTCCTTAAAACTATTAAATAATAATAACATTAAACCAAAATGCCATCGCACCAATTACATTATGTTCATTTACTTTGACCCTAGTTATTTAGTTTTAATGATTTATGAGATGACTCCACAGAATACAATTAAGTGTACTATGGGATAACTTATAAAGGTAATTATGTCCCTTTAAACACATGACCATATTATAGGTCTATTAAAAGACTCAGGTTATGCTATAAAACTATATCTACGAAACAGAAAAAGAAGTATAGATATGCAATTTATCAACAGAGCCTAAATCTAATTGATTCACGATACTCATTGAGAGTGAAAACACACAACTTAAGGCTGAACTGTACCTAGGTTAACTAATTTGAAACAAAGTGACTAACAAATTTTTCAAATTGGACTCTTTTGTAACTTTAAATGAATTTTAGGGAAATTTAGCACCTGGGTAGATATTTGACATTTTGAATTCCCACAGTATATATTTGTACTTTTCTTTAGTCACATACACATTCTGCAATTGTTGATGGGTATCTGCATATCTTTCTTATCTATCAGACATCGCTGCAAGCTTCCTGAAGACATATACCACTCATGTCTTGTTAATCTTTGTATCTCCATAGCTTCATATACATAATATCTATTAGATGTTATATATATATATATATATGCATATATACATATATAATCAAACCAAGTGGTAAATGAATGAATCAATGTGATTTTACTTATGTCTTCAGTTGACAAAATGGTCCCATCTGCTCATTCATCCATTAAATCATCTACTCATCCAACCACTATATATACACATGTATGCTTTTTTCTTCCCACCTACATAATAGGTGCTTTCTTTTCTATATGCAGAAAATATCACTTTTACATCATTATTGGGTTGTATTGGAGGGTTAGAGCTCAACAATAATGAGATCATGTTCATGGGCTCCATCTCTTTTTAGAAGAGTAGAATCGTAACATGGAACTCTAGCACCTAGGGCACATTCAGCTGAATTGAGGGGAGATTTTTTAAATTTTTTATCATATTAATTTTTATTCATCAAAATACACAGATTCTTCGATTATCTAAGCCACTATGAAAAATAGTGGAATAATACTCTTTCTGAAGGGTGGGAGAGTGGAGAAGATGAGAAGTAGAAAGGAGTTCTTTTTCTTTTCTATCCCTAAGAGCTGTGTTACAGAGAAACACCACCATGCTTGTATATGTAAATGTGTGTATATGTATGTGTGCATACATGCATGTGTTTTAGAAGAAGAATATACCTCATGCCTTTTAAATTATACAGCACTATGCATAGAAATGTAATTGTCTTTTTTAAATGTCTATTTATCAGTGGATCATTGCTCATTATTAGCCAGTTTCCAGGAAGGAATTACTCATTACACTAATGGGATGTGTTTCATCAAAAAACTATTTACATCAAAGGTAGACTATTTGTAAGAGCATAGAATAAGGACAATTACTTAGTCCAGGATTAAGACTATGAAAGCTCTCTCATACATCTCATACATACAAAGTATTTCTGGCTGATTTTAAAAATAATAATTCTATCAATGTGATGATATCTTATGGATGACATGCCACTGCTGGATTTCAAAACAGAGTTCAAACATTCGCTTACCCCAGTTTCTGTCACTTCCCTTTTCAAAGCTATTCAGTTAAAACTGAATTATTCAAGCCAATGCCTACAATGTAATGTCACATCATTGAAAAAAACATTTTAACAATTTACAGAACATGAGTTAGTACTTATATATGTACAAGTATTGCTATTATTAGCTGTGCAATTATTGTTAATAACATTAATAATACGGTATGTGTGTTAGTCTGAATGTCTCATGGTAATATGATTCCCATGGTAATCATTTTAATTTGAAAAAGAGGACTGGATTTGAAGTGAATAGCTAGATTTGGACCCTCACTCTAATCTTACCTCTTAAGGCCTCATTTCTCACGTCTGTAAGGTGAGACTAAAAATATTTGCAATATTTATCTTATATAGTAGCAACTTTGTAAACCTCAATTGTTACATAAATTATTATTCATTAACATAATAGCTAATAATTTCATTGTATTTTTCAGAAAAATAAGTAATGAGAGCCTTAAGCATATGCATTCTCATCTTTGATTTCTTTTTATTAAAGATAGGAATTAAAAACAACCAAAGGACTTCATCTAACACCTATGATTGTCTTTTAGAAATACAGGGTTAAATGCAGTGATAGAAATAGGAAAAATAACTTTTCTCCACATTAAAAAAAAATTGAGCACATTTATGCAGTCTAATGGTTGGCACTTTGATTCACCTATTTATCTGCATCCCATTTCACTGTTTGGGAAACAAGACACTATGCCATCTAAACATTCTCCTGGACTTATAAGAACTGACCAGAGGAAGGGATCAAGTCTCTTGTCATAGCAACAAGGGGGTATATTACAATGGAAGGAGCAGTTGCTCTGAAATCAGAAGACCTGGTTTCGAATTCCACCTGTGCTACAACCTCTATGACCTTGGGTAAGTACTTAAACTCCTTGGGCCTTACTTTCTTCATAAGTAAAATGAATGAGTTAGACTAAACAGCCTTGAGAATCCCTCCTATAGCTACATTAATAATGCTATGACCAAGTTTTCTCTTCTGCAAAGTGCACTGATCGGCAATGGGGATCCATTGCCAATTGAGTCAAGCAGTTCAAATCATAAAGTTTCTGTGAAATAGTTAAGAAAAAAGATCTTGCAATTATACAAGGATTGTTTTCTCTCAATATTTATTGTTATGACCTATGGAGGGCATGCTGATTGCAAGAGCAACATATTTATATTGAAAAGATATGTCCAAGAGGATGCTCTATTGTGAATGAGTCAATAACATCATCTTGGCATACGCGAAACAGCACATTATTGTCATCTTTGCACTGGGTGTTTTTCTTCTAATTAAACATCAGAATCAATCAACCAAAATAAAACAAAGCAATGCATGTGGCTTTGTTGAAGAAATTTAATTTAAAGAATGCATGCATCATATAGTAGTGATTGCATATGCATGGTTTCAGGAAAAGATAATATATTTATAAATCTCACAAGCTTGTGTGAGTACAAATGTTTCTATGTTTCCTAAGGGATTAAACATGCCATGTATTTTATGTTTCTGCTACTGCTAATGTTAGATTTGTACTAGCAATCCTTGAATGGCATTGGATAGAGTTCCCATAATTACCAAGCCAGCATTCAGGGTGGAAGTGAGGGAGTGGCAGACCAGAGGGGGTGGTTCCCCTCAACTAATTCAAACTGTATTTGATTGAATGAGGTTAAGCTGCCTAGCAAATACAATTTGATGTAATACACGGTGCTGAGCAAATGCAAACCTCTTTTCCTAATTAAAGAACAAGTATTTAAAATATTTGTGTTTTGTGGTAGCTAGAATATACAAAGCAGCTTCTTTTTCATAATACTGATTCTCTAATCACCTAAACAGGGAGCTCATGTCTAAATCACCATGAGATTACTGCTTCATTGTACATCCCTAGAGAATCTGTTACAGAAACATTGCAAGTCTTGTTTCTGTGTGAAAATTATTAGAATGCAAATGGACAGAAAACTTAATGAAAATTAAAATTCAATACAATTCCAAATGGCAAAGACATAGCAACTACAGGGTTTTGAACAATCATCGCAATTAATACTGAAAAACAAAACTTTTGGGGGGCAGTGATTAGGGGTTGAAGATGTGCCTGTGCCTGTGATTTCATTGTTGAAGGAAGACTTTAGTAGGAAACCATCTCTACTAAGCACATGCTCTGAACTGAAAATCTTAGAAAATTTTCTAGAGCATTGACAGTTTAAATCATCCACTCATACATCCCATATATATCAGATATGGGACTTGAACTCAGTTGTTCCTGATTCAAATGCCTAACTCATTATGCATCTATATACACCATTCTACCATTCAAGACAGCTAATCTAAACTTGAAGGTTTGGGAAATATTTTTCAAACAATATTTCAAGGTCTTGAAATAACAACAACCAAATATTAAAATTAACAACAGTTTCATTATAATCAGGAAAGCAGGGAAGTCAATCAATGGAACAGGAAGACTGGTTACTGACAAAAGTCCTGACAATACTGACAACAGCTTCACTCAAACTCCAAAGTAGATTGAGAGCATCAGATAGAAACAGAGGGGGAAGAAATGGGGTTGCAGAGGTGGCTGCCATATTTGGAGGAACCTGGAGTGAGCACTTCCCAGAAGACCAAGAGGGCCTCAGGGACCCAGAGACATCACAGGACTGGGGAAAGAGGGCACTGAGTCAAAAGGTCAGGGGCAATGACTTCTAAGGCCATCACTGCTTTCCCAGGATGCCTGGGTCAAAAGGGATGCAACCTGAACAAACACTGTCATAATACTGTCTTCTTATCACCACTTTTTCCTGCTTCTGTTAATCTATGTAGCCCTAGAATGTGGCTTACATTTCTCTCATCCAAAAAGAAAAAAAATAGTAAGACTAAACTATTCCATGAAAGTAACCAAAGAGATTCTGCTACTAAAACCATTCTGTAATGGATCACAAAATACGGCCTAAAAGTGTACTCAATTACATGTATTAAGCATTTATTTACTGACAATTGTGTTCCAGGAACCATGCTAAGTACTGGCGATACGAAAAAGAAACAAAACTGTTTGTGCTTTCACATATATAGATATGAAAGTACAAAGTTGATTCAATGTAATGGGGGTAAGATAAGAGAATTACCATTCATAATTGCGGGGATCAGGAAAGGCTTCACAAAGGAATTGGGACTTGATGTAAACTTTATGGAACTGGACATTCCAAGAGGCAGAGGTCCAGAGAAAGAGCATTCCAGGTATGGGGGTATCGGTCAGTGACAAAGCAGAAGGGAAGGTCAAGTCAAGTCTGTCATTATTTATTAAGGGCCTACTATGTGCCAGACTCTCTGCTAAATGCTAGGAATAAAAAAAAAAAAAAAGGTCTTGCTCTCAAGAAACTCACAGTCTAATGGAAGAAGAAATATTTCAAGCAACTATTTACAAAAACATACAAATATAGACAAGATATATTGTAGGTAATCAGCAGGGGGAACACATTAACCTTAAAGTGTAATGCCCAGTGATAGTGGCAAGGCAATGTAGGTCTAGAACTCAGGTTTCTCAGATTTTTTTTTAACATTTTTTTTCCCAAATCTTCAGTTAAAGGCATCTTTGTCAAGTGTCTCTCTTTGTGCAATCAATCAGTGAAAAGAACTATTTAAATGTGCCAGGTAAGTTTTCATTCCTTGCTTACTATGTGCCCGGCACTATGCTAGGTGCTAGAGGTAAAATGAAACAGTCCATGGCCCGAACCCTTGGTAAATCAAATAAATTGAAAGGTGCTTATTGCATGAGATGGCATTAGGAAATTGGCAGAAATCCCACACAAGCAATGCTCGACTGGATGTCCATTCTTCACTGAGCATCTGTTTCCTTCACAATTAAAAAGGTCAGAGGAGTCTTTGCTGACTTTAATTTTTTCCCATATATTTATTTATTTATTTACATCCAGAGCATCTGACTTTCCACATTGACTCATAAAATGAGTGGAAAACGGAATGTCAAATGGACAATCATATCTTGATAAATGAGTGACTACTTTAAAAGACAGAACCTCAAAATGGTAATTCTGATGTTAAATTTAATGTGATTTCTTCTTACAAAAATGATAATAACGTTTCTGGTAATATTTTACATTAAATTAAATATTTTACATTAACATCGATTCGAATTTGGTGATCAACTTTAGGGAAAATGTCTTGCTGGTTTTACTGGAATACTTAATAACTTAAAGTTAAAAGACACTCAGGCACTTGGGGCTAACCTCTTCTCCATTTAGTATGGCCTTCTGCCTTTAATTTGGTTATATAATCATAGATGCTCTAATCATAATTGGATCAGTAGCGTGGTATACTTGGAATCTGGAGGACATGCATTTCAATACACTCCCAGACACCAGCTGACCCTGGCCAAGTCTCTTAGCTTTAATTTCCTCTTCTGTAAAAAAAAGGGATAATAATGGCACCCACCTCGCAGAATTGTCATGAGAATGTCAAATGGGATAATATGCAAAGCACTTTGCAAACCTTGCAATGCAAACCTGGGATTACTTTAAGTGATCAATCATTACATAAATCTGAATGTGGCGTCACCGGAATTCTTCCCAATTGTACCCCTGACCTGGATTCCATGATGTTCAATTATACCAACCAAAAATTGCCCTAGAGGTACCAGTATTTTTCTGTTGTAAATATTCTTGAGGTATTTGAATTTTTTCCTCCTTCCTTCTAAATCTTGTTTTCATTACATTCAACTAACATCACTTTACATTAATAAATCATTCTGAAATTACATGATGAAACATGCTGTCTGCCTCCAGAGAAAGGCCTGACATTGTCTGATTAGAGACTGAGGTCTATTTTCTCTTCCTTCCTTTCTTTCTTCAATTCCTCCCCCACATCCTTTCTTTCTTTCTTTCTTTCTTTCTTTCTTTCTTTCTTTCTTTCTTTCTTTCTTTCTTTCTTTCTTCCTTGCTTTCTTGCTTTCTTGTTTTCTCTCTCTGTCATCCTTCCTTCATTCCTTTCCTAAGTTTTCTTGTACAAAATCACTAATATGGAAATGTTTTACATGATTTTACATGTATACCTATATCAGATTGCTTGCCATCTCAGCAAAGGGAGAGAGGAAAAAAGGGAAGGATCAAATCTGGAACTCAAAACTTAAAAAAAAAGAAAGAAATGTCAAATATTGTTTTAACATGTAATTGGGAAAAACAAAATATCATATTTAAAAGGAATTACAAATTATCTTGCACACACTAATCTCATCATCTCATAATGGATTTGTCACTACAATCTTGAGAGATAGGTAAGACTGTAACATGCTCCTCTGCTGACAGTAAGTCAATCTAAAGGTAGCATTAATATATCGAGAGCCCTAAGGAATTGATTATAAATTAGTCTGTCTCCCCCTGACCCTTGGGAGAAATGTTGAATTAGCTGTTCCTTCTTGCGTTATACATAATCAACTACCCTCACTTCCTTGAGTGACTCAAGATAAAAGAGGGTAAAGATGAGAGACGGTAGGAAAGAAAAGCCATTAGAGAAGAGGAGAAGAAATGTATATAATTAAGGAAAAGCAAGTGAAGGGTAAAAGGGAAAATCAGTAGATAAAGAATGAAGAGTTAGAGATAGAAGAAAGAGATGAAGGTAGATTTTTTGAAAAGCTGAATTTGAAGCCTGAGACTTCTAGTCTCAAAATATATGCAATATAATCTAATTCCCTCTCTCCACATGCATGCGTACATATATGTACGTGTGAATAAAGAATATACATCTCTCTATCTCTATGTATCTATATTTATAACTCTATCTCTAGATAGAACTCTAAACTATATACATGTATACATACATGTATGTACACACACTATATCTATATCTGTGTTTATATGCACATGTACATAGAGAGATATATTGTGTGTGTGTGTGTGTGTGTGTGTGTATTGTTCTCAAACGCAGGTTTTGTAAAAGTTTACAAACTGCCTTCTTTGGAAGAAAGTCCAAAAATTTGTACTAGAACGAAGAGAAGTCAGGATACATTTTCTCAGTATGAGATCAAGTGCATATATGTATGTATGCATGCATACCTAAATATATATGTACACATACACACACATATATATGTATACACACACATATATACATGTATATATATACATGTATATGTGAACAGGGTAATTTTTAGGCAATTAATTAAAAGAAAAAAAGACATTGCTGCCCACATCAAAGGTATAACTCTTCTATTCTCTGGATAAAAGTTAAGGATCCTTAGTCAAAATTCTTTTAAACATTTTCAGCAATTAGTGCTTGAGAATACTCAGACAAAATCTATCTCTGGTATCATACATATAGTTCAAAATTTCCTCGACAAAGAAAATCCTGCTGTTTTAAGGAATTCTAGACTCCTGAGTCATCCTCCTTAGGAGGACAGACAGGCTGAGTGATTCTTAACAGCAATTCAGACACACCAGGCATATAAATTGGCATCCTTTCATAAGATGCCCTTGCACTCTCTGGTCCCTTCTACTTCCCTTTGGTTATGATTGACAGCTTGCATAACAGTGGTTAACAGCTAACTTATTTATTTTTATCTCAATTGCTTTTCCTGGTGATGCCATTAGATCAGCATATTTGGGTAATGCTTCAGTTGGTATCATTCACTTACAACATCTCTTCTATTCCTCCTCACATCCTCTCCCTGCTTCTAGTCAACTAACCAGTATCTCAGTTCAGGTCATCCTTATATCTCACCTGAACTACTACAATTGTCTCCTATTTGGCCTCCCTGACTCAAGTGCCTCCTTTCTCCAATGAGTGTTTTGCATAGCTGATAGCATGATTTTTCTAACAATTTTCCTAAAGCTTAGGTCTGATCATGTCATCAATATTAGTATTCCTTCCAATGATGTGGATCACCATCCATCCATATTCTCTCATCTAGTATGATTCTTGCCTCCCCATAGGTCTACCAAATACAGTGAACCCATTATATGCTAGATATTTTCCTATTTTTGTGATACTCACAGAATCTCAAGGTAGATAGTAGTAGTAGTAGTAGACAGATTTCAGGTAGTGAAGTGGTCTATAAACTTGGATGGTGAAAAATTATACTTTTATTTATACTAACCTCTAAATGAAATTTAGCATTTCCTTCAATTATGAATGTTTAAAAACATATATTATGAGAAGTGGTCTATATAGGCTTCATTAAACAGGCAAAGGGATTCAAAATTTAAAAAAAAATCTGCTCTTGATGTTTTGACACTGATTGATATTTGCATAATTTTGAATAGTGGTGCAATGAAAAAAATATTGGAATTAGCGTATGTTGGAGTCAACTGGGACTGGCTCCTAAGTGACTACTGCTATTTTTTTAATGTATGCATTTGAACCCCAGAAATCAACAAATGCTACAAATCAGTTTGATTTATTGTTTCACTGTTCTGATAACAATATTGATTTTTTGGTTGTCTATTGTTTCATTGGTTATCTAGACTTAGGAAGCAGATTCAGGAAGAACATTAATGATGCTGATTAAAATAAAAGTGTGGTTTGTGAACATCTTTTCTTCTTGGAGAGTTAATTAACCATTTACTAACATGACATTGATTAGAATCAACACTTTCAATCAGCTAACCCTATCAATGTTAGAATATCTCAAACATTATGATTTTAAATATATGTTTGACTCCCACTTTCTACATCCAGTTATAATAATCAAAATTCTTTACTTCTATTTATTTCACCCATAAGTAAAATGATCAAAAACCCATGTTTTGACCCCCCCCCAGTAGTCAGCAATAAAGTTAATTAATACTCAGTGTCATTTCATTTGCTTTGCCTCTTCATCCAAGTTCTGTGTTGGTCTCTTTTACTTTTTATCTTTCAGATCTAAAATCTGGAAATATAGGGATGGGGGAAATCATCATATTGTAAACTTACTTCACTAAAAGAACACATTATGGTCTTACCTATCTCTGAAGATTGTAGTGACATATACATTAGATGATATGAAATAATGTGTGCAAAATACTTTGTAGTTTCAAAATGATTTATTAATGTAATGTGGTGTTAAGTAAGTGGAATGGAAACAAGATTCAAAAGTAAGGAGGAAAACATTCAAATATCTAAGAATATTTGTAATACTGGTAAAGAGTGGAGCAATTTTTGATTTGTTTAAATCAAGGGTGGGGTACTTGTGGCCTCAAGGACATATGTGACCTTCTAGGTCCTTGAGAGCAATCTTTTGACTGAGTCCAAATTTTACAGAACAAATCCTTTTAAGTGAATTTATTTTGTGAAGTTTAGATTCAGTTCAATTTAATTGAACATCTTGAGGTAGGAATGAGGGATAGAAGTAAGAAGAAGGCAGGTGATATTTTTTAAATTATCTTCCATTTTTGTTGTATAGGAAATTATCTTCATACTATTCTCTCACATCCATGCTCAAGATTTGTTTAAAAGTAGCCAAATTCAACCAATACCGTCATTGGAATAATAATGACATTGTTTCTTGTATATGCCAATCCATCAAATTTGTCTTCTCTTTTTTGTATAGTATTAACTCCATAATTTTGCTATAGAAACCTCAGGAACAGAAAAAAAAAAACAACCTCTTAGGATCATGAAATTAGAGCTAAGTCAAGAACTTCGAAGTTATCTAATCAAACGTCTTCATTTTACAACTGAGGAGACTGAAGCCCAGAGAAGTTCACATAAGTAGAAAGTGAAAATTTGAGTTTGAACCAAGTCCTTCTGATTGGAATTTAAGCTCTCTTCATATTGGACCAGTTTAAAGAAAATCCTCACAGTTCAATTGTAGAATCCCCATCAAACAGGTCCAGAGTGTTGGTAGTAACACATTTCTTTTCAGACTGAGTGGGCGAGCCATATAATGTTAGAATCTGTGTCAGCTGAATCATCTAAGTTAGTATTCTCAGTGGATCTGAGTATCCTTTTAAAAAACCTATACTGAAAGTAACATCAAGAAGCAGAAAATTAGTCTTTCACTCTCAAAGGAGGAAGAGAAAAGGGTTTTGCGTACATATATAGGAATTATGTTGAATGTTACTAATCTAAAAAAAACCCAACAACATTACTTTTAGTTATAGTCCCCCAAACTAATAGCATTTTAATGACTTCGTAAATCTCTACATAAGCCACTTATTTTCTTTAAAAGGAAAAAAAAATGATGTAGTGGGAAAGGTTCTAGATTTAAAGTTGGCAAATATCATGACAGACTCAACTCTGCCACTTATCAACTGTGTGAGTTTTAACAAAACATGTAACCCAAGGACAAAGTTGCATTTTCTAGAAAATAAGAACCCTTTACAGGCAGCTAAGTGGTACAGTGCATCGATCACATGACCTGGTCCAGAAGACCTGAATTCAAGCTTCAGACACTTAAATGGCTGTATGACCCTATTTAAAGTATTTAATTGCCTCAGTTTTATCATAGGGAACACAAGGGTTATAATGGCACCTACTTCCCAGGGCTATTGTATCAACAGAGATAATACTTGCATAGTGCTTAACAAATTGCATGTTGCATAGTAAGTGCTTAATAAAGTTTATTTTCCTACATCTTTTATCTCCAAATTTATGATAATGATGATGATGACAAAGATGGCTACCATTTAGAAAGCGCTTTAAGGCTTTCAAAGCCTTGAAAAGTAGGTGCTATTATTATTACCATTTCCCCTGTGATGAAACGGGGAGATAGAGGTTAATTAACTTGCTCAGGACAGAGAACTAGTAAGTATATGAAGTAGGATTTGAACTCAGGTCTTCCTGACGCCAGGGCAGGCATTCTAGCCAATGTACAAAGATCTACCTCAAAACTCAATAAAGTTGATTTTTCAGAAGTATGTTTCATAAAGCGTAACTTTGTACACAGATATTTATACACATAATACACACAGATATTTTTTCTATATTTAAAGGGGCCATATGGATTCTTCTGTCATGATCTTCTCCTGAAGCAACTCACAGTTCTTCTTCTACTTTCATAACTGACTTTCATGTAGATATACATAATATAAACAATATATATGTGTATATATTATGTATACATATATATGCATGTATGTATACAAACGCTCATATATACATATATAGCTGTGTGTACATGTGTGTGTCTGTGTGTGTGGGTGTGTATAATGTGTGTATTTTATTATTTTGGGTTTTTTTTAAGAATGGTACAGTTATTACTAATTTTCTGAGAAATATATTTTCTCAGTTGTTGACAGCAAGGTAAACTAGCCTTTTTCCTCTGTTTCCAAAAAAAAAGAAAGTCACCTAACTGATTTTTCATCAACTTAAGTAACATTTATTTAATGTTTACTATGTGCACTGGAATGAGCACTGGGAATACAAGAAGAAGGGGGAAAATGTCAAAACAATCCCTGTTCCCAAGGAGCTTATGTTCTATTGGAATACAGAATATGTAAATATCTATAAACCCACAAATTATGCTCAAAATACATCTGAATTGTAAAAACCAAGGCCTGAACTGGTTAAGTATCCCTGGTATACTAAATTATAAAATGTGTTTCTCTTAAATAGGGATCATCTCATAATGCAAATGAAATAAAAAAATTAAAAACAAAATCAGTTACAGCAGCTCAGGCAGCAGTCTGTGTAAATCAGAATCATTCTTGTAATAACATGAGATTTTTTTTCTTTCTCTCTCAATATTTTTGTGGAGACGGTCCTTCTCAAAGTCCTCACCCTAGTCACCATCCTAGATCTCTAGATTGAAACTGTCACTCCTTGTTCCTTTCTTACAAGCATTACTGTGATTTAACCTTGATTTATTTATTTGATTTCTCATATGCTGCTAATTTCCTATGTGACCTGTAAGGAAGGCTACCTCTCATTTTCCCTAGCATTGAAATTATCTACTCAACATTCTTCAATTCATCACATTGAAACCGTAGACAAAATTAAATGGCTTTACTTCCAAAAGGCTATGTGAAAAGAATAATGTAATGTTATGGGAGAAGAGAAGTATATTGTTCAAATAATACTCATAAAATTGTAGACCTTTATCGCTGAAAGGGAATATTCCTTCACTTTATTTTATATTAATTTACACAGTGTTTTCCTGACAATAACCTCTATGAGATAGTTATTATATTGATTGTCACTCATTTTAAAGAGGAATAAATTGAAGCAAGAAGAAGGCAAGAGACTTTTCCATGAACAAGCAGCTAACAAGGGAATGAAACCCAGGCTTTTTGACTTTAAAGCCAATTTTCTTTTCCTTATGTTGCAGCTGCCATAATGAGGAATGGAATGAAAGAATTAATATGTTGGTTCCAAACCATGCCAACACTTTCATTTTACCAAACAGCATCAGAGACATGGAGTTGTAATGATGTTAATGGACAGTTAATTCAACCTCACAGGTGAGGAAATTGACTCAATCGTATTTGAAAAAGAACAGATTAGGCGATTGAAGTCCAAGGTTGGATGATTTGGCTAATGTAGCGTTTTATATCTATAGATAAGGTTGGATTAGAACTCATATCTCTTAATTATGAGTTTGGTTTTCTTTCAATATTATCTTAGTTTCATTTGGTCTACTAATCTTATCAAACCTTGGGCTATGAACAAAATCAATCAAAAATTATTTGTGGAAAAAATGAAGGGGAAAATATTATTGTTGTTTTCATAATTATTGTTCTATGAAAAAATACATAAAATGTACATCATTTAGACCAAAATTGATGTTAGAATAATAAAAAATAAATTGTAATGATAAACATTCTTAATGTTGACATTTAAATATCAATTTGAAGTCTTTAAAATGTTTTATAGGCTATCATTTCATCTTACAACTTGATCAGGAAGGTACCATATTTGCTATTATCTCCATTTTTCTTTAAGGAAACTGAAACTTAGGGAAGGGAAGTGTTATCCCTGGTCACCCAGGCAGAGAGTAGCAGGCAGCATTTGAAACCAGAACTTTCTGAATCCGATAAGCACTCCATCTACTGTGGTCCCCTGGCTTCCCAATTCTACAGAACTTTTCAAAGATTTCCCTTTACTTTGGGACTCACAAGTTGATTTGTGCTATGGTAAAAAAAAAAAAAAAACACAAACACAAACAGAAAAAAAATTGAAGATAATTTCAATACCAAACACAAAGGCCCAAAAATTTAAATGAGGGAAAGAAAAAAGGGGAAAAAAATCAATATTGGTCTCGGTTTTGTATCAGACTCACTGAACTCCCCTAGAGTAGTTTTTAAAAAGTTAAATTGTTGAACATAAGGAACTAGAACACAAAACATAATTTCCCTATTTATAAAACAATTCTATGTATCTAAAAGCACAAGGTATTATCTCATTTTTTTGTTATTATAATCTTTGTTTAATAGACATATAATGATGAATCAACTCTGCTTACCAGAGACTAGAATCATGTTCTATCACCTACCTTTAACTTGCCTATCTCTGGTTCAGTTTTCTTTTTCTCTGAATGTCTCCAAAATTGTGGCGTTAGGTGGATTTTGATAAATTACTGACCGTAATTATTTTTAGAATCTGAATTCTAGTATAGTCATATTAGTATATACTGGTACTTGTTGGACCTTTCCCATTAACTGCCAAGAAGAAAATTAACTTCCTCTCTCTCAAAACATTATTATGCAAAGAAACCTTAATTAAGCATTGGAGAAAACAGATTGTCAGAAGGACGAGCAGTTTCACAAACTGGAAATTTTTAAACTAAAGATTTTCTCCAGTAGGTGATATACGAGGGAAAAAAAGATTAAGGACATCTGATATACCCTATTCTTAGTTCCACCTTCTCACTACACCTTCTACTTCAGATACTAACAGCTCTAGCCAGAGTTAGAAAAGAAAATGCTTCAAAGAGATCACTCTGAAATTATGGTAAATCTCAGAAAGCATAAATTCAGTTTGTTAAATTGGAAACTATATCTCAGCACCTACCTTTCACCTCACAAACTAAAATAATTATTTCCATTCCAATTTTCTATCAAGTACAGACAACTGACAATTCTTACACATAATTCTTTTTTTTCTCCCAATTGACATTTCTCATCTCTTCCTCAAATAGTCCTTCTACTTATCTTTATAAATCCTTCTGAGAAAAATCAAAATCTCAGAAATCTAATTATAAAAAATGATTAAAATATCATGTATCATAACAATTATCTTTAATTAAAGACTTCCTCAAAAAATATGCAAAATAATCCAAATAGCAAACAGACTCTTCTTTTTCCATCCCAACCACCTTCTCACACTAGAGACTTCTCCCCTGCCTTGGCTTTCTCCTCCCATTGATGAGTTCCTCCCAAGACTCTTCCCACCGCTGGAGAAAGTTTCCATCACATTTCTAACCTGGTTCAGCTCCTGACTTTCTAGACTTTTTCACCTTATTTGCATCCCTTTTCATGAATCGTTGGTTTTGTGTATTCTTTAGCTTTCCTTTACTTCATTGGAATGTAAGCTCCTCATGGGCAGAGAGGGTTTCTTTTTACTTTTATTTGTATTAGTGTTTAGCAAGTGCCCAGCACTTAATTTATTAGCAAATGCTTAATCTGCCTACCTACCTACCTAATCTAGCAGGATAACTTCAGCTAATTTCATAACAAGTTCATTCTGTAAGAAATAGGAATTAGTAGATGTGGATTATAAAAACCATGACATCAAGAGGCACAAAAAAAGAGAGACAATTTTAATGCCCTTTCTGAGATTTCATTGTCATCTGTTTAACTCCAACCCATCATCACTTCCCCATACACAGTTATCCCATTTAAAAACCACTTAGATAATTACGTTAGTGCCTCCAACCACCTAAAAACACCAGGTTAGTTTTCTTAGGGAAATTAAATCAGACACTTTGTGCTAGATTAGTGGCTGGTTTTCCTTTTTTTTAAAATTTAGGGTTTTTTTATTCATTTTGAATTTAACTACAAAAAGATAACAAAAACACCTCTACTCTAAAAATTTTCCACTTTGTGCTTACACTAGGCTTTTGCTGCCTGGTGCAGCCACCAGGCACAATTTACCCCATTATATTTAAAACAAAACCAAACCTTTGAGCTTGACAGTTATCACTCTCTGTGGTGCTACGCTTGCTCATATAGAGAATAGGATACAGTATTACAATTTTTAAGTGTGAAATTAGGAGCAGACAGGCACAAAAGCAGCAGTAGCAGTTATATATGGCTGTGTTTCCTCTGAAAAACCTTTGATCTATTTAAGTGAAGGGAAACTCCTTTGTGCCTCCCCTCAACAGCCATCCAACACCCCTACATAAAACAAAACAGGCCCCACTGAAGCTTTATCTCCTTACATTTGTAGCAAGATACAGACACAAACTAGCGTCACCCAGCTGCAAATGACCAAATTCCACCCATTTGGAAGGATGATACTGTTTCCAAAACAAATTTATGACTAAATAATGAATTCCTTAAGTTTGAAATTTCAACGAGGAGAGACTGTCTTTAACTGAGAGTTTAATATCACTAATTGGGTCTCTAGGGAGAAATCAACTGTCATCAATTAGAAATGTTATTCTCCATTTTGCAGGCAAGGAAGCGATGAAGAGTAAGTGGGGGTAGGCTTCTCCATGGAGCAAATAATGAAGGTTGAAGAGAGATAGTCATAAGGTTTATTTTCAGAAAAAAATGAATGATCAGATAAAAGATGCCACATAGTAAAGGGTAGGGTGAAACAAATAGGGAGGGTAAAATCTCCTGTGGTATCTCTAAGATGTTGAGATAAAGCAAGAACAAAACTTTGGGCACATACCCCTTGGTGAACTTAGGGGAGAACCAGGATGAGAGTTGCATAAAATCAGCAAGAAAGGTTTGATTGTTGAGGTTCCTTCATTATTGGAGCATTCCAATCATCTCATTGAATTATCCGAATATTTGAATATGAAATGTACCTGTTCTTTCCACAGGAGACTTGGTGATTTCCCTCAGGATCACAGGGTCACTGATTCAGAACTGGAATTGACCCTGAAGGTCTTCTAGAGCAAACCTCTCATTTTTAAAATGAAGGACGTTGCCCTACAGAACTCACATGACTTGCCTTGTTACATAGCAGGGCAGGATTTGAACAAAGGTCTTAACAATTTCAAATTGAGTGCCCATTGCACTGTGTTCCTTCCATGGTTAATTTATGTTTATTTTCCTTTTTTTTTTTAAATGATGATTGTTTTGAACTTGATGAAGGATTAGTAAAGATACTGGTGCGTCATGTCAGAAGGAGAGGAAGGTGCATGGAGGAATTTGCTTATGTTAGAATGAAGAAAATTTAGATGTTAAAATAAATGCAACAGAAATTGTAAAATTTTTAAAAATATATCAAAGGCTTGAATTGAAACTGTAATATTTATAAAGTATGCCTAGAAGTGAAAAATTTGGAAGAAATCCCAATTCAATTGTCCATGTTTAGAAGAGGCAAAATCCTACAAACAAATGATTAGCAAAAATGTCAAGTACTTCAACTTTGCAAACTAGTTAGTGAGCACAGAATTAAGCAATGTCCACATATTGACAAGATTTTTCCCGAAGGACTCTGGTGATGGCTTTTATTTATGATTAAAAAAAATCTGATGCTTTATCCAATGTTTCACACTAGTAGACCTTGACCTCTTTATTTTAAAAAAATTCATCAATGAATTTATTTATAGTTTTCAACATTCACTTCCACAAGATTTTAAGTTCCAAATTTTCTCCCCATCTTTGCCCTCTGCCCACCCCAAGACAGTATGCATTCTGCAATCTGCCCTCCCTTCTCTCATACCCCTCCTTTCTCTTATCCCCTTCTCCTCTATTTTCTTGTAGGGCTATATAAATTTATGCACCTCATTGCTTATATGTCTTATTTCTCAGTTGCATGAAAAACAAAACAAAACAAAACATTTTTTAACACTCATTTTTAAAACGTTGAGTTCTAACTTCTCTCTCCTCCTCTCTCCCCACCCATAACCACTGAGAAGGTAAGCCATTCAGTGTAGATTATACATGACATGTAGTCATGTGAAAATATTTCAATAACAGTCACGTTTCAAAGGACTAACTACACTATTCCTTCATCCTGTCCTGCTCCCCATTTATTCTGTTCTCTCTTTTGACCCTGTCCCTCCTGAAAAAGTGTTTACTTTTAATTACATCTTCCTCTGATTTACCCTTCCCTTCTCTCATCCCCCACCCCCTGCTTATCCCCTTCTCCCCTACTTTCTTGTAGTGTAAGATAGATTTTCATACAAAATAGTGTACACATTATTCCCTCCTTAAGTCAAATTCAATGAGAGTAAGATTCACTGTTTCCCTCTCAACTCCCCCCTCTTCCCCTCCTTTGAAAAATACTTTTTCTTGTCTCTTTTATGTGAAAGATAATTAACCTCATTTTCTCTCTCTCTCTCTCTCTCTCTCTCTCTCTCTCTTTCTCTCTCTCTCTCTCTCTCTCTCTCTCTCTATATATATATATATATATATATATATATATATGTGTGTGTGTGTGTGTGTGTGTGTACATATATACACATATATGTATACACACACACACACACATATATATATATATATGTAATTCCTCCAATTATGCTAATACTGAGAAAACTCTCAAGGGTTACCAATATCACCTTTCCATGTAGGAATGTAAATAGCTCAACTTTAATAAGTTTCTTATGATTTTACTTTCCTGTTTACCTTTTCATACTTCTCTTGATTCTTGTATCTGAGAGTCAAATTTTCTATTCAGCTCTTTTCTTTAATGTTTGAAAGTTATCTGTTTCATTGAATGAAGATTTTCCCTCCTGAAGTATTATACTAACTTTTGCTGGGTAAGTGATTCTTGGATTTAATCCTAGCTCCTTTGGTCTCTGGAATATCATATTCCACAGTACTTAAATGGTTTTTTTCTAGCTGCTTACAACTTTTTCTCCTTGATCTGGGGGCTGTGGAATTTGGCTACAATATTCCTAGGAATTTTTCTTTCGGGATCTCTTTCAGGAGGCTATTGGAGGAGTCTTTCAATATCTATTTTACCCTCTGGTTCTAGAATACTGGGGAAGTTTTCTTTTATAATTTCTTGAAAGATGATATCTAGGTTTTTTTTCATCATGGCTTTCAGGTAGTCCAATCATTTTTAAATTGTCTCTCCTGGATCTGTTTTCCAGGTCAATTGTTTTTCCAATGAGATATTTCACACTGTCTCCTATTTTTTTGTCATTCTTTTGATTTTTTTTTTTAATTTCTTGATTTTTCATGAAGCCATTAGCTTCCATTTACTCCATTCTAGTACTTAAGAAATTATTTTCTTCGGTGAGTTTTTGGACTTCCTTTTCCATCTGGCCAATGTTGCTTTTTAAGGCATTGTTCTCTCTATTGACTTTTTGTATATCTTTTGCAGTTTGGATTAGTCTATTTTTTAAGGTATTATTTTCTTCAGTATTTTGAAGAGTCTCCATTAGCAATCTATTGACTCATTTTTTCATGAATTTCTTGCATCACTTTCATTTTCCTTCCCAATTTTTTCTCTACTTCTCTTACTTTATTTTCAAAATCCTTTTTGAGCTCTTCCATTGCCTGAGACCAATTCATATTTTTTCTTGGAGGCTTTGGATGGAGGAGTTTTGACTTTTTTGTTTTCTTCTGGTTGCATATTTTGATATTTCTTTTCACCAAAATGTGATTTTATAGTCTGATTGTTTTTCCTGTTTTTATTCATTTCTCCAGTCAATTACTTGATTTTTGCAGTCTTTGTCAAGATAGTTCTCTGCTTCCAGTGAGGGTTGGGAGGTGTACTATCAGCTGCTTGATTCCCCCACAATCTGTAGGCCTACAGCTCCAGAGACAGCTGTTGCTGCCCCTGATGCTGCTGGGGCTGGACCACTCTACTCTCTAACATAAGTCTGACAGGTTTTATTTTCCACCAACCTTCCAATTTGTCCTCAGTGTTTTGGGGTCAAGAAGTCTGGAAACTGCCACAGGTGCCAGTGATTCAGCTCCCTGGAAGCCTGCTCAGGTTCAGTCTGTGCATACCTGGCCCACACTGCACTTCACTCTGCTCTCAGCACAGCATGATATACACTTCCTGGTGACCTTCCAGGCTGCCTTGGGCTGGAGATTAGCTTCACTCTATCATTCTGTGGGTTCTGCATCTCCAGAATTTGTTTAATCATTTTGTAAAGGAATTTCCCTGGATTTGGTGGGACAGCTCTAGCAAGTCTCTTCTTTTACTCCACCATCTTGGCTCCACTCCTTCTTATAATGGCTTTTAAAAATGCAAAACACACATTCCCATTATTTAGCTTATTCATCATCACTGAATTCTCATGCTACATTGTTTTGGTTTCAAACTTCCTTAGTCACATGTAGTATCCATGAAAAACTGCTTACTTGGGGGTTGAAGTATGTGAAGAAAAAGCTGATATATATCACTAATAATTATAGAAGTTTGAGTACATCAGAGACACATTTTTTTAAAAGTGAAATTAATTTAACATCACTGCTAAATAAGCCATAGAATCTTGATTCTTGGTTACATTTGGAATTTGCAGTCATCTGTAACTGATTAGCAGAGTGTCCATATATTGTAATGTGTGAACTTGTCCTTCATTGCTGAAGAAGACCATGCCATCAGATAAATAATGACATGACTTGCACTTGACTTTGTCTTTGAGTGGTAGAGGGCAGGTCACCAGCCTCACATCTCCTCCAGAGCCATCTGAATCCAGTGACCAGATATTCATCAGGATGACTGGAGATGACCCAGGATTGTAATGTAAAGAATACTGAATGTGGAATTGGTTTTGAATTCTGGCTTTTCCACTTACTCAGCTCCTTGAGAAATTCACTTAAGCTCTCTAGGTCTCTATTTCTGCACTTGTAAAAGGAAGTGAGTGGATCAGATGATGTTCATTGCAAAGGTCCAATGATAAGGTCAATTCTGTATTTAAGGCTTATGATCTCATAAAATCTCAAGTTTCCTTTATCACTTACTCGCTCCTCTCCCCCTCTCAAAAGACCCAAGACTACACCCACAGTGGAGTAACTCAATCAGATAAGTACTTAAACTAAGGGAGTAATGACACCATTTGGAAGTTAAGTGTTCAAACATCACTGTGGAAATATCTATGGCTCAATGAAGTTTTGTAAATGGATAGCTGTCTCAACTACTAAATAAACAAGCATTCATTGAGAAACTATAGAGAGCTTTATTATGCAATTAATTAGGTGCCCCCAGTACCCCAGTGTAAATAGAAACACAGTTTTTGTCCTCAAGTCTGGTATCAATCCTATGGAGATGCAGATTTAGTCATTTCTGATGGAAGGAGGCAAAATGATTAGAAACTTATTAAGAAGTCTAAAATGGAGTAGTAGAAGCTTAATACAGAAACCCTGAAAAATAAATAAGGATTGTCTGAAGTCACTGGGTAGAATTAAAATTCCGCCTCCTCTATGTGCTGAGGTCTTTAGCAAGAATAAATGGACTCTTCCGATATCTTCATTTACCTTCAATCACATCACCAAGAAAGTTTCAGTCTTCCTCAAGGAAAAAATGAGTCATAACTACAAAGATATCTAAACTGTCCCAGTTTCCTTCCCCTGATTTGCCTTCTAGAGAAGTCAAATGAAAAAGTTGAATCTCTGGACAAGGATCAAGGGAATCATACACCTGCTAAAACTGTACTATAATAAGGAAAACCAATATACACAATGAACACAATATAAATAGAAAAGACAAGCAAAACATAACTGAATGTTATGTAGTTATAATGATTGAACTTGTCACTGAAGAGGAGATGAGAAAATAGACTTCTATCCCTTCTTTGCAAAGGTGGGAGACTACAAGTTTGAACACAAAATACACTGTTAGGTTTGTGGATATATTGGTTAGTTTGTTAAGCTGATTGCTCCCACCTCCTTTGATTTATTCTTTGTGTGAAGAACTTAGGGGCTGCTATACATTCAGAATTGAAGGGGATAGAATATTTTTAAAATATTTGCCTTAACTAAAACCAACATGAAAACAACTGTAGGAAGCCAGGGAAAAGGAGAGAGGAGCCCTTTTTAGAACTCAGGGTGAACGAGGCTATGGATGGGTATGGCAGGAGTAGCTCTACACCTGGAATGGATCAATTAAGTATTTTGGCCACAGCGTTCTGAAATTTGGGAATGCAGGCTTTCTCCACTCATCACCATCTTTAATCCCTTGCTCTTCACTTTCTCTTCACTATCTCTTCCCTTTCATATGCACAAATAAAACATTCCATTTGTTAACAGATGTCTGAAGGCTTAAGTAGTAGGGAAAAGATAAGGTTCAGGCCAAACCAGCCACATGAAGTCCAGGATGTAGAAATCTGAGATTCTGGGAATCTAGGGTTAGTTATGGAGGGCATTGTGAAGATGACAAGTTTTTAAGATAATTGGACAATCCAAAGAACATTGGACTTCATTTCTGTGCACCTCAGCTTTTTTCATCTGTGAAATGAGGAAGCTGGACTAAAAGTCCTCTAATTTCCTGATCAATTGCTGATCAATAATTTTATGAAGCCAAAGAGAGTGATCATAGGCAGACCCATTGATTTAACTTCTTAATAAATTTGGGTAATGGTGGTACTACGCTACTGGAGAAAAAGCATTTCTCCGTGTTGATTCAATCATAGTCTACTAATGAATGGCATGTAGATTTTCCTGTGCCAAAGAAAAGATTATGAAATTTTCCAAATCTTAGTCAACAGCTTCTCAGAAATGAAAAGAAAATATCATTTCTAGTCTTCAAACCACTTGAATTGTTTATTAATTCTTCTGACATGCTTTTGAAATGCAAGTTTGTCCTTGTATCTTTTAAAATGCCTTTTAAGAATCTGTTCTGATATGATTCTCTGATGCATCATCAATCTCCACTCTGCAATATCCATAGTTTATGAAGATTATCTTTTAAAATGTTTGTGTTCTAAAATTTCTTATGTAAGAAAATTGCTTAGCTCTCCAAATTAATTTTTAATGGAATCATTGTTATATATGATGATTAGGTTCCCCACTTGGCTCACAAAATCCTACTTAACTACTACAGTCCTAACTCCTATAGAAGCTAAAGACCATGAGTATTTCTATGGGAAAAGGCATTCAGAGCTTCCCAGACCAGGAAAATGAATCCTCAAACTCATGAAATAAGAAACGTTTTGCCCCTCATTAAAGGAGCAAGAGAAAAGGAAAGAGAGAGAGGATAGGAGGGACATCTGCAAGAGAGGACCAGGGAAGGGAGACCAGCATAAGGTACAAATATTATCAAATCAGATAATATTTATGAAGTGCTTACCGCAGCGACTGGCCCGTTATACACACTTGATAACTACTTGTTTCCTTAAACATCCTTCCCCTTGCATGACCACTAGGACATACCAGTGTGGCTTGTGCTATTGCAGGATAAGAAATATTCATCAGTTTGCTCAGCATTCAGTGAACATATATTAAGTACCTACTTCATACGGAGATGATGCATTAATTAGGAACTGTGATTAGGTCGTGTAGGAATCCCTTTTCCATATGTTGGTGATTTGTTTGATGTGAAAGTTACATAATCAATCATTTTGACAAGGAAGACATTGTATATACATACATATATACACACACACGTGTGTGTGCTAATGTAGGGAAGAAAAAAATATTGATTACATTTGATAGCAATTTGCCAGAGCCAGGTAGCAAGGAAATTATTTCTCAGTTCTGGCAACAGAACCAGAAAGATTGAGAAATAATTTCCTCATTACAGTGTTCATTAGAAGATTGGCTCCAGGGTAAAGAATTTTTTTTTTTTTGGCTGCAGCTCTTGGACAGCATCTACTAAATTATAGAGGAGTTGGGCTCTGGATCAGTTGAAGCAAATAGCCATACTAATGAAATCATGGATCACTGTACTATCTGATTTATTTATATTTCTTCCTCATCCCCACCTTAGAGAATTCCATTCTTCCTTCAAGACAATACTCAAGTGTCACTTTCTTTATGAAGTCTTTTCTGACACACTCCCCAGCTGATAATACTCCCTCTCCTTAACTACCTTGATTTTAACTACCTCGGATTATTTTATTTTTAAAATATTGATTCTTTGTACATTCCTATATGGATCTGCCTTCTCTCCTATTTGAATGTAAGCTCAATGAGAGGAGAGATCCTTATATTTGTAGCAAGTAGTGGGATCTAAAATAAGAAAGAATAAGCTGTCTCAAGTATGGGACTAATTCATGAGAATTTCATGAGACAAGCACATTTTTTAAAGTCCCTATTTGTGGATAACATGATGTCACGATGACATATGTATGACTAACAGACATGGAAACACCAACCAAGGGGAGCTTTTGGTTCTGGAACTATGTGCAAATGCAATTGAATGATAGATTACAAATCACTTCCCAGTAGCTGACAGAACAGATTTTAAGACTGAACAGGTTTCCAAGTAGATCTGTAAAAGAGATCTAGTTTTGCCTTTATTAAAGCTTAGAGAAAGCTAATTTTTTTTATTCTATAGATAGCAACAGGAACTGGATCTATAATTTCACTGTAAAAATACTTCCAAAATGCATATATTGCTTTAGCTCTGTACATTAATTAGCACCTTCCCTACAATTTGCCTGTGCAGGGAAAAGTAGGGAAAGGAAAAAAAAAGGGAATTGCCTGTGGGCACCATGAGTTTTGTGATTTTCCCAGCGCTACATAGCCAGTATGTGTCACAAGGGAGACTTGAATATTGGTCTTTCTGGCCCTGAGGCTAGCTCTCTACTATATCACATCATCTTGCACTAAAATTCATAAAATCATAGAATACTGGGTCGGAAGGGATTTTAGAGAACATAACCCAAATCCATTTTGAAGGTGGATTTGTAGAGAATCTACTCTATGCATGGGGTTATCTTTAACGCAGGCATTTAGCCTATATCCCAGTTCCATCCTTTCAACTACATTCAGGTCAACTCTACTTAGACATCCTACTGTCATGCAAACTCAATAGGATCAAAATTGAATTTGTCTGTCTTGATTTCCCATTATAATTTAGCTCCTTACTGTAACATCTCTGTTACTGTTAGTATAATTTTTCCAGTCATCCAAAGTATAAACTTTATGGTTATCTGACACACCCCCAATATTAATCCCTTTTATTGAATCCATAACTGATTTTAATCAAGCATACAGTAAAACAATGTTTGGTTTGAAGTCATAATAGCTTAGCTATTTACTATCAGAGCAGTAAGGCAATTCACCTTGTTAGGACTCAGTTTCTTTAACTATAAAACTAGCAGGTTGGACTCAATTTAAAGCTCTCTCTCAGCTGAAAGATTCTAATTCTACAATCCCATGGTTTCTTTCTCTGAAGAATTTGTAGCACACAATCTTTAAATGAATAATTGAATTATTAAAGATTATCTGAACATTTCTTCAAATTCTAAACTTACTAGAGAAAAGTGAAATAAAACAACTCTCATTTGATCCCATACCAATTTAAATGGCAAAGATAGATGTGACATGTTGGCAGGAAAGATGGAAGTGGCATGTTGGCAGAAATAAGAAGAGAAGGAATAATGCATATATTTTTATACAAAAGAAATGTGCTGATTTCCTTTGCTTAATTATACTTCTCTGTTTTAAGTGAAAGTCCTTTTGTAGGGAGAGAGGCATGTGAAAAGAGATCAATAAAATATTTTTTTAAGGTGCAATATATAATAAGAATTATAAAATTCTTCATACTATATCCAAGGTTCCCACAACTAAGTTATATAAGAAGTGCCATTAAGCCCCCTCCCTTTTTTAGAACTCATATTTAAATACAACTCATTTTTTTTTCATAATGCCAAACACACCAAACTGCCCCTTGTCTACTCAATCTTTCCATCCTGGTTGCTATAACGTCTGGACTTTCTAATCATTCTCCCAACTTTTTCAATTAATATATCACCTAGATCTTAGTCTTCCTGTGTTCTGGCCCAGGCTCTGTTATCATGATCAGAGAATTCAGTATTCACATTGACAACTCTTTTGACAACCTTGCCACCTAACTTCTCAACCTTTTCAATTCCAATAAACTCTTCCACTTCAACTACATATCAACATGGTCATACCTGAGACTTAAGAATCTTTTGGGAATGGATGATATCCAAGAAAGAGATGATATTCTCCCTCTGGTCACATGTATGCTCTTTCAGTAGTTCTATGGGTTGTAACTGGTTCATTTTTAAGTTTGGGATTGGGAATAGTCACTTAGAATAACCTGTCACAAATAATTTTCTCATTCTAATGTCACCTTCAACGTCACCTAAAGCCTATTTCAGCCCAGATTGAGCTTTCCTTTCTCTTATCTCCTGCTCAATGTGTGGTTCATTTACCTATTGTTAAGGGTTCAGAACAGTCACTTTTACTTTCCAGCTTTTGCAAACACATTCATTTGGCTTCTCCCTCTGGCCCTGTGGGCAACCTCCTGCATCAAAGAGCTCCTCCTAGAATCCTCATTTTGAGGAAGGTCCCAGTCTAGTCATCATTCATTCTTTTAAATTTGCCACCATGTCGCTCCTTTAATGTCTCCCTAACACTCCTTTTCAATTCCCTTTCTGTGCTATTTCTCCTCATTAGAAGTCCCTTGAAGGTAGAAACTTTTTCTTTTTGCTTAAATTTGCATCCCATAACCATAGTACAGTACAAAGGAAACAGTAAGCACTTAATAAATCTTTATTGTAAGATTTAACTCATTGTTGTATTTGCCAGTGTTATTTCCCTTAGCTAGATTTAAATTCCTTAAAGATAGAGTTTTTTTACACTCGCACTGATTTGTAATGCTTAATTATACCAATCACCCCCATAGTGTCTTACATACTGCTGGCCAAAATGAACATGTATTTATTATTTGTTTAATCAACCATTCAATCAAGAACTTCTCTACTTCCTCTGTTCTCCTCACTATGACACTTTCCCTCTCCCTTTCTGGCAGCCTTTTATTTGTTGTACTTTCCTATTAGAACACAAGCTCCTTCAAGGCAGGGACTGCCTTACTGCTTTAATCTATATCTCTAGAACTTAGCATAGTGCCATGTATATAGTAAGCACTTAATAAATGCTCTATCAATGTATCTATGGAATACTTTTTGGGTGTGTGTATTTCTCCAAAAAAAAAAAAAAAAACCGCAACTCATAGAAACTGTCTACTCTGATTATAGAAGGTATGCAGTCAATCTCAGTATATAGGATGTCCAGTGCATCAACTATAGGTGTTTTAAATGTGTCATGTTTCATGTAGTAACATATATTGCTCCCCTCCTCCAAAAAAAATGGATAGAGTGACTAGCGGCATTCTTTCCTCTAACTCTTCAGTTCAGAGACTTTCTTATGACTCATTACAAGATAGTTAAATCATGGCACTTGTGAGACAAAGAATACAGGGTTGGTCACTACATATGTCAGCTAGTAAATGTCAAAAATGGGATGCTAGAGACAAGTTTTTCTGTACTATGGGTCAGAGAAAAGGTAAAGGGGAAGGGGTGGGACTAAGAACAGTTTAAGTGATGTAAAAATAAATCAATATATATTTATTCTTTAAATTGTACACTATTAAATTCTTTGCTTCATTCATTAATTCTTACTATAAATTTAAATTATATGTTGTGAAAAATGTGTTTGTTAAGTGTTTGGGAAACATATTATAAGGGAAAAATACATCTTTATCATACTATCCTTTCTACATGGATTGTACAGGCTATAAAGAAGTTATAGGAATTACAGAACAACTTGATACAATGGAAAGACTGCTAGATTTAGAATCAGGGAATTGGGGTTCAATAATAGTTTGACCACTTACTAGATCTACATGATGAACAAACGAGTCTCTGTAGGTTGTCATCCTTGAAGGATGATCTTAATGACTATATTTGGAATCTTTGTTTGAGATCTCCCAAGTGGAAAAAAAAATGTCCTATTGACACTGAACTAAGAATATGTATTAAGAGCACGCCTATTCTGGTCTATATTGCATTGCGCTTAATCTGTAAACATGTTGTATTGCTTTTATATATAAATATACATACACATCCATATATAAATATATTTATATTACGTATGCTTTATCTATAAGCACGTTTTCTATTTTAAGCACTTCGAGGACGAGAACTAAGCTGTTTCTCATCCTCAAAACCTAGCAAAACACCTAAAATGCAGTAGGCTTTTAAAGAATATGTTCAAAATTGAACATTTTAAAATCACATTGGTGGCATTATAAAGGTGGAAAATTTTTGACTACTTTTTAACAACCTTTAATAGACCTTTTATTCCACTTGACAGACATACCGTCCATCTATTACTTTTTACTAGTAAAGGCAAGACAAATACATTTAGTTTGAGTTTAGAATTTTTAGCTTCTATTCTTTCCATTCATAGTGCTCTTTCAAAATTTTAATGTAAAATCTTATAAAAATAGCATTTTTTATGTGTCATTTATGATTCTATTAAATCATTCAAAGAAAAGTTTGATCATTTCCTTTATGATGTAGCTGCCACAAAAGTTTCATCCAAAGGACAGAACATGAGTGTTTCCTTTTCAGGGACTTCAACATCTTCATTAAATGACAAAAGTAATAAATGAAGGAAAAAGGGGAGAGAAGCATACATCTTAAGCAGCCGTTGTATTGTTTGAGGGCACACATTAGCATACTCAATTTTTGGTAGGCTCCCTTCAGTTTACAGAACTAATTGGACTTTAAGGATGGGACAGAGAAATGGCATCACACAATAGCTCTTAACTTCATCTGGTACCTATTAACATTAAACAACTTTACATTTTAGAGCTTTTATTTTTATTTTTAAAGCAGACCAGAAGTTGTCACCACTGCTGTATCAACCTACTCCTTACTTAGGACCACAGCTTGCTAGGAACAGAGTTTTTAATAGCATATAACTAAAAATATCAGGAAACAAAATATGGTGAGCGTTTTTTATGTTACAAAGCAAATTGGACAGGGGGTGTGGTGACTAGAAGATGCTGGTGTGTTTCTGGATATTTTAGAGCAGTCTCACAAATAGAGAGACAACTGCCATGGTGGACAGAAAACCAGCCTCCTAAAGCAGGAAGACCTATGCTCAAAGCCCAAATGTACTAGTCCTGGGCCTCCTCTGTGTTTCATTTTGCTCTGTAGAAGCCCTTTCAGGGCCCACCTAATACGCCACTACATCCAAGACAATTTCCCTGGCACTGAACCACTTTTCAAACCAGTCAACACTTTTTCTAAACTTTTCTTTGTACTCTATTTGATTTCTATTTAATCACATTAATTTGGCTTTACAATCATTGTTACTTTAAGTTTCCTGAGATCAGCCTATGATTTAAATATCTTTGTATCTCTAGCACCTCAAACAGAATACGTGCCAAAGTAACATCACTAATTTTATTTTTCTTCTAGACAGCTTGCGAGCGATATAAGGTTCAGCAAAATACAATATCATATAGATAAGATAATCATGCTTTGCAAACCTCCACGTTCACAACATGGTTTGGTAAAGGATATACCTTTTGCTAAGTCGCATTAAAATAATATTTCTTTTTCCTAAAAGGGAGAGAAGAGCAAGAATCATACATATGGATCATAGAATGCAATGTAATTTATTTTAATATCCTTAAGTAGTCTTTACACAAAAGTTGATCTGGGTTTGGGAACTAAAAATAGTTGGATGAAATTTTAAAATTGAAAATAGTACTTTTCTTCATCTTAGAAGTGAAACTTGGTGCAATTAACTAATTTTATGTGACTTTAATGAAGATGATTAGTTCCACTCATAAGTCACAGTGTTTCTGTCCTAATTAAGTTAAACTTTTGTTCCCAATTACACATTTAACAGGGTTAAAACGTCTGGGTGGACTAGATAATCTCTAGGCAATCTTTTTCAAGGCTAGCATTCAACAGTTCTGGGTGATACTGAGGATTTCCCAGTGAAAGCAGAATATGAGTTTTACATTTTCTAGAAAAAAAGTACAAGTCAAAAAGCCAAAAAAAAAAAAAAAATCTATATGAAGGAAGACTGATTTGTGCTATTTCCAATTATTCATTCTCTATAACAGCAAAAACAAGATGGTATGCATATGCAACATCAATTTTAAAAATATATTTTGCATCAATTTTCTTAAGAAAACTGTTCTGGATCTAGTTTTAAAAAATTGTTTAGCTGTTTAACTGTCTGCATTCTCCTATTTCCTCTCTTTTATCAGTCTGATGCTGTGCTGGAAGGTTCTATAAAGAGAAACTGTCATTTTCTTTTCACTCAAGATTTTTTGACATTGCAATATCTATATGGAGCACAAAATGAGGGCAAGGGGTATGACTGGCATTAGCAGTGAGTGTAAATTAAATATAATATAACATTAAAGCTTCATGAAAATTATACTCTCACAGGGACAAATATTTCATTCCTTAGGGGTAAGATATTTCTTAACTGATTCCCTCTGAAGGGAAATTTAATTCCAAGATTTCTTCTATCATGTTTTCATAAATTGAGGAGTGGGGGGAATTGCCACATTAGGTAGTTCTATTCTATTATAAAACTTTTCAATGGAGGAAGAGGAAAGATCATGTTTTTCATTGAGGTCATGGAATCTTTTTACTTTTAAATTTTTCCAAGTGAAAATTTTTTGAAATGACATTACAAAAGGCTCTATATTTGAAAAGTAATTTTCTGGGGAGAGGGGCAGTCATTTTAGAATGGCCATGAAAGGAAACCTTAGTGTAAGACTAAATCTGTTTTACAAATTAAGCAGATTTCCAGCATCTTCAGAGGAACTGGCAATCCCCATCTCTTGTTGAATACCTCCAGTGAAATGACACTTGAGTACTGGACACTAATATAATTCTACCACTCCTATGTTTGACCCTGGTTTCCTAGCCTCCTCCTATCAAGCAAACAGTGAAAACTTTTCTTCTTTCCTCCGACTCACCTTCATGAAGAAGAAGTACATTGAATTTCTACTTCTGTGCTTAATTACTTTGGCCTTTTGGGATGACTAATTCAGTACCTGAATTTCAAAGCCAAATGTAATGATTCAGTTTCCCCCCCTCCAACTTCACCCCCACCGTGTTCTGGCGATTGCTGCCTGGCTAACTTATACCTAATAGAAACAAATACCCTTTGGTGATATTTACAGATTTATTCAGATGTAGGTAGGATGACAAATATACCTTTTTCTTTTTACAGATAAAGGATAACAATGCGCCAAGATAATGGTCTTGTTAAGATTTCCAATTTAAATCTTTATATCACTATGGCAGGAGATCTCAACCTGGGTTCTGTGAACTTTTGGTAAAAAGAAAGAAAAAAACTCTTTCCATGACTTTGATTCAAAATAAAAATTGATTTTCTTTGGAAATCTATGCATTTCTTATTATGCATCTAAAAACATTATGCTGAGAAGTGGTCCCTAGGTTTCACAAGTTTTCCAAAAGGAGTCCATGGCATCACAAAATTTAGCAACCTTTGCTAAAATGTCTTTGAAATGTTAAGCAATGGGCATTCCCATTATGATGAGGCCTTCAGAGTCACTGCCAATCAACCACCAAATTCAAATGTCATTTTATAAAAGATATGCCTACTTATCCTCTCTCTGCCTTAGTTTCCTCACATATAAAATGGAGACAACAAAAATGCAGCTACATCTCAAGCTTGTTGTAAAGATAGAAAGATATAATAGGTGTAAAATGTTGGGTAAACTTGAAAGAGCTATGTAAGTATTAGATTTCATTATTGTTAATATTTAAACAACGTCTGAATTGGAATGCAGGAGATAACAGTGATCAACACTGATTCATTTTTCAAAGGTCTAAACAAACAAATTGGCCTGTAATTCAGTGGAAACTCTCTTGTGGGTCACTTACCCATCAACTCCATTAATCCATTAACTGTTCCCTCCTTTCTTTGATATGTTTTTCCTTTAATTAGAGGCAGCCCATAAAAATAAAATAGAAAAAGAAAATGACCACTGTGGGAGGTAGAGAAGAATGGGCCAGTTTAAAAAATTCATTTCCTCCCACTCTATCTCATGGGGGCACTAAAAAAGTAGGACTTTAACTTATGTCCTGTAGTAATAGGCAGGTCTATTGGAAAGAAATGAGACATGCAGAAGTCATTCAACAGTTAACAAAAGACCTATTTAATCGTATCAGATGACTGAAATTTCAAAAAGACACAATTTAAGTTGATTTGCTTCCTCCCTGCCCCACTCCCCATCTATCTCCATATGGAAAAATTTGATTGGTAGAGCAGAGTGTGACCATTCTCCTGGTCTTGGGACATCATTTCTGAAGGGCCTCAACTCCACATGTAGAATGGACTTTTATGCTCTTATATAGCCAGGAAGTCAAATCACTAAGGCCATAGAGAACCGGGAAGTGGTACCAAATGAACCTTATTCTCCTGAGCAAACTTAGTCCCAGGAACAGCTTAACAGCTGTGTCACTTTCAAGGGAAAAAAAATGATCTTAACCTATTTTTTAGCGTAAGGAGGTTGATTGTGGTCCTATCCCACTAAGCTGTTATCACTTCCTCTAGATACATTTCCAATCTTCACACACTCTCAGCCCTGTTCCCTCTCCCTTGATGTTCTTATCTTACTGTCTCATTTGACAGACATCTGTTATCACATTGGCTTCAGTGTGCCACCAGTCTTGCATTTGAAGTCTGAGTGGAGCTATAAAATTTAGAGTGCAAGTATTTGTCTGCTCCTAGCACCAACAGCCTTCCACTTGGGAAGGTGGATGTCCTCCCACTCAAGCAGCATGATGTGGATGCCCAGATTGCATGGCAGGAACTTAAAAAAATACCCTAGACAGAGTAAGATGATCTAGGAGTGAATGCCAAGCCTTCTTTCTTTGTCTCTAGGCCTTCATTAGTATGCAAGGGTCAAATGGAAGGCCTTAGTTTAGGAAGGATAACTTCTTAAAAGGTATTTTGTTCAATATCAACAATTGCATTGTTTTAATGCACACTTAGATGTATTCAGGGTTTAACTGTTTTTCATCTTATATTCTGAGGTTATCCATATAAATAATTACCATGACCTGGAAGTAATCTTGACAATTAAAACTCAACTGTGAATTTGATATTGAACTATAGCCTTCTAAAGGCAACTAACTTGAAATTGAGAATTACATGTAGTTTTGATATTTTTTTGAAATATTGTATTTACATATGTGTGTGTGTGTGTGTGTGTGTGTGTGTAAAGGACACTAAAGTACTTGTGGATGATATTTTTTTTTTTACAATAAGGGAACGGATTTGAGTGGAATAATCCATACTCTCATATTCAGTCATTCTTGGAACCTAGAGCCCATATTTCCAAGATGGCAGAGGCTGGCCAAGACAAGGTAACTATCACTCTATCCATGATTTTTTTTTTCCCTCAGTGCGATGCTAATTGAATTCCTTACTGCATAATGCTAACTGTTTAAAATGGAAGTTAAGTCTTTTTCAAAAGCCTCACTAAGACTACATCTTACTCCAAGAATTTAACTGGCTCATTTTAACTATTCACTTGACCCTAGAAGTCAAACATTAGGGGGTAGGCCATATTAATATTTTTAAAACATTTAAGCTATCCTACTCATGCTATCCTATAGAAAAGCAGCACTGTAAGTAGGAAGCTTGGCCTGCTGGTATTGAAAGTCAGAAGATAGGGTTCAAATCCCCTCTACTGCTAGAGTATTGAGTAATTGACTAAAAGTAACTTAATTTCTCTGAGCTTATTAAAACATAGGATGGAGTCAGTAGGGACCATAGAGATCATTTTGTACAACCATCTCATGTTACACAGGAGAGTTAAGATGAAAGAGACCAAGTAATTTGACCAAAAATACATAAGCTATGAGTCTCAGTTTTGTTATCTGTAAAGTATGGATAATAATATTTACAACTACTTGCCTCACTGGGTTATTTTCAAGGAAGCTCTTTGTCCCATATATCATTGCATAGACAAGGATTATTATTACAATGAATTATACTGCCACCCAAAAGGACACAAAGCTAAAAAATTCACTTCCAAAATATATTTTTAAAGATACATCTCACATAGCTAAATGGACAAAGCTATAACCAAAACCAAGACAGGAATCACCTATGTGCTTTCTGTATGCTAAGAAGTGTATAGCAAGAGTCAATAATTAATACAGTGGAAGACCTCCACAGCTCCAAATTACTAATGAACCATAAACTAAAAAAAAATGCTGATTATTTTCTCCATGTGATGGTAAATGTAATAATAAAGCTATGTATGTGTAGAAGTGTGCTTTGGAATAGAGTGATATAACTTTTTAATAAAGCATATTTCTTTGACCACCTTACTATCCATATATTAAATCAAGTATTCTAAATTTGCTGTAGTTTGGGCAGAATAAAATTTCTTTGAACCAAATAATGCTCAGCATACTATAGGTCATCAAAGACATTTTGCTTAAGTTAATTCAATCTTATTTTTCAGTACTCAAAGTAATTGCACCAAATGTCCTGAGTCCCTCTGAAAAGCTAGCTATAACTATGCTAAAGATTTCTCATATATTTTATTTTTCCACATATTCCTACAAATTATATATGTGAGAAGCAGATGGTGAACTGTGATTTGGTACCACTCAACCATCTGCTAGTTGTAGATTTAGTCAAATTCAGAAAGTTAAAGAATGACAAAGATATTGTTGCAGCTAAGAGTCATCTTTTTTCTTATTATTTACAGAAATAATCAAATTCATTCTCTCCTCCTCCTTTTCCAATACGACTGATCCCCAGAATTTTAGTTACCTGTGATAGGCAACATGAGTTGTTCTTCAATTTGAATGAGAAAAGCACGAAATAGTCATTATTATTAAGAGAATCCAAGTCAAGGCAACAAGCACTGATTAAGCTCTTTCTCCATGTCAATTAGGTGCTGTGTTAAATGTTAGAAATACAAATAAAACCAAAAAAAAAAATAGTTCCTGCCTTCAAGAACTCTTACATTCTAATTGGGAAACATAGCATATAACAGGGAGCTGAAAGCTGAAAAGGGTAGGGGGAGAAGAAAGTATCTTAATGGGACCATGGTGGTAAAGTCAGAAGAGTCAGAAATAATAGACCATGGATAGGTACTGAGAATGATGCCATTCAATGACTATAATTGTTTAAAGTTACTTAAATTGATTAGAGACTAGAGATAAGTTGCATTTTCATAAATGTGTGTAAGTAAAAAAAAACCAATAAAATTATAACCATCTTTACTGTAATTGTTTATAGCTGAAGAAAAACATGATGGTCTGCACAAAATTTAGACATCAAATTCACTGCAATTATTTAATGAAGAAAATACCCATTAAAACACTAATTTCACTAAAAGAACACGAGGAAAATATGAAAGTGAAATCACTCTGAAATATTTCCATTTACTAGCCTTCATGACAAACTGGAAAAGCTGACTTTTACAAAACATTCTATCTCCAGGCATAGCTAATAAAGTGCATGTTATTCTAGCAGATCTTCAGAGAACAGAATGTAGGAATATTCCTCACATCTATGGCCTGAGTAATCCATCAGGGGATACATGCAAACACCTAACTCTACAGGTACAAAATTAGCACATAAATCAACAAAAAAATTCTAATGAGACCTAAATGATGAAATTCTAGTCCTTCAAATCCAAACGACTCCAAAAGCTTAATACACATTTAGTTGCAGTTATGCTGAGAATGTGCATAAAAATCCCCAAGGAATATCCTGAATACTTTCTGTTACTGAATTGGTCAATTCTCATATTTAGAAATGAATATATCTGCAACTGCAGGCGATTGGAAGGGATCATCAAAAATTACATACAACAGAGAGACTGGCATTCTTCCTCTTCTATTCTGGTAGAAGCTTCACTAATTCCTATGTGTGTATGTGTGCCCATATGTATAGATATGTATATGGACACATTTACATTCATATATGTATTATCTATATAGCCAATGTATGCATATATAGATAACTATATTGTGAATATGTCCATAAATATACATGTATGTGAATGTTATCAGTGAGCAAGAATGTTCTAGTTTTGTATTTATTTCTTTTCTTTTTTTCTCCTTTTTCATAACTGTCCCTTTTCAATGCAGTAATGGTATTTAATCTCAGGTCAAAGCAATGGAAATATATCTAATATTCCCTTTTATTAGATCAACAAACACTTACCTTGTACCTAGCACTGTGGCCACAAATACAAAGAATGAAACAAGCTCTCCTCCCAAGGAACTCACATTCTAAAAGTGTAGATGAGAACCTGCATAACTATAGGCTCAAGGACTGAATTTTGGATTTGATTACTTCCACGTGAGGAAATTCCCTCTATCAATGTAGCTCAAGCCTCTTCTCTGCAACTTAAAGTCTCAGGGTTTCCTTCAGCACTGTCTGAGTCACATGGCCAATTTGTATCAGTGGCATGGACTTAAACAGAGATCTTCCTGACTCTCAATTCACAACTCCACACCTGTCTCTCATATACACAGATGTGCAGTATATATATATTTCTGTAATATCGACTACATTTAAAAAGAGAATAGATACAGATGAATATAAAATAAATTCAGGTTATTTTAGGAGGTGATTAGCAGTTGGCGGGATCAGGAAAGGATTTGGTCAGAATGTGGCATTATATCATATCTTGGAAGAAGAGGAGGATGCCATAAGGCAAGAGTGAGGAGGAAGTACATTTTAGACATAAAGGATGACCAGTGGAAGGCACAGAGAGTAGAGACACTGTGTCCTGTGTGACAGAGAAAAGACCTGGTGGAAAGAAGGAAGAGCCATGAACAATGAGGCTGGAAAGCAAGATTGCAGTTGGGCTGGGAAGGGCTATAAAAGCTAGAGTCTGATATGAAAACACACATAGTAATGGCAGCAAATTGGAAATCTAAGGTTGGCAGATCTTTTGGTCTTGGAGTTCTGAACTAACAGGGGGTATACAGATCTTGGGGCTACATTAAATGTAGTGTTAGTACATAAGGGGGAGTGGCAAACTGGTTCAGGGTGAAAATAAAGCAGGTCAAAATTCATCCAATTATTAGTTAAGTACTGGGATAGGGATATCAGGTGTAAAACAGGATTTTTTTTTCTTTATTTTTTCTTTCTTTTCCTCAAGGAAAAAAAAAGTTATTCATTGTTACACAGCTTCGTATTGTTAAAGTGTACTTTACTGAACAGAGAAGCACATTTTTGACTTACCAGATGTTAACAAAAGTCCAAGTTCAAGATTTCTTACAGAAAGGTTATTTTTTTCTAGAGGTAATTGGCAGTCAATGAAGTTTACTGAATATTGAATAACATGATTAGAGGTACACTTTTAAGACAATTGGTGGGATGGACCGGAATGGAGAGTGATTTGAGGTAGAGAGACTAAATAAGAAGGTTGTTGCCATAATCTAGGTGATAGCTGCATGAGTGGATAGAAGGGATCTTTGGATGAGAAGGATGTTGAGGGCAGAGAGCAAACAGCAAGATTTGGTAAATAGGCATCAGGTATACCAAGACAATGAGTGAGAAGTAAATAATAATATACAGATTGTGAACACAGAAGATTGGAAGACTGGTGAGATCACTAAGAAAAAAAGAGAAGTTTGGAAAGGGAGGTAGGTTGAGGGAGAAAAATAATGAGTTAAGTTTTAGACATGATGGAGTTTGAGATTTTTCTAACATATCCAGCTTGAAATTTCCGATGGGCATTGGGCGATCTACTCATGGAGACATTAGGGTTAGTTACATAGAGATGATTAAAATCATGGAAGCTAATAAAAGGGGGAAGGACAGAGAAGAGGAAATTCTCTGTAACCATGAAGATTGATAACTGTCATAGAGTTTTCTGGGAGCACTGAATGCTGTCTGTTTAGGGTATCATTATAACTTGAAAGAATCAGTAGGTCAATGATTCTCCTATGAAAATCTCCTTGTAAAGATCTTCGTACTGATTTCTATGAAAAAATATTACTTATTTATGGAATTAGAATTTATAGCCTTTTTTATTGTCCTTTCAGTGCATAGTCAAGTTTTGATGTAAAAGTACATTAAAAAAGTTGACTTTGACCCACTGACATAATTAACATATGGGATCATTTGATATAAAAATTAACTAATTTGCTTTTTAAGGTCTCTGGTTTGGGAATATAAAATCATTTTAGTTCAATCCCCAAAATGCTCTAAGATATTGTTGTAGAAAGAACAATTGAGAACTTGGAACTATGATGAAATTAATAAACTTGAAATGTATGTGCATATATATATATATATAGTATATGTAGTAAATATAAAAATATATGTACACATTTAACCATTTTTCAAAGAGTAAGAAAGGCATTATGTCTATAACCAGGGACATGAGAGTCATGCCATGCTCAGATGTGGTTAGACCATATATGAAGTATTGTAATCAGTTCTATGTGTTTCATTTTAAAAAGGATATGGACCAACTTCCAAGTACCCATAGGAAGGGGAGTGAGAAGACACAGGAAAAGGGATTAGACTTATTCTGCTTGGTCCCAAAGTACAGGATCATGAGCATTGGGTAGACATTACCAAGAAGGAGATTTTGACTCTAGAAAAGGGAGGAAAACAAAACAAACAAACTTTCTAATACTTTGATATATCTAAAAGTAGAGTGAGTTGTCCAGTGAGGAAGTGAGTTCCTCTTCATGGATCTTTAAGTAAAGACTGGATGTGCACTTGAACATTTTATAAGAAAGATTTTTGACCTGGAGCCAGGAAGACTCATGTTTAAAGCTATTTATTATTGTGTAACAGTGGGCAACTCATTTAACTTTTGTTTGCCTCAGTTTCCTTATCTGTAAAATGAGAATTATAGTAGCACCTATTTCCCTGCCTTGTCCCCAGGTTATATTGAGAAAAAAATGAAAGAGTATTGGTGAAGCATTTCACAAACCCTTAAAGCATCATATAAATGTAAGTTATATCAATCTCAGGTAATTCCTTCCAACATTCATATTTTGTGTTACAAAAAGAAATTGTGACATACACAATGTTCTTAAAGTGTAACTTGTGGGCTTCTCAAAAATGTAAACAGGATTATTTTAGGGCCAGACTAGAGTCAATACACTTGGTTTTTAATAATCCAAGCAGGATACCGGATGTTGTCTCTCGGGTTACAGTATTAAAGTCAGCAATGCACAATCCTGGCTATTGTAAGCTCTGGCCAAAATGGTACTGCCTGATTTAGATAAAACAGATTGCAAAATATATGATGATATAAATATTACTGGAAACTTCAAGTGTCCACCTGCTAGAAGTGTAACTAAATGTCCTTCATAGAAATAGATCAGTTATGATCACTGGCAGCCTGTTTGAGCAAATATTTGAATAGTAAGGTGGCCTGTTTTCAAGGGGAATATGTATACTGGTTTCAAAAAGGAGTACCTCTGTGAGAGAAATGGGAAGTGAGATGAAGCTGTGTAGAGATAAGGTGAGAAGTTAGCAGAGGATGTATGTCTTGGCAAAATTGGAATAAGAATGTGGGAGACATAGAAATAAAGAGGGTATATATTTAGTTTCCTGGGTCCCTTGGGTACTAGTAAGTGAATATTTATATATCAAGTCATAAGCTACAACTTATAATGGCAAATTATACCTTTCTCTAGTCAAAAGAGTCCTGAAAAGATTGAAGCAAATTAAATTCTAGTCTCTGAACTTTCACTACATGGGCTAAGTGACTTAGGCTCCTGTGACCTCAGTTTACTCATCATTTAAATGAAAAGATTGGTGTTTTATGGCATATTGTTAAACTAATACAACATTGTTATCATTAGGATGCTAACAGTGCAATGGATAGAATGGTAGGCTTGGAGTCAGGAAGACTTGAGTTCAAATTTGACCTTAGACTGGGCATATCATTGAACCTCTATTTGCACCAATTTTCTTTATCTGTGAAAAAAAAAAAAAAGGTGAGGAGGGATTATTGTACCTATCTCAAGGATCAAATGAGATAACCTGTGTAGTGTGTTTTTCAACACAGAACACTGACTGTGATGTCATGGAACCTGGGTTCAAATCCCACTTCAAATACCTGCCATTTATGTGACTTTATGTGAGTCATCAATACCCTGGGATTCAGTTGTCTCATTTGTAAAATAAAGGGGTTGGACTAGATAGACTCTAAGACTGATGGTCTAATACCAGAATGCTCCCCAAAAGGAAGGAAGTTATCATATTGATATACAGACAGTACTTGGTATGACTCTTTGAAGATATTTTCATTCTAATAATGGTGACTGTGATGCACCTGAAGGAAAGGCTCTAATATGAAACAAACACTCACCTATGTATACCAGACAAGCCTCCCATTCTGCTTGATATCTCAGAATAAACTTGCCTTTACCCTAATAGTCTAACTGAAGTTGTCCTGGATGGAATAACTCCACATTTTTAACAACAGCAGGAAGAAAGACATTTGGCAGACACCAGTGGGTCCTTGGAACTGGGTTTCCTTGCCCAGCAAGTACCTCTATCACTACATCTTTGACATGAGTGGCTGGACTTTCTAGGGGACAAGTTTATTTTAGGCAACAGGCATGAAAGTCAATAAAGTACAGAAATTGACAAGATCTTAGTTTAGGACTTCTATGTGTGCCAGCATTAAAGCCTTAGAAATTCACTGACAAATCAATCTCATTTTGGAAAAGTGAAGGTTATCAAGGGGTACAAAATTGTTCATTTGTAGGTACAGTACTGAATACTCATTGGGTATTGTGACCCTGACACATACTCACATTGGACCTCTGGAAGGATAAAGGTGAAAACATTACATGGTCCATAACAGCTAAAGGAAAGATTGTTTTGAAGGAACTCTGTTGAAGATAGATTGTTACTTTTTTTAATTTCCTTGTCTAAAAACATTTGCTAATTATTGTATTAGCATTTATATAGCACTTTATAACTATTATCTCATTTCATTTGCACATCAACATGGAAGATAGCTGCTGTTATTACCCCATTTTACAAATGGGGAAACTATGGTAGGGAGAAGTCAGAGCTAGTATGTATCCAAGGCTAGGTTTGAACTTAGGTCTTATTAAATTTAAGGCCAATATTTTATCTTTTGTGCCACTAACTTTCCCAATAATTGGCCATTTTAACTTTCAGAAAGTGACTAATCACCTTTCCATCATTTGATTCCCTATCACCTTGGCAAGGAAGCTTGGACAGTACAAAGACCATTAGCTGAAGAGTCAGAGGAGCTGGGGTATACACTATTCAAATATAAGTAATATGAAAAAAATTGAGTAGTCTACATTATAAAGAAAAACAACTTTGAAAGACTTTAGAATTCTGATCAGTGCAGTGATAATCCATAAGTCAAAAAGAGCAAAGATGAAATATACCATCCACCTCTCAGGCCAGAGATATGATAAATTGTTTTAAAATGCAGAATAAGACAGACCTTTTTGTACATGGACAAAGTGGGGATTTGTTTTGCCGGATGATGCATAACTGTGAGCGTATTTTCTCTTTCTTTTTAAATTGTTTACTTGGAAGGAGTAGTAGGAGGGAGAATGAAATCTTATAAAAAATAAATATATGTATATAGTGTTTAAAAAATATTCTAGTCCGTAATATCCCTCTGAATGTCTGATCCTGTTTTAGGAGGGTTTCATAATGGAGTTCTGAATGTCTCAATATCTTTTCCCAGAAAACCAATTCACTATTCAGTTCAAACAAGAAGACAGAAACAGGCCATGCTCCAAGCCAAATCTATGGAGGGAGTAAGCCAAGCTATTAGTAATATACTTGCCATGATTTCAACTGCCAAAATACCATAACAGCTTATATCAATCTATAGTGCCAAAATTACAATTTACTCAGATTTTCAGAGTAATCCTCCAGAAGTAAAAGAGAAATTACACACCAGAGAAAAATATGGTTGCACCGACAAGGTACAAAAACTAACAGCTTCTGTGTAGCTATGTTTTGAGTACAGCTCATGGCCTCTTTGTACTCTATAACTTGGACAAGAAGTTAATCTCCATATTCCCTTGAATGTGGCAGGAGGGTTAAGCCCAATTTCCCTGGGTGGATAACATTTCAGTTAAACCAGTCATCTTTGAAGTGAAAGACATGAACTTGGTAAGAAACTGTAAATAATTCTGATACTAGGGAATTTTACATTCCTTTGAACTTTTTTCTCTTTTTTTAAATTCACAAATTGTTGAACTCAACTGCTTTCCCTTTCATTATCCCCAAAGATTTATGGTGAGCTTTCCTTCAAAAAAATTCAGACAGAAGAGTTTGGAGATTTTTATCTACCTCATCTTCAATCTTGGCAATGAAGTGTTCAAGTTTCCTTTTTTAAAAGAAAACATTTTCCTTGCAGATAATCAATTTCTCTTAGGAGCTCTCCAGCCCTGGAAAATTAAATCTCTGCTGAAAATGAACTAGCCTAAGCACTGTGACTTGAGAAACTCAACATTTCATCCTATATTAGGAGTGTAATAAGTCCAGCTCTCCATAGTTCAGGGACACAGTGGGAATGCCAAGATTTAGGGGAAAATATTCTATCCCTAATTCTGCAATGGACACATTGTATGGAGCTGCCTGTGCTGCTTAATTTCCATTCGGATTTCCATGTATTTAAAAATGACTACTAGAGACTGAAGTCCACAATGCCCATGTGTACTTAGGTTTTTATTTTTTATCCCTTGCTTCCTTTAAATTACTCAACCAAAGAGAAAGTAAATATTTCAAGTATTCTTCATGTTGTGCTACCATTTAGAGTATATAATATTAGATTTGGTGCTAAAGGAATTGAATTCAAATTCCAATTCTCCCACTTGCTACCTGGGTTATCTAAGACTTATCCTTTGAAAATTTAAATCCTCTGGTTTCTTCAACTGTAAAGTGAGAATAGAAGGATGAAATTAGATGATTTCCAACGTGCTTTGCACATTAAGATCCATGAGATCCTATGACTTTCAACTTAATCTATATGTCAGTTGCTTTTCCTTTCTCCATTCTTGGACTTAAACTCCACTTAAAAATAGTCATAAAAAGTGCCCGGCACCCAGCACCCTAATAAACTCTTGTCTGAATTCTTGTCCTGACCCAACTCTCCAACTCAGTCACAGATAAAGGACGGATTTTGTAAGAAGTAATGAAGATGCAGTTTATCAACCCAGTATTGGTATGCGATAGGGAGCCAGGTCACATAGTGAGGAGAGTACTGATGGTCATAGAGTCCAAAAGACCTGAGGTTCAAATCTTGCCTCAGATGTTTATACAAATAATCCCTTGTCAGCTTCAGTTTCCTCCCTCCCAAAATGGGGACAATAATAGACCTACTTCACAGGGTTGTTGTGGGGATCAAATATATAAAGTTTAAAATGTTAGCCAGTATTAATATTGTAATTATTACCATTATGTGACCTCTAGGTTATCGTAAGGGACAATGAGGTGGTACAGAAGGTCAAGTGCAGACCCTAGAGTTGGGAAGACTCATCTCTCTGAGTTGAAATCTAGCCTGAGACATTTGCTAGCTGTGTGACCTTAGGCAAGTCACTTTTCCCTGTTTGCTTCATTTTCATCATCTGTAAAATGAGCTGGAGAATGAAATGGAACACCTCTCCAGTATCTTGAGAAAATCCCAAATGAGGTCACAAAGAGTTAGATGTGAATGAAAAAGAAAACATCATCAGGTCATGGTGAATGGGGACATCTAGCCTCTTTCATTCAACCAGCATAGTGCCTAGTCATAGAGCCATTAACAAAGGACCAAATATTAATTGTGTTTAGTATGTTCCAGGCACTGCACCTGGATGGTTTTTATTTATTTATTACTTCTTTAACCTTTCACATTTCACCCTTGTATTCTATAGTGACTTGATTCAATTCAATTTGAGGCAGCTTAATTCAGCAGAAAGAAGACTGGTCCTAGAATCAGAAGACCTGGGTTCAAATCCTACCTCTGAAATTTACTATTTCTGCAACCTTGGATAAGTTATTTAACCTCCTTGAACCTCATTTTCCTCATTTGTAAAACCAAAACACAATAGTCTAGAAGGTTTCTTAAGGTTCCTTTTAGCTTTAGATCTATGAACCGTATGTTGATTAGGTTGAAAGCCCTGTATTAACCATTGGTAAAGATCATTTTAACTTAGACGCAGCTTTCAAGGAGATTTTAATCTAAAAGAGAGAGAAAGGCATATACTAAAAAAAAACTGTGACATATGGAAGATTTTAATATGCATAAAGAATAGGTCCAACTAAAATGCTATAAGAAATATGAAGAGGTAAATACTTTCAACTAAGTATACAGGTCTAGGAGTGACAGGAAGATCATAGAAAATATATATATATATATATATTAAATTGCACCCATTAAATTTCTTATCTACCTCTGATAAAAAGCCCAAAAAATTTAATATAAGACGACGATATCTTCTCCTACACCTTGCAAAATAAAGGGCTTAATTAAAACCAAAGACATTAAACTTATAATGATTAATTTCATTCTGTCTGATTCTCAAGTTCCACCAACCTTTCTTTTTATTATCTATTAAAGTCTTTATGAGCCATTAAAAACATCTCACACCAGCACACTGACAGCCAAGGATGTACATCTTATCATTAAATTACTCAAATATATTACAATGTTTTGCAAATGTATAAAATTTCATGTCCTACACAATTAATATAATTGTGTGACATTTTTCTAAGCCATCAAATACTTGACTAGATTCTCTTTCCTCTCCACATTCCATAGACTCTTTTAGTGTGTGGAATCCTATTTATTTCAGAAGAATCTCTCTAAGTTTGTTAGAAAAAATTAAGACTCATGACCTTCAAGTCAAAACTTTCAACTAAGATTTGTGAAGCTAAAATATAGAATTTTTTTTAATCTAAGTACCTCAATCAGGCTGGAAGTACTTATCACTCACTGCCCCTCACCAACCCAATCCTTCTACTGATTTGCATGAGAGCTGACTTGTTCCATTTTGAACTTGGGCTAGTTGACTACTCCTTGGGGAATGGGGATTACTCTGTTAGAACTGGGCTTAGTACAGACACTTATTCAACATTACCTCTACTTCAATTGAGAACTCTGAAACTGAAGGGATCTACTATCCTTAGACTCCCAAAAGCAGAGATCACCAGCCTATGCCACCATGCTCATTTAAAAAAAAAATAAACTTGTGCTTTTACTGGTATATGAAATATCTAGTCAGGAGAATTTTCTCACTTATGCAAATTGGTGCTTGCTAGACCTACATTTGTAGTTAGAGGGAAGGAGCTGGAACACTGAGAAGTTAAGTGAATCCAAAGTTAAGCAGTCAGTATGTGACAGAGACAGAACTTAAACCCAAGTTTTCTTAACTCCTCCCAACTTTTTTAAACAATTAAACTACCTTCTTTCCTTCCTTCCTTCTTTCTTTCCTTCCTTCCTTCCTTCCTTCCTTCCTTCCTTCCTTCCTTCCTTCCTTCCTTCCTTCCTTCCTTCCTTCCTTCCTTCCTTCCTTCCTTCCTTTTTTAATATTTTCAGGCATCTCTGTTTCAAGTGGAGCAAGGAATTGTCTTCTTGGGCTGCTGAAAACTGAATTATACAAAAGGATTCTGGTAAGAACTGAGGATATGTTTGCTTGAGTTTTTGATTGTTTATTTTCTTTTCTAAACTGTAATCTTCTTTTGTCTTTCTATGCTGATCGAATTTCATCACTGCTTCCTGAGAAGAAGTCAGCAACATTTTAAAAAAGGACAAAAAAGAAAATGTTTTAAAGTTCTTAATCTCTTTTTGAAAATACTTAGAGGGGCATCTAGGTGGCACAGTGATAGGGCAGCTGCCCTAGAGTCAGGAAGACCTAAGTTCAAATCCTGCCTGAGACTCTCACTACTTATGTAACCCTGGGCAAGTCACTTATCTCCTACTGCCTCAAAAAGAAAAAAAAAAACTTAGAATACTTTAATGAAAACCTGAAGGAGTATTATAGGGGGAAAGGAAAAAAATTTGTAGGTTCAAAATCTCTTAATTTTAATTAAATGGATACACACTTCATAGATGGAATGTGTGGTACATGTTCTATTGAGGTGACTACAATAAGCCATGAACCTCATTTTGATCTAGGTCCCTTCCAAAGTAACCAGGAAATTCTACTATCCCTGACTCCCTCTACTCCACTCTTTTAGTCCCTTTTCCCCACTTTCTCCACTCCTTTGGATCACAAGACAGAGATGCCAGAATCAAGCTACACATTCATCTCTGCAGATATCAGACCTTGGGGCTTCAGGCAATTGTGTTATACATGGGGTTTCTTTTATTAAAGTTCAAAGTGAGGTATTTGAGAACTGGGCCAGCCAATGAATTGGCTAAAGTGCATATGTGTTAATCAAATGAAAATATACAGGTGAACTGGCTACTGTATCTAGCTTGGCTACAGTACCACACAATAATAATTATGCTCACAAAAAACTTATAAATGTTGAAAGATAGTTCAGGGCGGATGGAAATATTGCTGTTGGATGAAAGGTTCAATGGAAATTCAAGGACATATCAATATTCTAAATGATGGATGTTTGGGGGTAGAGGTAGGAATACTGGGAGCAGTTCCAAGCTGTAAAAACACAAACTAAAATCTTCCACTTTTTTCCTATGTGAGCCAAAAACCTTTGTGCTCTATGAGTTCATTATACCTGGCCATAATCCTGCACTCTTTTAGAGCTCTGGGAAAACATTTTATGAAGCCCATATAAACCACAACAAGAATTCTGCTGTTGTGTAACATGATGGTTTTAGCTTTCACATACATATTGGATACAACCATATAATCAGAAAGCTCACTTGCTTTGGAGTCAGAGAACTTAAGGTTCAAATCCCACTTTTGCTACTTTCTACCTGTATGACCTTGGACAAGTTACTTATTATCCCTATATCTTGGTTTTCTCATTTGTTTGACTAGAGGGTCTCAGAAATGTTCTCTAGTTCTAGAACTGTGTTCCGATGACCTTAAATGCTCAGTAGGGTATTTCCTGGGCAGAATAAATAGGAAATACCATTTCCCCTTAAGATAGAAACTGCTAGTCTCAGCTTCAGACAGGCTTAGAAAGATGAGTAATCAGAAAACATTATTAGAAAACTAAGACTTATCAAATGTCAGCTGTATCCAATGAGCCATCTACAGGGGGATGAGCTTTCTAACTCTGTGAGCTAGTGGCCTTAACATGAAAGGTATGAAAATTTCTCAAATAAGGGTATGGCTGGTAATGATACTGTATCTTTCATCAAGAGTCTTCATCATGTTTCTGTAGCTTGAATTCTTTCTAAATATGCTCGAATTTGGATCAAGAAGAATCACAGGATCGAAATCATAGACAACCAAAATTGAAAGGGATAAGAAAGGCCATTGAGTGCAATTCCTGGCAAATACAAAAATTTCTGACTAGAAAGACATATTTCCAGGAATGAATGAACAAATAACTCTGAGACAGATTAGAAATGGGACAAATCTAAGTTTTGTTGCGTGTCTTACAAGCCTCTCAATAAAGATTTTCCATTGAAGATTAAGGCGAATCACATTTAATAATACATTTCAATAATATACTAATAAATAATATTGTCATATCTATAGAATTGCTTATTTAACCTCACTTTATATGTTGTGTGACCCCAGGAGAATCTCTGCCATCATTGTTTCAATTGCTTCGTCTGAAAAATGAAGGAGTTCAACAGTGGTCTCAGTGACAAGACGTCTACTTCTAAATCTAGTGAACCCACTGTGATTCCTCTCTAAGTTTGAAAATAAAGAAAATTAATAAATAAAGGGCATAATACATGAAGTTACATAATTTTATATCTAGGGGAAAGAGGTATTTCCAAACTTGTTTCTATAAATTTACTTAGTAGGATAAATATGTACAATCAATCTCATTAAGAAACAAGTATTTATTTTAACGAAGCTGTTTTCACATGGAATTTTGCCCAGGAGAAGGTGCCAAGGATGATAAAGGGGACTCGAAACTATGGCTTATGAGTTCAGGAAGGACTAAGGATGTTTATCTTCACAAAAAAAGATTTAGATTATCCTTGTTCTTGTAAAGTCCCAGAAATCACGACCAGGAACAGTGAGTGGAAGTCACAGATAAGGAGAAATTTCCTACGAATAAGAGATGCTCAAAAATGAAATGAATTGTCTTGTGAGGTAATAATATTACCATCAACAGAGAACTACAACCAAAGGTACCATCACTAAAAGACTGCAAGCAGAGGAAAGGATTCTCAGGGATTTGTGTTCAAGTCCAGATCTGATCTCTGAGATCAGTTCAATTCAACTCATAATTAGTAAGGTCTACTATATGAAGACACTGTGGGGCATCCCTTACAATCCTATATGATTCTCTCCCTCTGATGGAAAGAAACAATGCCTTCTTTTCCCTCATTTAACCTGTAGTCACCTTGTGGGAGTAACTAGCCACCTGAAGCCTAGGCGTAGATATATGTCAATACTACAAGTGTCATCACCAAAAAAAGTATTTCCTCCCTCAAACCCCACAACTTAAAAGTCGAGCTAGGAAAGAGACGGAAAAACTTGACTTGAGATGTAATGTAAGTTCCAGATGAGGAAGCTTCCTCTACCAACTGATGTTGTCAGCTTCTATGTAACATAGATTGTTCTGGTGCACTGAGAATTTCTTGTTCACCAAGACTGTTTTGACCAGGGTCACACAGCTAGCAAGTGTCAGAAACTTAAAACAAGATTAAATAACTATTTCTTTTTCTTTCTTGATTTTCTCAATTCAAAAGAAGCTTCGCCATCTTTATTTTTACATTTTGTTTTCATTGAGTTCTTTTTTTTGGTTGGGGCTATGTATAGAGTATATTTTATAATACACAATAGATACATATGTATGTTATATGTATGCCCGTATATACATTTGTCTCCATTTGTGTTCTCTCTATATATTGTATATATAGATATTAATATTGTATCCTTCATAATTCCTTATTTTTAATGTGTTGCAGCTTACACCAGCCCATCATTCATTTCTCCATTGTGCTTTGCAGAGTATGCATGTATGTACATGCATACTTATACACATAGAGTCAAACTATTTGGATTTGAATCTAAGCTTTAACTTTTAGCTATCAGTGTCTTTATAGGAAATTCTATTCACTTCTTTGAGCTTTAATCTTTTCATTTATAAAATGGAAATAATAATCAATCCAAATCTACAGAGTTATCTATCTATCTATTTATCTATCTATCTTTATACACATATATATTCACACACACACCTATATACACACACCTACATATATAAATCTACACCAACATGCACATACACACACACAGATCCATATATACACGCAATTAGGTAAACATATTATCCATCAGTACATGTATCATGAAAGGACACATGCAAAGTGGACAATAAATTGGGCATAAAAATGAACAGGAAAACAAAGAGGGGTGGATTGCCTTCAGGACATAGTTACTTGAATAGCCCTATCCACTTCTCTCTTATAGACCCATTAATTTAATACTAATGTTCTTCCAGTTAGGCTATATGGCTATAAGTCATGGAATACTACAGTTTCTCTGAAGAATCAAATAATCCCAGAGGGCAAAAGAGAGTGAACAAGGGCCTGGTGCAAGGCACATATAATTAGAAATCAGGATTTATGGGGGACAGGCATCATTAAAGTATTTCATCAAAGAGATGAATGACTTTGGGGGAAAGAACAGTCAGTCCTACAGTGGGAGTGAGAGATAATGAATGGACAAATAGTACCCACAAAATATAAAGAAAACTAGAGAAGGACCTCTGCTTTTACTGTACTTTATGCTCAAACATAATCAAAGCTAGTTAATTTAATCATTTTTCATAGTCTCAAGGATAGAACAATCTCATTAGCTATAGCAAGCCTTTTATTTTTGATACTGAGGAATTTAATAAAAATAAGTAGTTTGAAGATAAAAAATCTGGCCTTCTGTACACACACACACATATACATATATATGCATATGTGTATATATATACACATATGCATATATTTGTTGTTTTATGTATCAGTGTGAAATATATCATCCTATTATGTTAGTGTCTGAATTTTAAAATAATTTGGAATAAGATGGGTGAACTTATTTGGTGAATTTATGAGAAGATATAGACAGGAGTTGCAAAAGATGGGTAGGCACAGATGCTTTCTGTATCAATACAGTGAGTAGTCATCTTGATTAGTTCATAGAACCATTAGAATATTGGAGTATATGTATGTGCATCTATGCGTAGTTGGATAAATACATATATGTATAAACACACTTTAAAAATTGTGTATATAGTATATATAATATTCGCACACATATTATATACATATATGCATATATATATATACATATATATTACAGGTATATATGATTTTATTCATTTTGCTTTTTATACTAACTTTCCTTTTTAATCAGTATTCCATATGGCCAGTTTCAAAAATCAGCAATACATAATCTTTAATTTCTCAAAATAACTCTGCCAAGCCAAATCACTGATAAATAAATGTCTTCTTAAAGCACTTGAGTGATTAAAAGAAGGGAAATTCCAAAGAAGAGGTAAGGATTCTAAACTGCTTATAATTTCCTTCAAACATTCAAATGAATTTCATCTATCTCTTGTGAGTTTATAACCTTTTCAGTGAAACACTGTAATGCACCAGTGACTATTTTCTTCAGAGACATAAACTTTAGTTTTTCTAATAATCCAGACTAAAATCCCTGAAGGCTCTTCAGACTCTTGGTAAGGATAAAGGAAACAAGAACCCTACGAAAGACTCCTCTAAATTCTTAATGCATTTTTTAAAATGTGAATTAAAACAACTCTGGGATTTCAGCTCACACTCAGAAAATCAGTGAAAAAACCATAAAACTGAAATTTTTTATGTTGTCAGGATTTTAGGAAGGAAAGGCACATGAACACACTGCTGATGAAAGTATGGTACAATAATTTGGAATATTATTAATTATTCTCAAGCAATTTGATAAAAATGATTAAAATCTTAAAAAACCTTAGACCAAGAAACCACACACTTCTGCACTAAGTAGGTAAAAAAGCAGAAGCGCCACACATATGACAAAATATCTACAGCAACACTTTTTGTAGTAGCAAAGTACTGGGAAAACAAGCACATATTCATTAATTGGAGCTGACAAACCAAACAAATGACTGTAATATTATATTACTGTACTCTAAATAATGACAAAAATTCAGGAAAACATGGCAAGATTCACATGAACTGATTCAGAGTGAATTTAACAGAACCAGAAAAACAGTAAGTACAGTGACTATAGCAATGTAAACAAAAACATATCTAGAACAAAGCCAAACTGAATGCCATGAACTCTCAAATACCACGCTTAGCTCTAGGGGAAAGAAGTGAAGAAAATTAATTTCCCACTCTTAGTTGGAGAGATAGTGGTCTATGGTTGTGGAACATTTCGTATGCTATCTATCATAGCTGATACATTAGTTGGTTTATAACATTTTGGAACTGAAACTAAAATGGACCTCAGAAGCCATTTACTGCAACCCACTGAGTTTCTTTCCCTAGGCCTTAGTTTGCTGAGGATAACAGATCAAGAGCTGGAAGTCACCATATTATCTTATTATTCCTCACAGAAAAGAATACAATCTCATGAGAGGGAATTTTTATATTCTACATAAGAGCTATTCAATGCTGTGGTATAATAGTTCCTGAGTTGATGTGGAAAAGAAGTTGAATCTAGAAAAAAAATCAGTAATAAGGATCTTTGAAGAGGTAAGTAGACTCTTGGTATAACAGAAAGAGAACTGTTGAGATGCTGAGTGTGGCGCAATGCGTGCAAATTGGGCAGAAGTTTTGGTCCCTAAGGGCATCTCCATTTAGCATTACACTTGCAATGAAGATAAGTGATGCAAGAGGCTATTGTTAAATTTCATCTACCATTTTATCTCAGTCTTTCATTTTTGAGCTCTTCTGAGTCTTTTTGGAGGAAAAGAGTACTTCTAAGTGGAGAGAGGAGTAAAGAAAAAAGAGGATACAAAGGCAACTAAATAGTGGATTATATTTTACTTTAAGTGAAAGAATTGTGAGGCATGAACTATACGTTCATTTCACCAGACTAATTTATTGACTATTCTCACATGCAATCTTGTCCTTTCCTACATCCATTCATTTGTACAAACTATCCATCGATGCAAATCGGAGGTCCATCCCACTCCACCCCTTCCACACCTTTATCTTTGCTATTTGATTGCTGTTCCTTCCTTCAAAGCCAAAGTCTAAAAGCCATTTCTTCCTAAAACCCTCCCTGATCCTTTTCTCCTTGAATTCCTCAAGCCAGTCCAATGAGATCTCTTTGGTTATCCCTTTCTTGTTTATGCTATAATTGTAAAAGTTTATCATCTTCCTACTAGATTTCATAAGATCTTCAAAAGCAGGAGCTATTTTTTCCTTCTTTGTTTTCCCAGAAATTAACAGTGCATCATACAAGGTAAACACTTGATAAATGTTTGTTGAAATGATTTATTCAGTCGTGGAAGACCCTTAATGTCTTAAAGGGAAATTCCTTTTGAAAATAGGTTAAGAGGGGCAAAGCCAAGATGGTGGAGTGAAAACAGGGACTTCCTTGAGCTCTTCCCCCAAACCCCTCCAAATATTGTAAAAAGTGACTCTAAACAAATCTTAGAGCCACAGAACCCACAAAGTAGCAGAATGAAACAAATGTACAACCTGAGACAATCAGAAAAATTGATGTGAAAGGCCCGTTGTGCCCAGCTGGAAAAGGAGCACAGTCCAGTGGTGGGCTGTGCCTACACTGAATAACTAATAGCTGTGGTGGTTTCCAGATTTCTCAACCCACAAACACCAAAGACAACTTAAAAGATCCAAATCAAAGGCCATTTCCTTCCTGATTCCTACAGGCATTAGAAGCCCCCCTTCCACTGTTTCCTTCGCCTATAAAATATCAATTGACATTCAAGGAAACAACTATTTGAAGATATGAAGATTTAAGCTGGCTTACTTACTGAAAATCCATTTCAGGTTAAACTATGTGTGTATTCAATTTTCCTGTGTCCATTTCAGATTGGCATGAATTTTAGTCACACCTGTTGTTTTCAACTGACTGAAAACAGGTAAAGAAATAGAAGCTCCAAAAAGTTAAGCAGTTTTACTGTGGTCATAGAACCATTAAACATCAGGGGTGGAATCTGAACCCAGATTTCCTGGAGCAATGCCCAGTTTAACATAATGTCCCCTCTCGAGCCAACAGATAAGAAATACAAAGGAGCAACCTTCAGCCTTGAGAGATCAAGAAAAGAACTCTGAACCAGCTTTTACCCCAGGCTAATCAATTTTTATTTTTATTTTTAGGTTAAGCCAGCAAGTGTGCAAAGCTTCAGGCTGGGCTGAGCTAAGGGTAAAGTGCCAGCCTGGCCAAAGAAAATGAAACATCACTGGAGCTCCAACTACATCTTAGGTGGCAAGAAACAAAAAGATGAACCTTAAGGGAATTTTCAATTATATCATCATTTGTTCGGTATTAAGAAGAGAATTTTTAGCAGTCTTCCAGCAGAGAGAGGGAAAGAAGGAACTTCAGTGAATTTCTAACTAATAGTGATTACTCCCTCATCTACGAGAACAAATAAATTTATTTCAGTCTTCAAATAAGCCAAAAATCAAGTCTTGCCAGACTGCTAAGCATTGATGAGGCTGGGGAATGAAGTCAGACACCTCTGCATATGTCAGGTTGGGGTCCACTAGCTTCTGAAACTTGTTAAAATGAAGTATTAAATCTGAAGCTAAAAGTAGCAGATTCCTATGCTCTGGTGACTATTAGGTAGAAGGAAAGGCTATAGGAAATTGAATTTGGTTGGCTGACTTCCAAAATCAGGAAGAGAGCAACCAGTACTTTTTTTTTTTAAATCTCATATAGCAAATTCACTTAATAGGTATTTTAATATGGCAACATCATGAATTAGAAAGAATACGAATTTGAAAGATCTGTGTTTGAGTCATGATTCTGACACCTACCAGTCCATTTAACTTGAGATTCTATTTCCTATTCTGTAAAATGAAAATGATAATTTTAGTATATTCCCAGAGGCATATTGAAAGGTTCCAAAGGGTCATCTATCCAAAGATAACATCTTGTGAATATAAAAGAAACCTTTCATTTTATAGTTAGATCACGAATGCTAGGATAACAAGATGCTATATGTCTATGAATCTGTTCAGTCTCCAAAATGTTGGTGCCCTTCCTTAATTTGTTTCCTTTGCATCAGACAAGATTTGTCACTGCTCTTTAGGAATTTACATTCTAATCAAAACATGCTTGTTATTTTATTATTATTTTCTTTTAGTCTCTGTTTTCTTTTGCAATATGACTTATACAGAGATGCGTTGTCATGACTGCATCTATATAATCTATATAAAATTGCCTTTTTAAGGAGAGGGGCAGGGAGAGAGTGAATTTGGAACTCAAAATTATTTGAAAATGTGAAAAACTGTATATACAATAGAGAAAAAGTAAAATAAGATTAGTCTTTAAAAAAAGAATATATGTCCTATGATTTAGTCTTGTGGAATGGACTGCTTCTCAAATCATTCCATTTTGACATAATGCAAATTGTTTTTCTCTTTTAATAATATTATATTTTTCCAGTTGCATTCAAAAATAATTTAACAGTCTTTTTTATTTGAGTTTCAAATTCTCTTCCTTTCCCCCTTCCCTCTCCCATCTTTGAGAAATTAAACAATGTGATAAAGCTTATACGTGTAGATAATTCTAATTGTTAAGATGTTTTCCCCTTATATTGAGTTCAAACATGCTTACAATCATGAGTGACTGCTCTTAGCTTTGTACTCTGGGCTTAATATATATATATATATATATATATATATATATATATATATATATATATATATATATATATATATATATACACATATATATATATGCACACACACATACACACATATATGAATATGTATAGTCCTAATCTCTCTTTCATACACAATATTTAAAAAAGTTGAAGATCTCTATTATGTCCTAAGTCTCCTGTACTGACTAAATACTCTCAGGTTCTTCAACACTTTCTCATATCTAATCGTTATTAAGCACCTAAAACATGAGTCAAAGAGATACAAAGATATAACATTAGTGGTTTTTTATTGATTTACTTTTGGTTATATAATTCTATTAATTCATATAGAGCTCACAGTCCTTGAAAACTTTTTCATATCAAGTGCTTTCAAGCTATTAACACCCTGCTCTCTACTTATAGATATCATTAAAAATCATATACAAGGCTTTTCATTAATCTCCATCAAATTCCAACTATTTCAATTCATTGCATCATTCAGACCTGCAAAGAATTTTTTTTTTTGATTCTTAATGTGTTATGTAAGGTTTGGAAAATTCGTTCTGGTTTCAAGGCATCTTCATATTTAGTCAATAATTCTATATCTTTATCCAAGTCATTGATAAATATGTTGACTAGAACAGAGCCAAGAACAGAGGCCTGGGAAACTCCAGAAGAGATCTACTTCCCCCTTGACAATGAGCCACTAATCCTGATGCCCAAAGTTCTTTCGATGCTTTGTTAAGTGTTGGCAGCCCCAGGAATTTTGACAAGCTGCCACCCAGGGTACTAACATGACATGTAATTAGCATATCTTTTTCTTTTTCTTTTTTTTTTTTCAGTATGGGCATGTGCTTTCAAGAGGATAATGCCTGGAGTCTCTATTCCACAGGAATGTTTTGGAAGTCAAGTGAGATAATAGAGGTAAAACACTTTGCAAATGTGAAAGTCATGAATAAATGGCAGTCATTGCTCTTGTTATTATGTTATTAAACTTAACATCAGTAATGCATTTGGTAACTTAGAGTGTTAGCAGCTTAGAGCACAAAGAGCTTAAGTGGCATGGCCATAGGCCCACAGGCCAGCATATCCTGCCAGAAGCTGGAGTAGTACCCAGGTTTGTCCACTCTATCACATTGTGATGACCTTTTAGCATCTCTCTCTCTCTCTCTCTCTCTCTCTCTCTCTCTCTCTCTCTCTCTCTCTCTCTCTCTCTCTCTCTCCCTCTCTCTTATTTTCTCTCATCTCTCAGTATCTCTCCCTGATTCTAAAGTATTTGAATGATTTAAAATAGGGTGTTTACTTAAGTATTTTAATCTTATTTGTAATATTAATTAAGGTTATGTGTGAAGATAGAGTTTAGTAAGAGTCAGTTGTAGCCCAGCACTATCAAAACTATCACAAATTCTGAATCAAATGATTTTAAGTTAATGTGATTAATGTCTACATGGCAATCCTTATGTCAAGAATTGTTCATTTTAGTAATACTTTGTTTTGTGGAATAATTAATAAATTATATATGATATGTTTTATATACAATATAATACTTTTAAAATATTTATTTAAAATAATGATTTCTTCCTTTTCAGTTTTATACTTGATAGATTCAAGTGAAATTCCTGTGGGAAGAAGCCAAAACCTGTTCTTGTGCCATAAATTCTTATAACATTTTATTTCTGTAATATTGTATGTCTGTTTTCTGTAAATATCTACTCATTGATTGTTTATAATCCAATAACATAAATAACACCTACATACAACCCCCTGGGGTTGCAGTAGATCGGTGCTATGCAAGGGAACCTTAGTGACTCCTTTGTAAAGATGGCAAACACTGGTTCCTGTGCCTCCATCAATCATGGGGAAAAGATCAGAGTCTTTCATCAAGCTCTGAACTCTCTTTGAGTAAATATCAATACCCTCTGAAATACATCAAACTACCATTATCATCCCTTAGGAGAGTACCTAGTGCTAATGTCATCTCCAAAGAAACTGACAGATATGGTGGTCAGCAACTGATGTGGTGATGGCTGCAGCAAATTAATTGAATTTAGTGGAAATGGAGAGAGAGAAGGAACACATTTCACACAATTTCAAATATGCCTAAAAGGTATACCTATACAAAAATAATAATGGTAATGGAGCCATGTGAACTATCTACTGTTGGGAAGACACTGTGCTCTATATATGGGCACTGTATTCTGATTGTGAGTCACATGTGTAAAGATCATGTGTAGACCAGAAAGGCAGTGAGGCTTTTGTGCCATTAATGGCATGACCAAAGCAGCAGAGTATAACAGGAAAAGTCCTGGATTTGGAGGCAGAAAGTCTGAAAAGCTGTATGTCCATATGCACAAACCCACTCAACTTCAATGTGTTCTTCTGTAAAACTGTACTTCTACTACCCAGCTCAGGAGTTTGTGGTTAGGAAAAAGCTCTGTAAACCTTAAAGAACCAAAGAATATGAAGCATTACAACTACCACTACCATGATTACTATAACACTTCTCTGAGCCTCAGTTTCCTCATTTGTAAAATAGGGATAATTGAAGTTGTACTACCTAACTTACTGGACTCTTAATTGGACTAACTTGAAAGGTAAATCCTGATAAGCCTTGAAATATTCTATGAATGAAAGTTATTATTCATTAATTATAGTAATAATAGAATAGCTCACATCCACATGGCGCTTTCAAGTTTACAAGGAGTGTCAGATATGTTATCTCTTTTGATATTATCACTATCTCTCCACTTGGGCAACTATAGCAAAAGAAAAGCCAAGAATACTCTCCTGAATTGATTGCTATATTATATTTACAGACTCAGCCATGGAATTTGATCCTTTTAACTTACTTGTCATTTGGGAAATCCACCTAAAGATTAGTTCTGCAGGGAAGTTTATGAATATCTTATGTCCATTTGATAACAGAATAGTGGTAAAAGTGAGGGACAGTCTTCAGATAAGTTTCCTCCAACAAATGGCACCTGACAAGTCACTGATACTATTGCTTACTGTCTGGATTTCCTCCAAGAAATAGCAAGACTCCTTCAATTACCCCAAACCTTTCCCACTAGAAGTCTATATTTTCCATGTTTTTTTAATCTTACCAATATTGTTATGTGGATGAGTAACAGAGAACATAACAGTGCCTAAGGAATTGAAAATTAATATCACACAGGGGAAAATCAAGAGGCATCTGGTAGGTTTAAGTAGGCTGTCACAGAAATAAAGGATGCCATTAGAGAAAGACGTGACCAAAAGCGAAAACTGACTGGACATTTGGATGATGTGATAGATGGTAGGGGATGCCCTGAGCATTCTCAATATCAGAAAAAAAAACTGGAGGAGGAAAAAACCAAGTGTTTTGAGTAGTTATCCTATGATAAACTCATGAAAAGATATAGATCAAGAATCAGAGAGGCTAGGCAGACATGAAATCTATATAGCATGCATTTTCAATGATTGTTAACTAATAATAAATGCCTAGCATTTATGCAGTGCCCACTCTATACTAGGCACAGTACAAGGGCTTAATAAATATCATCTCATTTGAGTCTCTGGAAGAATCCCTTGGGTGTTTTTATTATTATCTTCATTTTAAAGTTGGGGAAAATGAGGTAAACAGAGGTCAAGTGACTTGCCCAGTGTCACATGGTTCATAAGTATCTGGTGCCAGATTTTTCCTGACTCAAGACCTGGCTCTCTATTTACTTTGCCACCTAGTTATGTCACTAGAAGAAATATTCAAAGAAATTAGCAACGTGCTATGTGGACTTCAAAACAATCTTTTGGGCATTAGACTCTGAGTTTCACCTCAAGAAAGATGGAGTCAATATTTCATGATGTTTTTATAGCAAAAGCTGATCACTCAAGGATTCATAATTTCTATATGCCAACACTTAACATTTCCATAACTAGAACAATGTATAAAAATGTGTTTCACTTTCCAAAACTGATCTTGATTTTGATCTTTCAACATCAGAGGGATAGTAGTAATATTGTCCAGACAGCACATACCCAAAATTTGATATCCTTCTAAAGGGTAGACACTTAAATAACAAAGAGAACTTTTAGTTGTAATCTCTATTTGTTAAGAACAAAAACAGCTGTTTGGTTGCTGAAAGCCAGTGTGCTTTTGTGAATAGTCAATGAAGCACTGCTGGGAGAACCAAACAAAAAATTGATGTGAACCATGCTCTATTGGACGCAACTTTCTATATAGGTCAGCCACATCATTAGTTTTATTGAAGATTGGGTGGTTTCACATTGCTTGCCCAAGTAAAATAACATAAAAGAAAAGGCAAGATAAGATGCCAAAGGTGGCAGTGTTTCAGAAACATATTATCAGTGGAAAAGAGACCATCATGAATTCAGCCCAGTTTCCCTTGGCTGAATGACATTGAAATTTCACAACTTGTCTATCACCTTCTTCATATGAAGTTCTAATCATTAAAATTAAATTACATATTTCTGCCTTGTTATTGCATTTCTCTTACCATGATATATTATACATATCGACAATAGATGTTGTTTAATCAATTGTTCCATTCAAAATAGTTTTATATTGAGAATCAAGATTTAAGGTTTGACTTTATTTTCTCTGGATATTTAAACCATTTCATTAATTTTACACTTTCTTTTCTTCACAAAAATGATATTTCTCTCTTTATGTGTATATATGTGTATACAACACACTAGAAATTACTAATGATAGAAAAATATAATCAGCACCTAAAGAGGCAATGTCTTCTAACAGAAAGAATATTTGACTTACAATCAAAGGAATCTTTTCCCCAGCCATGACTTAATCACTTATTATCTGTGTGACCTTGGACAAGTTGTCTGGTTTGTTTCCTCCTCTGAAAATATAGGGGTAAAACTAGGTGATCCCTGAAGTTTCTTGTAGAACACTAATTACCTAATTCTATCAAAAATTTTGAAATCTTTGATTAAAGACAATCCACATATGACAATTCTTTTAAAAATATTACCTAGCTCTCTTCAAGAATAAACTAAATGGTACTTTCTGATTAATATTAGTGTAAATAATCTTGGAGGTCACAGAGTGCAGCCTTGTGATTTTACACATGAGGAAACTGCTACCCAGAGGAGATAATTGACTTGCTCACACAGCTGTGTAGCAGAACCAAGAGTAGAAAGCATTTTTCATGACTCCTGAAACGGTGCTTACTTCATTAAAACACACTGCCTTAGGACACATTAGAAGGAATAATTTTCCTAACACTTGAAAGCATGGCTTAGTTAATAAAAAACTGGTCAGAGAGCTAAGAAGATCTGGGTTCAGATCTCTCCTCTGACATACAGTGGTCATGCAAACCTTGGAAAGTCACTTATACAACACCTATTATGTTATGCAGAAACATCTTTGCTTCTAAAAAGTAATGATGTGTGCTGTATGATATTACTACTGTTAATATGCTCTTATTTGGCAACCAATGAGCAGCATGGCTTGTTTTCTCATTAATAACACAGGAATAAGAGGGTGAAAGAGAAGAAAATTGGGTCACAAGGAATAAGAGTACTAGTATATCATTTGTAGGACAGCTGGGTGGTGCAGTGGAAAGAACCCAGGAAGACCTGAACTCACAACCAGCCTTATAGATTTACTGTCTGTATGACCCTGAACAAATCACTTAAACCAATTCACCTTGATTCATCTGTAAAATGAGCTAGAGAGGGAAATGACAAACCACTCCAATATCTTTGCCAAGAAAACCCCAAATGGGGTCACCAAGAGTTGGACATGACTGAAATAATTAAACAACACAATATCATTTCTGCTATTTGGGTTTGAGGTTTCGGTTGCTTGAATTTTGGTCTTCTAGCAATGCTAGATTTTTTTTTTTGCTGTTTTTATGAGTCAGCACCACCAGAAAAGGATAAGTTTCATGTTAAGACTTCCCTATATGAAATGACTTGTCGTAAGTGAGAATAAAAGATGGCCAGAAGTTTAAAGGGAAAAAAACAAATACGGAAAATGTAAATTACCGATATGTTGTTATTTGACAAATGTCTAGTTTTTATATGAATTTCATATCATATCAGCCCAGTGGGTTAGTATTTTTAAACAAGCAAGTAAAAATCATTTTAATCATTCATTTTAAAGAAAGCCATCAGTAATACATTTCTACCATTCTTAAAATGTTAGCAATTATACTCATCATTTGCCCTTGGGTTTTCAATGTTTGACATGAACTTAATCATCACAGGAAAAACTTAACAGAGTTTATTTAATTCTATATAGAGAAAGAAGTCTATATAAATAAATAAATATTCAAGATTCACTTATTTAGACAATAAAAAAAGGGTTTATTCAAGGAAACTTTCTTTTTACATGATTATCAACTAGTACTGATTTTCAATTCTCTTTCTTGATTGATATGTATCCCCTACCTTCACTGAATCATGACGATTATTTTGCAAGAGGAACACTGGAGTTGGTAAAAGGGACCAATATTATCTAGAGGATCTTTCAGGCAAGAGTTGAACACTGAGTACATGCAGAGAATGGGCAGCTTTCTAAATTAACTATATCTTCACATTGGGTTTTCATTATTTTGTCTGAAAGTCAAGGGCTGGAATATCGGGCACATCCACAGTCAAAAACTGTTAAATGCATTCCAATTAGCAAAAAAATTGGATTTTCCAAAGCTTGGGATTATCACCTCTATTACTGAAAGTAGTCTAGACTTTGTTATGCTTCAAATCAAACGATCTTTTCCATATAAGTGGAGACATAGTGTGCTAGTATCAGAATAAAAAGGAAATACTATAACAGGTATTTTCCCCAGTCCCTTCCACGACCAAAATATTGGGTTTCTGCTACTCATAAGAAGAATAATTAGGAGAAATTTCCTTTGCTTGTAGAATACTTCTCTTCCATCTAAAACCATTATCTCACTGCTTATTAAAGATCAAAATTGCATTAAATTTCTATACATGTAATGCTAATGAGAGTTAAAGATCTACTTCACCCATTAATGTGCCTGCCCATTAAGGGAGGCTTGATTAGAGGAGGTTTTCTTGTTGGAAGACCCACACCTTTTGTTATTTTCTCATGAGGCCAAGGGTATGATGCCCTCTGACTCTGTAAAATGTGTTTATACTCTGAGGTGAAGTTTTACTTTGGGGGTTTAGTTTCTGGAAGAAAGTTGGTGTGCCAGATGGGACTCTGGAATGCTGTTAAGGAGCCCCTTGGCTTTGAAAATACTGATGTTGGTGTTTAAAGTTGGTGCTTTCTCTGGTAACTATGTATGTATTGCATATGGTCAGATAGTTGGAAGCCCTGACTATTGATCTTTAGTTCTGTGTTTGTATTTTCTCTGAAGTTCAAGGTGCTGATGTTTTCCCATAAACTAAGTGAATGATATATGTGCTTAATTAAAGTGACTGTTGACCCCTTAAAAGTTACTTTCTTTTTAGAAACACAGATGTAAGCACCTGTATAGCAGGACTTCCTGTGTATGCTGGAGCCCTTGCTGTTACAATACATTTTTAGTTCTTATTGATCTCCAGCACCAAATACTTTCCTATATTTATGAAATATGAAACCTTTATATCTAGACAATAAAAAGCTTTAAAATACTCAAAAATTATATTTTAAAAATACCCCCTATCTAAGATACACATGAAAGGGAATGAGTAAGTGGGAGACAGGAATTTAGAAACATGAGAGGAGCTGTCCTTTTTTTTAATTCTATGCATGGGAATTGGCCAAATAAGCCCCAGATCTATAGATCAAGGAATTTTAAATTTTGCTGAAGGACCATTTAAGAAGAAGACTTCTTGATTGATGATTGAGCTAAATTGAAACTAAGTTTGGTAGCTGGCAAAATTTGTTAAGTCCTCAGTCTATTTACTGACTCTCTATTTATCCCTACTGAAGGATCTTGATTCAAGCTATGATTCACTCCCTCAACACTCTATACATGTAAAAAGTACAGATTATTTTATTCAGTTGGCCTGTAAAGAACTCCTCTTGATCAGAAAGTAATTTATGAAATTATCCAATAGCTTTTTTTAAAAACATAACTGTTTCATTTTTCACTGGTATAATTGATCCCTTCTCCAAAGCACAAATGCTTATAGGATTCACAAATCTACCCTCTTCTTTCATTTTTTTTCTTTCATTTATTAGTTGAGCATTTAGTTATAAGAAAACTATTGCTATATCCCCATGTGGTTTCTCTCATGGATCCAGATATTTGGAGAATATTTAAGTTTTTTTTTCTCTTTTAACAGTTCCCCTTTCTCCAGTTCTACTCTAACAAGGAAACTAATCAACATTTCCTTCAGCAAAATACCAATATACAGACTAAAATGCTTTCTAATTGGATGCTTTATGATTTCCCAGAAAATATGCAGCTAATAACATCTTCAAAAATAGTCAGTGTGATATTAATTAAATCAATGTTATCTTTTTAAAACTCCTTAAAACCCAGTTTGAAATGGCTGAAATCTAACTCTCACTTATAAAAATCAGAAAAAAGAATGCAAGTGAAATACAGTCAAGTAATTTTCAATATTCATGTCCCCCCAAAAGGTGACTTTACTAAATGATTTATACTAGTTAGTGAGACATAGTCTATAGGAACTATAGGTTCCTATAACATAAGGTCTAGGAAATAGAGCAAGAAATTCCAGCCATAAGACCAGACTCATCATGTATTCTATAACAACTACTCAATTTCCTCCCCTTTCTTTTTTTTTCACTTCCTTTCTTCTCTTCATATACATATTTCACAATTTTCAATTAGGCACACACTTTGTGAAACATGCTACAATCAGCATTAGCAAGAAAACAAAAATAATGGTAATGATCCATTCCCCCAAATGGCTTAAAATCTAGTTGGCTACTCTGACATAAGCCTCTATTTAGTCTCTGACTAAATAACTATTCCAAGACAGATACAGTGGATCTGGAGAAAGAATGTTATTATAATACTTCATAAACGACAGGAAGAAGAATTCACAAGTAGTAAAAGGGTCTTGTGAAAAAAATAATAAGCTATTTTCAAATGGTTAAAAATGATGCAGTAGAAAGCTAACTGGATTAGTAATCAGGTGACCCCGTTTTAAATCTAGAATCTGAAAATTGCCAGCTTTTCGACTCTAGGTAATTGACATGAGACTTCATTTCCTAATCTGGGGAAAAAAGGGAAGAATAATTACCGTCAATGGCAATCCAATGAAACCTACAAACATAGTTTTTGTAAAGAAAGTTTAAAAAAAAAGTTCAATTATTATTAATATGTGATATGCTTAAATATTCTTTCATCCCCCTGGGATTTCCAAGTTTTCATGGTCTATGTATACACAAACTTCAAAGAATTTCATTCTAGGGTACCACCTTGAAAACAAATCTGTTTCCAATTGAACTCAATTTTCCTGTGTAGAGGCTTAATTTCTTCTGCTAATTTCTTTTCTAAGTTGTTAAAATACAAAATCTAAGAGCTGGAAGGAAACTCAGAGGCCATGTAATGTATACATGACCAAGAATCACTTTTGCAAGAGCATCCAGAAGTGGTGATCCAATTCATATCCCAAGATTTTCACTGAATGAGGGACCTTGTATCTCCTAAGGCATTCTATTTGATTTTGCATAGATATAATAATTAAGATTTTTTATTGTATTTAAATGTAATCTTCCTCTCTATAAATTTAAACCATTCTTCCTAATCTGTCCCTCTAGGGCCAAATAGAACAGCTCCAAAACCTCTTTTATAACATAGTACTTCAAATATATAAAGATAGCTATTATGCTACTGTATAATTCTTCTCCTCTCTTGCTAACGTGCCCAGTTTCTCAACATTCTCAGGGTTTGTTAGGCATGTTCTCCAGTCCTTCAGTCATCATGGTTGAAGACGCTTCTGTGGCTCTTCCAATTGGTGAGTACTTCTCCCATTTGAGACCCTACTTTCTTGGCTCTATTTCTGATCCTCCAGACTTTTCCATCTCTATCCTAGGAATCTTCTCACCTTTGAAAATTCCTCTGGCTAAAAAATCTATTCACCTTGGAAGATGCCTCCATCCCTATGACCTAGCTCTGGAAACTCATTCTCTCTGCTCCTCTGATTGTTGAGTTCCTGCCTGGATCTCAATTTGAGGAAGTGCCCAAGCCAATTTAGCTCATTCTCTCTGGGCTCTGCTCCTGATTGTTTTGATATTTCCGTCTCTACTGCAGAAGTCTCCTCATTATGAAAAATGTCTTTGCTCATTATTCCAATTGGGAAATTCCTTCCCTACTTTTAAGGAATTATCCAAGGCAAAGCTCACTCCTTTCTTGACTCTACTTCTAATTCTCTAGACTTACCCTGGGGTAGCATCCCTTTACCCTGATTTTCAGTTTCCTTTTTATGTGATGGCTTTTTACATTAAAATGAAAGTTTCTTGGGGATCAGGAATTATCTTTATTTTTCTTGTATCTGTATTCCCAATGCTTATCATAGTGCCTGGAATTCAATAAATGCTTTATCTATCATGATTTTCAGGTTGTATGTATGCTTCAACTTGTCTGTTTTGAGAAAAATTATTATTAAATAACAAATTATTGGTGAGATCTCTGACCTTTCCCAAAACTGACCACACTTGGACCATCTTATATAATTGGAGTTGTTGCCATACTCAACTAAAAAACCTTACAAAGAATTTAATCTGAGGTGAATTCTGGTCCACTGTATTCTACTAAGGCAGGTTTGGGCAAGGGGGATGGGCCCTGATTTTTTTTTTTTTTTTTTGGTCTAGATTGCTTGAGGTGGTGGGTGGTCTGGAAGTGAGAATTATGAATCATGTCTCCCAGTCCTTCATTGAATAAGTGTCTCTCTCATTATAATATTCATTCTTCTCCATAATTATTAACCAATCAGAATTGATTGCCCCCCTCAGAAACATCCACTCTTCCAAAGGCATATAAGGATTGAGTGGATTCCATGATGGATCTTTGGCAATTGAAAGTGCCACTGATGCCTTTTATTAATTATTTGATAGTATGAATAATAAAATGACTAATTTCCTAGAAACTGTCTCTAGATCATTTAATATGTCACAGTTTTTATTTTAAAATATGCTGATTAAGGCTGAACACAGTAATTCAAATATGGTTCAACCAATGCAGAGTATATTGGCAATATTATTTCCTCCACTCTAGACACTGTACTTTTATTAATGTGAGACAGGATATCATTGCCTTTTTTCTGTCTGCCATACAACACTACTGACTTAATATGAATCTTCAATCCAGTAAATACTCTCATATCAGTTTTTTAAATAAGAATTATCTACTCACATCATTTATGATGTTGATATTTGGAAATCAATTGTAGAATCATACATTTTATGCATATTATATTTCACTTTATTCAATGTAGCTTATCACTCTGGAGATTTGAAGTTTTTTTTGATTATCATCAAAAATGTTAGCTATCTTCATCTAGGAGTAAAATAAAAATGTTATGAATACACATTTGATGCTTTATCCATGTTATTGGTAAAATTATTGAATGGCATAAAAGCAAAGCAAGTCCCTGCAGCACCTGACTAGAGTCTTCCCTACTGCTTAATTTGAAGCTCTTGACGACTATTCCTTGCATTTGGTCATTCAACCAGTTTCAAATTCATCTGACACTACATGGAACCTACATTGCTTCATGTTACCCACAAAATAAGCATGATAATTTTGGCAAACACTTTGCAGAAATCTTAATCCATTCTATCTCTAGCATTTCTCTTAACTGCCAGTTTAGTTATTCTATCAAATAATGAAATGAGGTTATTTTCATAAGACCTCTTAATGAAGCTATGAAGGATATGGGGAACACTATTTCCCTTTTGTAAGTACTCAAAATTCATTAGCTTAAGAATGTGTTTTAGAAAAGTGCCAATCAAACTAATATTGAGGTTTCACATCACACCCTGAAAATTTTACAAAGATGAGAAAATATGGTAATAGTTAAGATCAGATGGGGTTATGAGAATACAGACACAGTAATACATTATTTCAGTAACTATGAATTGATCCAACCACTTGAGAAAGCATTTTGGCTTTATATATAATTTTAGATATGATTAACATATTTTTTTGTGATCAATGATATACACCTATTTGCACTAAAATATTTACAGCATTATTTTTCCAAATAACAAAAAACTGGAAACAAAGTAATGGTCTATTATTTTGAGAATGTCTAAATAAATTATGGCAATGAACCTAATTAAATTTTCCTATACTAAAAATAACGATCTATATGATAAAAATATGGAAGGATGGAAAGACTTAAGTGAACTAATTAATAAGCAGAACCAGGAAAGCAATTTAAAACAATGACTACAACAACATAACTGTAAACAGCAATGACAAAACAGTAGATAATGCTACCAGATTATCATGGCCAGTTTGGCCCTGAAGGAGAGATATAAGAATATACTTCTTTTCTTTGAAGAATTGGAGGGTAATGGGTAGGGAATACTTCATATGGTGTCACACCTGGATAAACTTTTTTTGACTTTTCTTTAAAATTATTTTATTATATAAAGAATGGTTCTCTGGGAGGGGGAGAAATAAATTAGAAAATGTAGGTAAGATAAAAAAAACAGAAGTTGTCAATTTTAAAAGAAAATGACACATTCCCACACACCACCCCCTCAGCCCTCAAGCTAAATGTGTTCTGAAAAACTGAAGGCGAAAGAAGACAATCTCACTGATCTATACTTGTAGACTTAAACTTCCCTTTATAAAAACTGAAACATTTGTTCTTCTTCAGTCCTCTCCCATTTTGTATGATCTCCAGCTCCCCTCCAAAAAAAATCAAGAATATCAGTAATCACGTGTTAATTTTGACAATACTGCTCTAGATCATGGCTCACCTGGTGACTGAACTCACTAATGGTATCTACATGCTGAATATGATAGATCAATGATCTTAAATTCAATTCTTGTCACAACTCTACTGAAGATAATTAGTGATTATTAGATGGCTGGTATCTGGACTTTTCTAACAGTGATGACAAAGAACTGGCATGATTTTATTAAGAACATGTCGTACCTTATTATCCAGTACTCTGAAGCTCATACCTCCACAGCACTTTTTGCTCCAGAAACCCTGAATAAAGAGTGTGGACGCTGGGCATTAGAGAATTTCGTTGAAATCATCCACTATCTAAGGAGAGCACACAGGAAATTCTGTTCATTATTCCCCACCTGGCTGCTTTCCTAGACTTCATCATCTTGAGAAAGTTATCATTTTGAAAGATGAAATCATGTCTGCAATTCTCACTTCCTCAGATTATTTCTCACTCAGGCTACATGACTTCATCATGCCCTCCCATCAAGAAACCTTTCTTTCTTCTCCCCCACTCCAACTTTTCAGCTTCTTTTTAGGTGCTATTTCTTCTATTAGACTGCGAGCTCCTTCAGGACAGGAACAGTCATGTCTTTTATCCTCAAAACTTAGTCCAGTAAGTGGAGTTGAATTAATGTTTATTGAGCCTAACTATTTTGATAGGGTTGATATGTTGTTAGATCAAGGGAATGCTATAGATATAGCTTATCTAGATTTGAGATAAAAAGTTCTCATATGGTTCTTATAGGGGGAAAGAAGAAGGGGGAAGAGACAGAGACAGAGATAGAGATATAGAAGAGGCATATTTTGAACTGATTAAAAGGTCAGATTTAAGTGACACATTTGATAAAATATTTCATGCTATTTTTGTGAGGAAAAAAAGACAAAGTAAAGTACACTAAACAATAAAATATCTAGATGGATTTGCAACTGGCTAAATGTTCGGACTCAAAAAGGAATTACCAATGGTTCCACGTCAACTTGACATGAAGTTACCCGGAGCGCTCCAGAAATCTATTCTTGTCCCTACGGGCTCTAACATCTTTATCAATAGCTTAAATAAAGTCCTAAGAAGCATGAAAATCACACTTGCTGATGAAACCAAGTTGGGGAGGGAGAGATAGCCAAAATGCTAGATGACAAGTCACAATTCATAAACATCTTGATAGACTAAACATTGGACTAAGTAGAACCTAATGAAAGACGATAAGAAGAATTATAAATCTTACACTTGGGTCTAGGAGAAAAACAACACTTCACAAGTATAGAATGAGGCAGAGACAGCTATAAACCACTTTAAAACCATATTGGTGGCAGGGTTTGTAAGCTTACTCTGATTCAGAATGTGATGAGACAGCCAAAAAACCTAATGTAATATGGAGTTGCATTGAGACACAGCTTCCAGAAATAAAGAACTCACAGTTTTTCTGTTATTCTATCCTGGTCAATCTACATTTGGAGTGTTTTGTCATTCTTAGGTATCACAATTAAAGAAGACTGATAAAGATATGTGTCCAGAAGAAGACAGTTAAAATGGCAATGGGTCCTACTAGGATGAATAGAAGAAAAATAAGATGTGGAGAGCATTTGGGGTGGAGGAGGAGATGCAATAGTTTTCTTCGAGGACGTCATGTGAAGGACAGACAGAAGATTTGTTTTGTTTGGCACAAGAGGGCAGAATTAGAAGTAATGAGTGGAAATTACTGACTGGAAACATTTTCTGCTTGCTGTCAGAGAAATCTTCCTAGCAATAAGAGCTGTCCAAAAGTGGAATAGATAATCTCAAGACACAATGGACTCCCCCTTCTAAGAGGATTTTTAGTAGAGGTTGGATAATCATTTGTCAGGTATACTATAGTGGGAATTTCTTTTGCCTGTGCTTGGATTAGATGCCTGCTGAGGCCTCTTCCATGTCTAAATTTATAATCCAGTGATTTCTGCTAAGTTTAAAGATACTTTTTACTCATTCTGTACATGAAAGGATAATTCTGTTTTAAAATTTATTATCTACTGTTATGTCGTCTATAATCCAATATTTATTTGTATTTGATTTGGAAATAGAATGATGCTTTTATTTTAGGATATGCTTGGAATTTTCATCCCAAATAATGAAATATAAACCAGTAAACAAACATGTCTGTTTTGCTAATCATTCTTCTCTTGGACTATACTAGTCTCAAGTTCATCCTAGATTATTCTGCTTGCTACTATTTCCCCTAATGTCAAATCACAGCTAGGTAGCACTTTTAGTAGACTGAGTGCATGATAAATAGTATAAATGTGCATAGTGGATATAGAAGGCAATCCTGAAGAAATGTAGAAATGAATGTGGTCTTATCTCCATTGCTTTCTACTTTCCGTCCTTACTATGAAAATTGGAAGATGAAAAGGTAGAAGGTATTGGTGGGGAAATGGAAGGGATCAGTAGTGATCAAGTTGAAGCTCAGGGCCATGGAGTAAAAAATCTGAGCTCTTCCCTGGAGCTTTGGGTTGGTGTAAAATCTTGAACCTGGAAAACTGGCCGATTTCCCAGGCTATCCCCTACTCCATGCTAGACATGGGTAATATATCACAGGCTGATACACTGTGATCTGACCTCTAGGTTGGTAAGAGCTCCTCTTTCTAATCTTGATGTCTGACTCACACCTTCTTGGATAGCCTTTCCCAATTAAGCTCAGTAATTCTCTAATCAGGAGCCTGAATTCTGCATTCTCTCATTGCTTATATACCCATCCAGCTTTTGCTCTCTTGATTCACATATTACTTTGAAATTCTCAAAAGTTACATCATATGTGCCTGTTGTCTCTCCAGCTAGCCAGCTGGCTTCTCCAAGGAAAGTCCCATATCTGTCTTCTTTTTCTTTTATTTTCCCAGAATTACAACTTGCAGAATGCAACCCATATATCAAGGATTCAATGATTGCTTTAATTAAGGAGGTGAAGTAATTCTGAAGATTGAGTTCATGAGACTGGGTGGAAGGGGGTCAGGAGAAAAAGGAGGAGGAAGAGGTGGATCCAGTTACTAAGTTGAAACACAGCCCAGATTCAGGGCTCAGACAGCAAGCTCTTTGGCTCTCTCACACAGCAAGTCTTCCTTCCAGTTCCTGCTGGGGTGCAGACCTCATAGGGAGTAAGTCAAGAGAGCAGGTAGCAAAGCCATGCTTCTCTGGCTCCTTCCTCAGTGCTCATAGAAAGGCAGGTAATCCACAGAGGTGATCATTAGTCCAATACAGAATTTGTATGACTTTAAGTAGGCATCTTCCAAGGTCCCATGGGAAATTGATTATTATTAAAAAACCAAGCACCTCTTCAAATAGGCAATGTTCTACATAGCCCTTTCTGAGGCAGAGATGATTTTCGGAGGTGATTGTGTGCATGCATATTCTTATGAAGAGATATTAGTCTTTGCATATGAGCAGTACTATGGGGAAGATGGTGGGAAATCCAACAAGAGCTCAAAGCTGGGATCCTCAGTCATCTCTCTCTCTCTCTCTCTCTCTCTCTCTCTCTCTCTCTCTCTCTGTCTCTTTCTCTCTCTCTCCCGCTTTCTCTCTGTCATTGTCTCTCTCCCTCTCTCCCTTTCTCATCCTTTATCCTACTTTCTCTATCATTTTCTCTGTCTCTATTTATACACACACACACATGCACACACATATATCTATATCTAGATATAGATATAGATATACATCTTCATTATCCAAATAACTCAAAATTTGAAGAATTTTAAAGCATATTTGGTATAGAAAAAGAGTACTAGTATGGGAGTCAGGAGACCTAGAGTGGACCCCCAGCTCTAATACTTACTATTTATGCAATCAGGGACCTTACTTAGTCTCTTTGAGCAAATTCTGTGCAAAATGAGGGTGATAATATTAGCTTTTCCTTATATGATTGCTTCAAGAAAAGCGCTTCATATACTTCAGATTATATATTATTAAGCTATATTGTGTTATGTTGTACTACATCCCATTGTAAATATTTCCAAGAAAAACATTGTACAGAAAGTTCTCAAATTACAATGGATTGTTTTCCTTTCTCCTTGCCAAGCCTTACTAAGATCAATCCCTTTGCATCCTATCCCTTTCTATATCAGACAGCAGATTCCTCCTGTAATCATTTATCTCTCTCCATTAGCTTAATTCTCTCATATTTACTGGTGCCTTAAACCAAATCATTAAAAAAACCACTCTTGACTAAAAACAAAACCCAACACTTTTTAACCCTACCAACAGCTCAAGGTATAACATATCTTGGCTTTTGTAGCCAAATTCCTACTAAAAGCTGTCTACACTCAATTGCCTAATTAAGCCTAATTTCTCATCCTTTCCTTCTCTTCTTAATGCTTCATAACTCAGTTTGTAAACAAATCACTCAATTAAAATTTCTTGTTCCAAAGTTACCAATGATCTCTTAACAGCCAAATATTATTCTTTTCTCAGTCTTTCTTGAGATTTTCTGTAGCATCTGATACTCCTGAAGACTTTCTTCTTATGTATACTTTTTTCTATATGTTTCTGTTGGTACTGCTTTCTTCCTTCCTTTTTTTCTTTTGTTTAGAAAAGCAGCAGGTGCAGTAGATAGAGAACAGGAGTCACGAAGACATGGGTTTGAATCTCATCTGAGATACTTACAGTGTAAAATCACTTAAACTCTCTCAGCCTCTATTTTTCACATGTAAAATGGTGTTCATAGTACCTACCTCACCTATACTGTGGGAATTAAATCAGGGAATGTATTTGCAAATGTTAAAGCACTATTTTTTAACTGTTATCATTATAATTATGCAAAGGACCTTATAGACCTTAGAGGGGTATATAAATATCAGCTATTGTTAATTTTGTGACATTTTTCTCTCTTTTGTCTCCTACCTTTCTGACCTCTTCCTTCATTATCTTTTATTGCATCATCATCCATTATTGTACCTCCTCTCTGTAAGTATATCCCAAGTCTCTATCCTGAGTTCTCTTTGTTTCTCTCTACACTCCCTCTCTTGATAAACTCAGTTCCCATGGGGTTAAATACCATCTCTCTACAGATGCCTCCCAGATTAACACATTTAGGCACAACCTCTCATTGAAGCTTCACTAGTGCACCATGCATTTGGACATTTCAAACTAGCTATTCTGTAGTCATATCAAATTCAACATTCTAAATCAGAGCTGATTACCTTTTCCCCAAAACTGAATCGTCTTCCACACTTCTCTATTTCTGTCAAGGACAGCACCAACTTTCCAGTCACCAATGTTTGAAATGTTGGTGCTATGACTCACGTGTTGGTCTTACTCACCCATAGGTGTCTTTTATCTCCTTAGAGGGGAACATGCCTACCGGACTTTCATTATTTTTTTCAAAAATAACAAAGAATAAAAAAATTTATTATGTTATAGTTATATATCACATATAATATATTATTTTAAGATAACTGATTTCCTTTTCAATCCTACACATTTTATTTTGTGCATTATTTTACATATCTGAAAACTGCCATAAAGCTTTCCATGACAAAACAAAATAAAATAAAACAAACAAAAAAAACAAAACAGAGTAAAGACTATTGCCCTAGAGGAAAAGGGGTATTTTTATTTTCTCTTTGTATATTTAGCATCTGGCACATAGTAGGCATTCATAAATACATGGTGATTTTAACTGTGTGAAACTGGCACCAGTGACACCTCCAACATCAGCTCCTCTATGACTCATTTCCTGATTCCCATAATGACTACTGTCTCCACCCAATTCACTTGCAGTCATGGTGGATAGACCTAGCCTTGACACCAGCAAAGCCTGTATTCAAGTGCCACCTTCTCTACATACAGACTGTGTGACCCTATGCAAGTCACAACCTCTCAGTGCTGCCAAAATGTTACTGGTCTTTTGTTATACCTAATTTCACTTACAAACATAAAACTTTCTTCTTTTATGTAAATTCATCACTAGCATTATTCATGTTAAGTAACCTATGAATCATCAAACAAGTTAAAGCTGGAAGGGGCTTTAGAGATCAGCTTAGTGAACTTCCTTATTTTATACTTCAAAAAAATGGAATTCAAAAAGTGACTTGTCTAAATCACACAGTGAGGACTAAAGAAAGATGAGTCCAAATGTCTTGTCTCCCTGTTGAGGGTTCTTTCAATTGTATCCCATAGTCCTTGGGGTGAGTTCTTTAGGTGAGAGGGGAAAAATTGGTGGGACATTTGGAGAGCAAAATAAAATGAAAGAGATAGAGTTAGTTCTGAGGTAACTGACTGTGAGAACTTAGGCAAGTCATTTAACCTCTGGGTCTATGTCCTCATCTGTAAAATAAAGAGGTTGGACTAAGTAGCCTCAAAAGTCTCTTCTAGCAGAAAGCTATGTTCCTATGATGCTATGAGTTAAAATAGTGAGGAAGAAGAGAATGAAGATAGGTATTTACATGTGAGAAAGAATATTTAAATTTTGAGTGATAGAAGACTAGGAGGGAGGGGTGGCTTGATAAGAGTAAGGGTACTTCAGTCTGGAAATGGCAGTGGAAGGATGGGGGAGCGGGGAGGACGGATGCTGAAGAAGCTGAGCAGACTTGTGTGAGAAGGGAGAGGGAAAATAGTATGTAATTAGCCTTTTACTTGTAAGTAATTTTTCCAAAAAAGTAGGTTTTTAGAATCCAAAGCATAACTGTGGTTATTATTCCTATATTATTCCTATACTGGAGGAGGGGAGGATACTTTTGGAATAATCTCTTTCCTTCTCAGGACTAAAAAAAAGGTGAATGATTTATTTTCCCTACCTACATGAAATGGTACCATCTGGAAATTTGGGGCAATGATATGCTAATCCCATACCACCATAGTGATACATAATATGCTCACTTCTTATTTTTATGTTGATAGGTGACACATAAGCTGTGAAAATTCCTTAATAAATTAAAGTTCCTAAATAAGAAGCAAGTGAACACAAAATTCTGTAAATCCCATGATTTGGCTATGGAAACACTGAGAGATTTAAATCTTCATTTCTTCCCAAAGACTGTTGCCATGCCAGCATCTACATTCATTTCACCCCTCCAGCCCCCCCCGCCCCTTTCTCCCCCACTCATTTAAAGGCATATTTACTGAAGTCACTATTCTTTCTGATGTGACAATTCTATCTTGAAAGCACAGAATCCATTTTATATTACCAATTCAGGCAACAAGCAGATACATTTTTAATTTTAGTGGTAACTCTTCAGTAGATACTTTATATCCAAACTTGATTAATAATAAGCACAAATTGGAATGTAGGTAGCTTGAAATGTTTTCATTTAATTGATTTACACAAATGGCACCTAAAAGCCCTTTCCAGAAAGATAGATTAAAGTGTCATTCATCCTCAATAGTTTTAAATTTGCTAAACCAATTTTTAGGATCTCCATAATCAGATCAGTACCATATAAAGCACATCATCTTAAAGAAAGGAAAAAAATCTAATATTCAATTCTAATTCTAATATTCAAGGGATATTCAAGTACAAATTATTTTTTAAAGAAAATCCTAGGATCAGATTTGGGACTAAAAGTGATATACTTAGTGATACTTAGATGACCTTAGTGATATATTTATACATGTAAGCTACTTTATAAATAGATAGACTGAGGCCCAGGGAAGTGAAATGATTTACCAGTAGTCTTACAGGAAGGAAGTAGGAGAAACAGGGTTCAAACCTAGGTCCTCTGCCTTCCAAACCCAAGTTGTTTCCGTTGCCCCATAGTTTAAATAACTACTTTCATTTCTGCTCACTAACTCAAAACTCAACTGAAATGGTCATGGCTAAGCTAGACACTCTAGCTTAAGAATTTATCAGAGTAAATTCAGAATCTAAAATAAATTCGTTTTTGGGAGGGAGCCATAATGAGTTATTTTTAAACTATTTTCACAATATGCTTTGCATTTCTGAAATATTTCCACTGTGCCTTTCTGTTCCTTCCTTCTACATACCTACTATGTACAAAACATTATGCTAGTTGGTGAAGACATATATTTTTAAATTATTCTTGCCCTCAAGGAGCTTGTATTCTACTGGGGGTTACAGTGTCTACTCATAAAAGTAGACATAAAGTGACATGTTAGTATGTTGAAGGAAACTGTGTCTAGAAGGAAGATAAAGATTTAGAGGGGTAGAAATTTAGAGAAAAAAGCATTATAGCCATCAAGAATCTCCTAGATGAAAGAAAGCACAGAGGTTAGAGATGTAATGGAATGTCCAATCCAGTAAACAATTAATAATCCACCTTGGGAGAGGAATGTGAACTAAATATGGAAAGGTAGGTTAGAAATAGATTATGGAGACCTTTGACATTAGGCTGAGGAATTATAGAGCCACTGTTTTTTTAAGAGGAGGGACATGGGAAATATATATTTCTTAAAGTTACATTTTTTGGCAAATGTGTGAACCATGAATTATAGAAGGGAAAACCTAAAAGTATGAAGTAAATAATTGAAATAATACATTTAACAGATGATAAGGGTAGTTTGTAACCATCAGAGTAGAAAGAAGGAGAGAGGTGGACATGTGGAAATGGACTTAGCAAGATTTAGTCTTGGATAAGGGATGGGTAGGTAGTGGGGAGGCAGTCCTGTAGCAGAAATTCTGAAAACCAACTCTAAGAAGAAATTAGACCTTTGATTTATTCCCCTTCCCTTCCTCCAGCCCTTCTTCTTAAAAGACATGATCTTAGCTGAACTTTTACTTGTGAAATTTAAAAGTCTTCATCTTCTCCTTGGTTCTGCCATATCATGCCAGTAAATATTACAGATCTTCTGGAATAGTTCAATGTTATCTGAAACCAAGGCAAGAGGAATTACATGACTTACTCCAAATCAAAGGCTACAGATAATAGGTAGATTTTATAAACTAGCAAACCACAGCATTCTAGGATGCCGACTACACCTAGCTCACATCATCTATCCCTTACAGTTTCCAAGTCTAACCAAACTGAAAAGAAAGAGGTCTACTTGGCATTACCTTAGGCAATCTATCCACAAATTATACTCTAACAAAGAAAAAAAAAGAAAGGAGTGGGAGCAGTTTAGCAAAAAACAGCACATTAATGCAACTGATGGCATACAGATATGCCATATCCATAGTTACCCACTTATTCAAAAGTCAGTTCTTCCCAAACCTCTATGCTACACTCTTGACTCTTTGAACTTTCCCCACAGTGTCCCATGCTGGTACTTTCTCCTCCTCCACCCTTCTCCATTTTCTGATCCCTTTTATATGCTGTCTTCTCCTATTAGAATAAAAGCTTCCTGAGGACAGGAACTGACTTTCTTTTGGGTTATGTTTATATTCTGTGCATTTAGCACAGTGCCTGGCACATAGTAAGTACTTCATAAATACTTTCTGAATGGCTAATATGGAAATACTTGCATGACTGCACATATAGAATCTATTGGGGGAGGGAACAGAAGAAGGTAGAAAATTTGAAACAAAAAAATTTTAATGAATGTTAAACTTTTTTTTATATGTAATTGAGAAAAAATAAACTGTAAAAACAATAATACTTGTTGACTTTATTTTAGGGTGACTATTGGTCATCACAGCATACCCACAGAGTGTATAAATAACTCAACTGCTATAGTCAGTGAAGTTTCTGGGTTAGGACAATTTCTTTCATAAAAACCAACAGCATAGAAATGGAGATTCAAACCACATTACCAAATCTTAAGTTCTTTTTAGCAAACTGTCAATTGCAGAATCTCAATTAATTCCAGAGAATACCTACTAAGTGACAAATACCTGATGCAGTGGAACAAGGACTGTATTTGGAGTCAGAGGATGTGTGTTCAAATTCTGGCTTTGTCAATTACTACCTGCTGCTGCTGTTTATTCATTATTCTCAAAGAGGACCATGACATGAGGAAGGTGATGCCATGACCTGCAAGTGAATTGGATTTACAAGGAGTCTTGCTCTCTCCTTCTCATGTCTGGGTCTGTTTCATGAACTGTAAAATGGGAAGGATAGGGTGGAAAGTAGGATGGGGGAAGGCTGGAAGATATCTGAAAAGCCTCTGCCGTAATTAAAATTAGGTCTTTGGTACATCTTTTTTTTTTTTAAAGAGTTTGCTATTTTTTGTTTATATATCAGCTTTCTAAATATTCTATATATTTATATCTATATTTCTAAATATTTCTCTGTATTTCTCAATATGTCCCTCCCTCCACTCCTACCCACAAATTATACTCTAACAAAGAATTAAAAAAAAAGAAAAGAGGGGAGCAGTTTAGAAAAAACAACATGTTAATGTAACTGATGGCATACATATATGCCATATCCATAGCTAAAGAATTTATTCAAATAAAGGAGGCAGGGGTCTAAAATGCCAGTTTCGAATAAAATAATGTTCACACACTGAACAGTAATGCAGTAGTGTATTTAAATGTATGCCTTTAAATATAAGCTCCAAATGAAGTCATCACTTTGTGATTTATAGCAGTAATATACAAGAGAATGAAGAAATTGACTTTTCTAGGGGTAAAGAGAAGTCAGAGGATCTTTTCTGTTTGTTTGTTTGTGCATTCTTTCCTTTATAGTAAAGTGAATATTGTTCAAAACAATCTCTCCATATGGAGTCAAGGGGACCTTTGAGACACTCTCACAGCTTCTGCTGACTTTCCTTCCACCCCAGCCCCTAACCCTAGCCTTTATTATACAACGCTGCAATTTTATTTTATTTTTTTTTTGCAATTTTGCCAAATGGCCCATCCTCACTGTTGATTAATTACATCGAAAACAGAGAAGATTTATTATCCAACAAGACTGTAAATCTAGGAGCTAACTTCAGCAGTCTGTGGCTCGGTGCAGCAGGCAGCCATGTGTGACAGGGCACTCCAAGGCCCAGAAGCTGAGGAGGTCTCTTTAACAAGGTCTGAGTAAGTAGGTCAGCTGTCACCTGTGACAGGGTTCAAGCTTCTCACAGAAGAGCACATTAGCCGTGGTATCCCAGGATCAGTTTTCGACAGCTGAGGATGGAATCTTTATGCTTTTAAAAGTCCTTGGTGTATTTTTTCCCCGGTGGAGAGACCCATTTATTTTGGCAGAGTTTAGATATAAGATAAGAGAAAAATCATAAATAAGCTTTATTCTATTATTTTTGAGTCCCAAAGGGCTCTTATAAAACTTATGTGTTAAATAGTTTGAGTTTATTAATTCCAAAACGTTGCAGTAAAATGCTATTATCAAACCCAGATCTAATTCTCCAAACCTAGACCTTTGTCATGATGACAATGAAAATGTAGAATAGCTAGCCCTCCCCCATGTTTTCCTTTATTTTGATTTATTTCCAAATGAAAAATATCCACCAGTTAAAAATCTCTTGACTCTCAAATAAAAAAAATGATTTATTTCTAAATGAAAAATATTCACCAGTTTAAAATCTCTTGACTCTCAAATACTTAAGTGCTAGAAGCAAAATCGAACTCCATTTTCTCCACTCTAGAGACCTGTAAAAGTCTCATTCACTGCTAATACGTATCTTTAACACCACTTTTAGTTATAGCAGAAGACTGAAGCCAACAGGGAACTATGGAGAGCACAACTGGTCTTGACCTCTTCACTCCCCCCAGTTTTCTTGCTATGAAAACTTTTATTCAATACAGTAGCACAAGTCTTTAACCAACACCGTCATAAGAACATTTTGTTTCTCCTAGCTACCCGGGAGAGTGAAACTGCAAAGTTGTGATGTCACTGGACAGCATACCTTCTGTTCCCATTCAGGTATGATGCATCTGACTGACTTATCATCTTTCTCTATGCTACTTTTTATTGTGTGAAAGACCTTTTTGGAAGTTAAGCTTATGTACCTTTTCTTAGAAGAATGTTTCAGAATGCACAAAATAAAATACTCAGGATTACAAAGGAAATCAATCACATTAAAATACAGCTAGTTTATTTTCTTTAAGTTAATTGACTCCAAGCTGAGAACCCTGTGTCTAGGGAAACAAAAGTGCTCAATATTTGAATTTGCTAGTGCACCTAGCATGGACAACATAATTGCTTCCCATTATTTTCACAATGGCTAAATCACTAGGAATAATACAGCATGACATAAAATCTGGCAAATTAACTTTGTTCCAAAATCACGTATAAGAAAAAAAGGAAGGTGAATGTTATCCCCTACATGCATTGGCAAGAGTAACACAAGTTTTTTTTAAATTTTTATGGTAAAATAATTTAATATTTTATTTTCCCCAATTACATGTAAAAACAATTTTAACATTTTTTTCAAATTTTGAATTTCAAATTCTCTCCTTCCCTCCTTCCCTCTTCTCCTTCCTTCATTGAGAAGGCAAGTAATTTGACATGTTATGCATGTGTAGTCATGCAAAACACAGTTCCATTTAAGTCATGCTATGAAATTCAGGGACAAAAAAAGACTCAAAATAAAGTAAGGAACAAAGTATTTTCAATCTGACACAAATTTCAAATGATGTTTGAAAATTGACTAGACTTTGGTGAAATTATTTCTGGGTAAACAGAGACAATCTAAATCAAAGAAGTTTTTTTTTTTATAAGTTTTCTTCCCAGAGCTATGTTCCTATAATATCATAGTGATAGGGTTTCCCTCTTTGCCCTGACAGCTGGCCCCAGAGAGGTTGAGGGGACAGTGTCACCTTCCAGAAAGCCCAGTGTCCTGCCAGCTCAGAGCCATGCCAATAACAGGAGTGGGAGCTGATATAAATAGGAGTTGGAGGAATCCAGGAAAAGCAAAGCACATTGAGAGACTAGAATCCTATTCCTCAAACTACCATCATCCACAGGAAAAAGACTGAGATCCAAAATGGAAAGCACAAGTCCAGAAGAGTTTTCTGAATCTGAGTGAACTGACAGAAGTTAAGCAAACAGCCCAATTGGCTGATTCAATTGAGAATTTTTTTTCCAGCTGCTTGTCTTAATTGACATTGTGATTAAGTGATTTGGTATTGCCACAAACAAAGAAGATGTGATTTCTAGAAGGATGATATGTAAAGGAAAGAAGGCTGAAGTTTGGAGTTAAAAAGGCTTTGGGACATTCAATGGCCTTGAGATTGTTGGGATGGCTCTTATCCTCACCTGGAAAATGGAGATGTCAATTTCTCCCCTACCTACTACATACAGTTGCAGTAAAAAATAAATATTCAGCAAAGTTTATACTCCTGTACAAAATTAGATCACAGTTTAAAGCTGACTGGAGTCTTAAAAACCGGTCTAATCTGCTCATTTCATAGATTAGATGGCAAAATCAAAGAAAGATTAAATGACTTTTCATATTTAACTTTCCAGATTTATTTCACATTTATTTTATGCACTTAAGATTTCAGCCAAACTGATCTCCTTGCTCTCCCTTCCTCTCCCAATTCCATCTTCTTTTTCTCTTCCTTTGCCTAGAGTAAAATCATTTCTACTCTGCAATATCCTTTACTCTAGATGCTTTCTTGTTCTATTGCCAATCAAACTCTGGATTAACATTCTCCTGAGCTAATCAATAAATCAAAAAACATTTATGAAAGCACCTACTATGTTCCAGGCACTATGCTAAACAGGTGTTGGGAAAATCACAACATAGTCCAGATTGCATCTACTAAAAATCTATATTATGTAATCTCATCTAAGCTCCAAGGGAAAACAAAGTAATTCTTTCACACCACTAATTGATTTGTCATTCCACTCACCACTGTGCTTATTCCAAGCTTTTTCATCCCTTCTCAGATCTCCCACCATAGTTTCTCCTCTTTACGCTCTCCCAGCTGATGACTGTACCTTCTACTTCAACAAGAAAAAAAAATTGAGCTACCCCTTCTCCCATTCTACTAATCTCACTTCACTCAAACACCTACCTCTTCTATATCCTGAAAATGAGGTAGCCTTTTTTCTTGCTGAAACAATCTCCTCTCCATCACCTTTGATATCAGCTTCTCTCATTTTCTCCAGAAGATTTCCCCATTTTTATATCTACTCTCTTTCTCTATATACCATCTCACTTCCTGCATCTTACAAATAAACTAATGTCTTTCCATATCCTTAAAAAATTCTTCATTACATCCAGTGATACCTGATGGCTACTGAACTATGTCTCTCCTCCCTTTCTTGGTTCAATTCCTTGAGGAAGTCATCCTACACTAAGCACTGTCATGTCCCCTCCTTTCTTTTCCTTCTAAGACATCTGCAACTGAGTTTCCAATGTCACTGTTCTATTGTCCTCTTGAAAATCACAAATGATCTCATAATGACTTAATTCTTAGCCTTTTAAATACCCCTGCAACTTTTGACAGAGCCAATCGCCATCTCCTAGATAGTCTCCATTCTCTAAGTTTTCATGACACAGTTCTCTCCCTATTCTCTTCTTTGCTATCTATTCGATCCTTCATAGTGTTCTTTTTTGGACTTTCATCCAGTTCATCTACTAACCATGGGTGATCCCCAAGGCTCTGTCCTAAACCCTTTCCTCAATTTACAACTAGCACAGTTGTACAGACCCCTCTCACTTCTCCTCTGGACAACTGCAATAGGCTTCTAAATGATTTTCCTACTTCAAGCTTGTTGAGTGATAATTTTCCCATCTTGAATTCAGTCCCTCCTCGTCTCTATCACTCAAAAAGTCTTTGGCTCCTTCAAAATCCAAGGCAGGTTCCACCTTCTTTGGAAAGCATTCACTAACTTCCCCCTCCTCAAATTTTCCTGAATTTATGTATGTATTTATGTATTGCATCCCTCAAGAGAATATAATCTCTTGGAGGACAGAGATCATCTTTGAATCTCAATGCCCAGCACAGTGGCTTGCATGGAGTTTATGTTTATTGAATAGTTGAACCGAATTTTCCAACATTAAAATGTGTCTGTCAATCATGCATAAGGAGCCTAGCTAGGCTTTGAACTTAAGTGTTTCATTTCAGACCCAGTCTGAATCACATCTTCCAAATGAACCCACTTCTTGTGCACTAGATTTTCCCATGAAGAACAATGAATTTGGAATTCGCTAAATAAGGAATGCATTTCTCTTCATACCTGTCTCAAAAAATTTACTTAAGTATATGGGAAAAGAGAAGGGAACAAGCATTCATTACATACTTACTTGGTGCCAGGCACTGTGCTAAGTGCTTTACAAATATTATCTCGTTCCATTTGTAACAAGCCCAGGAGTTAAATGCTATTATTATCTTCATTTTGCAGATGAAGAAACTGAGGTGGACAGAGCTTCAGTGATTTGCCTAAGGTCACATAGGTAGAAAATGTCTGAGAATGGATGAGAATGGATTTGGATTCATATCTTTCTGACTCGACACCTAGCATTCTACTATTCACTATGCAACCCAGTTGCCTAGAGGAAATATTGTTAGACAATAACGTAAAAAAAATATCTAATGGTTTTGGTGGACTGCAAGCCCAACATTATTTGACAGTGTGATGTGGTGGGCAAAGAAAAAAAACTAATATAATCTTGGATTGCACCAAGAGGAAGTTTCCAAGAATAGGAGGTGAGTCTTTCTGCAATGATCAGATCATGTCTGGAAAAGTGAGTTTGGTACAGGGTGCCAGCGTTCAGGCAGGATGTCAAGGGTGTTGAGTTCATGCCATAGAAGGAACAGATGAAGGAAGAGGGGATGGTTAGCCTGGAGAAGAGAAGACTCCAAGGAACATGATAGCTTTCTTCAAGCTTTTGAAGTCCTGCCATGTGGAAGAGAGACTACACTTTTTCCATTTGGCTCCAGAGGACAGAATCAGCAAAAGTTAACAGTTGTGAAAAGTCAAATTAAGTATTAATGAAGGCTAAAAAAATGCAAAAAGGGTAATTGACACTTTCCAAAAGTGAGCTTCCCTGCCTCAAGGAGTAGGGGGCAGATTAATGTGGGAGTTCCTTCCTATTGGAGGTCTTCAAAAAGTATCAGGATGAACACTGTCAGGGAAGGAAGAGAGGAGAGCCGTTGTCATATAGGAATAAAGCCAGAGGGCCACTGAGATCTCCATTTCTAAAATTCTATGATTCTTGAATTCTTGATTCTTATGTTTCCCCCATGAGAATTTGCATATGCATAAAAATTGCCATGCATATTTAAGATAAAGTACGTTTATACAAGTTCATAGATGCCAACAATTAGAAAGAATTTGTTCTCCTACTACCAACAGAAAAACTGATGGGTGGCATCAGGAGCTTAACCACACTGGTTAGAAGGCTGTATAGATGTACTAGAAGTATTTAAAACATCATCTGTCATTTTTTTAAGGAACAAAGGAAGCAGCTGTCTAAATATTTGCTTTATTTTTTCCAAAACAATATTTATACACAATTTGGAGGATAGACAGAGCTGAGACAATGTTTTCCTGCAGTGAAGACCATGAAACCAAAGAGTGTCCTTAAAACAAAAGAGACAGAGACAAAGATTGAGACAGAGTGATAGAGGAGACAGAGAGAGAGAGAGAGAAAGGGAGGGAGAGACAGAAAGAAACAAAGACTGAAAGGAACACATATTGGATAAGAGAAGGAAATCCTGGCAGTGAGGTCATTAATAAAAATCTGCCATTCTCTGATAGTGCAGGAAGGCGGAAAACCCTGTTGCCTGTTGGCCTCAATTTTAAAAAGGAGGGCAATGACAATGTAATCTTCCTAGTTTTTAAACCAACATTATCAAATGACTGAACAGGTCCTTTTTGCTGGCATTGTGGCAAAGCTACCGCCTCTAGGAGAAGAGACAGCAAAAGACAGCTTCATATGAGGTTGATTGTTTCTGAGGAAAAGAAGATGCTCCCCACCACGTTGGGATCAATTGCATTCAAAACTGTGTCCCCGATTCCTCTGCCATCAAACAAATGGAAGAGAACTATAGCAAAATACAAGTCTAACCTTCCAAGTCAGTGACATATCATGAAAATGAATAGTAGAAAGACAATTTATATCTCTTGAGAAAACAATGGATGGCCACATAAAGTGAACAGAGGAGGATTATTAAGACAATAATGAAATCCATTTATGCATTTTAATGCAAGACGCTTATTTCAACATCTTTGTTAAACATCTCTCCTACAGATGCCTCTATTGCCAGAACTTGTAAGCTGTTGGTATTGGATGGGAAATAATTTGAATACACATTTAAAGACCAGAGGACAGTAGATGGCATTATACAGGTATTGTTTTGGGAACCTTTCACAGAGGTTTGATGACACTAAGGGTTACAGAGTGTTGTGGAGATTTTGAAAATGTCCATTATAATCAGATTTATCCACTTTACACCTAATTTTGCTACACCTTGTCTATTCACAAATTGTTCGCCTATCTCTAAGTTTGATAACTTATAGGTTCCGTGTTCTTCTAGTTTTCATATCTCTCTTTACATAGGTCATGTATCCATTTTGACCTTATCTTAGTAAATGATATAAGATGTTGGTTTATGTTCCATTTCTGACGTACAGTTTCGTAGTTATGTAGAGTATGAGCTCCTTAAGGACAAGGATTTTGTCATTTCATAATGTCTGAATCTCCGAAACAAAGTACTTTGCATTGTACATAGCAGACAATAAATTTGAATGTATTTGAGAGTAAGGACTAGACTTATACTTTTGATATAGTAGATTCTCAGTAACATCTGACAATTTATTTATTGATTTAATTTTTAAGTAGACAAAAGAGGCTATGTATTCTAAACCTGGAGAAAAGGGAATTAAAATATTTAAGGAAACCTTGTAAAATGACATTTTACAGTTGCACAGCATTTGCAAACTTACCTTGTCCCCTACGTCTAGTATAATGTAAGCTACTTGTCAGCAAGGATTGCTTCATTTCTTTTTTTTTCTTCATATTTCCAGTGCCTAGCAGAATGCCTGGCATAGAGTAGAAACTTATAAATTCTGGTTGCCTGGGAAAACTGATTGATCATAACTGTAATTTTCACACAGACATAAAGGTAATTATTATAAGAACGGTAGTAACAATATTCTACTGATCTGTCAATGTCAAAGAAAAACAAAAAAAAATATTTTAAATTGCAGCACAAAAGATTTAGGCTAGACATAAGAAATATAATAAAAAGTCAAACATTAATCAAAGTTGCTTGATGTTCAAATTCATTACATTCATACCCTATTTGACAGCACCAGCATTTCCCTGACAAATCTTTCCTCCCTCCCACAGCATGGAGGGGTTCTGCCTAAAAGAAGACAGAGCTGCCCCCCAGGACCTGATGGGCTACAGGTTTCCTGGAGGCAGCTTCCTTCCTTGCAGACCTGTTCCCCCATCCCCACTCCAACCAACACAAGGTAGCCAAAAGGACAAATCATCTCCTGAGACTTGATTTGCCCCAGCTTCCCTAACACAGCTTCCTGATTATCTAAGAGAATTAAAAGTCCCAGTTCCATACAGTCTAGGTCCCCTCAGGTTTATTGGATTTCCGAAGCCAACATGAGTTACTATACTCTGCCCTACTAACCAAACCTATGGATTCAAAGGGAGTCATTTCCAGAGAATTTAAAAGCCACTGTATCCTTGCTGTTTTAAGGCAAAGTAAATCCCCTTATGCTTAATGCTCAATCTCTTGTGAATACTTCATTTTGCTGCCTACATTGAACTAATAGGATGCTGGCATTAGAGCTAGCCTCCCGATGTCTCAGAATGATCAATCACAGTACAGTTTCAGGATGAATTAAGCACAGAGAGGGAAGAAGACAGTAGTATGACTAGCTCACTGCTAAGTTCATTAGAAAGAATAAGAAGCGCATTTATGTAGCACTTTAAGATTTATAAAATACTCAACAAAATATTGTGGGTTAAATAGTGGAAAATTATCTCTATGTCAAAGAGCATTCAAGAGGCTTGTTCATTGCCCCATAACAAGTATGCAGGCTGAGTGAGATTCAAAGGTTAAGCTCTTGATTCCAAATCTGACACTTTCCCCTACCCTCTGCTAATATCAAGAAGCATTAGGATCAATCTGCCAGTTTAATACTGTTAGGTAAATGAACAAGAGATTGGCACAGGTAAGGAGGACTTAGCTAGGAAGTGGTTTCAGTTGGGAAGGACTGAGCTGCTGGTATGGCAGCATCATCTGGAAAGTAGAAGGGCAGAAAGAAGTTTTTTTTTTTGTTGTTGTTGGTTTGTTTTTTAGAAAGATCAATCTCCTTAATCTTTCTAATCAAAATATTTCATGAATTTGGACTGTCTTAAATTCAAACCAAAGTTTAAAGACACTTCTAACATGACTAAGAGAGAGAACTTTTCAATGTTAGGTCATTAAACAGGAAAGAAGTGAAAGTAATCACTTTCACCCAAAGTATCCTACAGGCACATGGTCTGACCTTTGGCATCTCTATTCTACAGGAAATGAGAAAGACTGCCAGAGATTGTTTCCTGTTGGATCAATGGCCCCACCCTGCTTTCCTTTAATCATGGAAAGTTCTCTAGAGGAAGTGGAATATCAAATGGGTTTTTATGAAAAGGAAGGATGTAGCTTAGGGCATTATAAAGTCAGGACCCATTTCAATAAGGGATTTTATCGAGAATGAAGCCTATAAGGGAATATAAGGTTGGGATGTGTATGTGTGTGTATGTGTGTGTGTGTGTATAGTATATGTATGTAAATGTTTTGTGTATGAATATATGTCTATTTATGCCTATGTACACATCCTCATATACACATGTGTATGTATATATTTGAATATACAGATATTGCTATATTATATAAGTAATATATATTGACTCACATAGTTGCTAAAGTTGTTAAAAAATAAAATTCAGTAAGAAAAATAAATTGGATCAAGGTGACTGTGACCTTGGAGGTTGGATTAGATAGGTCCTTGAATTCTTCCTCAGTCTAAGATTCTATAGTTTTAGCTACATTACTCAAAAGGCCAATTTGACAATTTAGGATGTGTCTTACATGTCATCTCCTATTTCTCCAAATCAATTGAAAAAAAAAAACTGGAAAATTTTAGCTATCACTTTTAGGTCTTCAATAAATTAGTTACTCTTTCTGAGTTTGAGTCTCCTCATTTATAAATTGAAAGGGATGAAATAGATCAAGAGTTATTTACTTCTTTTTGACTCATGGACCACTTCTCCGAAATGTTTTTAAATGCATAAGATACAATACATAAGATCACAAAGGAAATCAACTATATCAAATTGTGTATTCAGTCATTTTCGGTAGTGTCTAACTCTGTCTCTCTGACCTGACTTGGGCTTTTCTTGGCGAAGGTATTGGAATGGTTTGCCATTGCCTTCTTCAGCTAATTTTACAGATGAGGAAACCAAGGCACGGTCAGGTTCTTACAGCTAGTAAGTGTCTGGGGTAAGATTTAAATTTATGAAGATGAGTTTTCCTTGTTCCAAGCACAGTGTTTTATCCACTCTACCATCTAGCTGTCCCTATATTGAAAGACCATTTTTTTTTTAAATCATGAACTCTAGGTTAATAATTCCTGAACCTGACAGTCTCTTGGATCTATAAGTGACTTGCCCAGGGTCACATAACCAGTAAGCATCAGTAGTGAAACTTAAACTGTGACTCTGAGAATGGATTCCTGTCTAGTATATCATATCACCTCACTGAAAATACACATGTATATCCCTCGGACTAAGGACTCAATTTGAATTCTTTCTTTTAAACAAGATGAGAGATTTGTGACTTTTTAGCCTCAAATGTATTTCACCATCTTCAATTCAATTATCAGTGGCTTCTTCTGTGCATTGTCTTCTTTAGAGTTAACAGTTTTGCTGGATCTCCCTGGGGAATACACACTCCCCTCCCCAATCCTTTCCCTTGATGGCCTCTAAAACTGCCATTCTATATGGGTCAGATTAACTTCCTGCTTTGCTTTTACTAAGAACAGTTCTCCTTGGGGCCAGTGGCACAATTACTTCAGAGAAAGTTTAAACTTTTTCCAATATAAAATAGCACTAAGTGGAGGCAGTGAATTAGAGACAGTATTTCTACTACCATATTACTGTTTAATCAGGTTGATCCTAATTAGGAAAATATAAAAAGTAAAGAAAGGAAGAATTAAGTAGAACTAATTAGCAAAGTATGGCTTTTTCCCCCGAGACATATAGGCAAAAACAAACAAACAAACAAAAAAACAAATAATGGCTCCTTAAGCCCAAATTTTCAACTTCATTTAAATTATGTTATAGTAGAAAGAACACTGGATCTGGAATCAGAATGTCCTATTAATATATAAACTATGTCATTTGCCATTTGTGTGACCTTACAAAAATCACTCACTCTCTCTCTCGGCTTGTTTTTTCATTGACAAAAGGTGGTGCTAAAATAGATTATTTCTAAAGTTGTTCTAATTCTATAACCCTATGATATTCAGAAGAATCTGTATGTCCTCCAAAACTGAACTAAGATATCCAGATGCTGCAATTTTCCATGTGATAATTCCATAGATTGTAGAGTGGAACTCTCTAGGAAAAAGTAAGTCAGATATTGAAAACACATTATGCTTTTCTCATTCTAGGAAACCATTCACAAGCTATTTATAAAATCAGCTTATAAAGTAACTGCTTCAGTACTTTTTCCAATGCATATAGCAAAATCAATAACAAATTTCATTTAAAATTCATCAAAAAACAATGAAATTGGGAGGTGAGAAAATCAGGATGAGAAAATCATGAACTTATTCATGTCTGAAACTTTATTTTTAAGTATATGAAGTCAGTTATGACCTTTATTTGGGATTTATTGGAGGATGAGAACTAAAAACAGAAGAAAAAATCAAACTTCCTCAATTATTTCAATTCTGATCCCTCTGTCAAGAAAAGAGATTTTTGATTGTAAATGACAGAACAAAATGATTAGAGATTTGGTACTTAAATATAAATAATACTAGATACCTCATCCCTTGCCCTTGGTAAATTCAAATCACCTGTCACAAATTAATTGCATTTTCAGATATAGAAAAAGAAACTGAAAAATGTGATTGTGGAATCACCATCAGTACTATTTGAAAGATTATAGAAAATCAACAAGGTACCACAAGATCGGGGAAAGGCAAATATTGCCATGATAATAATAATAACAAGAAGAAGAAGAAGAAGAAGAAGAAGAAGAAGAAGAAGAAGAAGAAGAAGAAGAAGAAGAAGAAGAAGAAGAAGAAGAAGGAAGAGGAGGAGGAGGAGGAGGAGACAACAGAGTCTGCAAAATGTAAGCTATAGTGATCTGGGTTTCAATCCGTGAAAAAAATTCAGAATTGATCATTAAAGAGATGATTGGTGAAATATAAGAAAGAAAGCGGTGATCATGTAATAAGGTTTTAGAAACTGACTGACTTTCTAGGATTTACAGTTCAAGAGTCAAGTTCTGAGAACAATTGAAATCACTATGCAGAAGGTAGACTTAAGTCACATTCCAGAGCTTTTCAAGGGATATACCAAGTACAAGCTACAAGAGGAGAGAAAAGAGTAGGTACCACAAGAGCTGAGCAAAAGCCCTGACAAAATGGCATCCCAAGACCTCAACTGGGGCTCCATGAACTCGGCTTGAAAGAATCAGTGGCACTGATTGGAAAGAGATTGGGAGGAGAAAATGAAAAAGAGACATTAAAAGGAGAAACTGAAAGGAAACCTGAGGTGCAGGAGAGAAGGTAAGAGAGGGGTGGGTCATTGGCTAGACAGCCATCTTAGAAAAGAGGACTCAGCTGGAAACTATTGGTTATGCCCACTTTTTCAAAGACAGAAGGGAATGGCCCCCAAATGAGCTGCTCTTTCTCCAATTTCTCCCCAATAGTACCTGTACAGTATAGATTCGATAATATGCTCTACTCCCTTACCCAAACATTTCTGTATCCTGATTTTACTTCAAACATAAAGAGATCAGGGGCTAACTACAGAAAAACAAAACTTTAAATTAGGATACAGTGCTGAACCGCTTTCTGAATATTTGCAATTTTCTTAACTGCGGTTTACTACGATTGAACTAATACACTTTCCTATGATATAAATTCCATAAAATGGCAAAGAAATGAGTCACTGTAAATAGCAGGACCACTCTATTGACCTTAGGTTAAAGGTGAGCTAGTGTTAATATAGTAAGGGTAATAAAATCTCCAGTTTCTGGGTAAGAAAGGAAAGGAGGAAGGATGGAAATATGGGAGGCCTAGGTGGGATAACTGATGAGACGATAAGATTCAGCTCTGATCCTCCCAGAAGATAGGAGGAAATAAAGGAATAGATCTGACCCACAGTTTAAGAGGCTCTGATTTAGATTACCCTAAAGGGGGTGATATGGATATAGAGAAATCTCTTTGACCAAGACTGAGTTATCAGCATCATGTCCCTCACCTTTATTAGAATAAACCCACATCTCACTATAATATTCATTCTCTCATGACTTGTTAATCAGATTTGATTGCTATCCTCAGGAATACCCAATCTTCCAAGGGCATATAATCATTGAGTGGGCTCAGTGAGGTATCTTTGGTATTGGAAAGTGCTACTGATCCCTTTTATTAATTATCTGCTAGCATGATTAATAAAAGGATTAATTACCTAGGAATTCTTTCTTAAACTTTTTATATGTCACAGTTGCAAATAAAGTCAGATGAATTCAGCACTGGGTAGGCTCAAAGAAGACTTATTAATTGTTCAATGTCTGCATGACAAGTGGGGTCTTCCATAGAGCTCTGTGATATTTTAATCAATATTTTATTGTAACCTCAATGCTATGTAACATTTTATCAAAGACTTGGATAAAGCCATAGGTAGTAGGCTAATCAAATTTATAAATGGCACAAATTATCATCCTGAACAGTAGAGTCAGAATCCAAAAATGATTCTAGACTTAATCTAAGAATTTGAACTTCGATAGTGGTAAATAGAAAGTATTACAGTTGGGGGCAAAAAGAAATCAACTTCCCAAATGCAAGATAGGGGTGGTATTATTAAGTAGTCATTTTGACCAAGATCTGGGAATTTTAGTGGGGTATAAGCTCAATATCAAACAGCACACTTATATGACAGTAAAAAATGAGGAACAAGGAAACACTGGGATATTTAACCCAGAGGAGATTCAAAGGGGATATGAGAGGACGTGTCTTCTAGTATCTTGAGGGCTGTCATATGGAAGAGTGATTAGAGCTGTTAAATTTAGTCTCATGGAGCAGAGCCAGGAGTTATAAAAAGGAAAATTTAGACTTCCTGTCAAGGAAAACAACAACTTTGTAACAAGAGCTATGCCCAAGTACAATGAATGAGGTATTTCCTCTAAGATTTACAAGCTGAAGCAAACAGTTTAAGTAACTTGCCCAGTGTTATACACTAGTAAGTATCTGAGGCTAGATTTGAACTCAGGTCTTCCTGATTACAGGTCCAGAATTCTATCCACTGTGCCACTAAGCTGCCTATGCTCCTATTTATATTTTAACCTAATTCCATTTCAGTACCATACTTTTTTTTTTGCTTCTATTTTAGTAACTGCCAAGTACATACTACTTATAAACGCATGTCTTTTAGAAAGCTTATGAATTACTTTTGCTAGATTATAATAAACTCCTTAAGGTTAAGATGGATCCCAGTTCATAGCACAATGCATTATGTGTATATCATAGACAATCAGTTTGTTTATTTTTAATTGATTGTAATGTTTGATGATTGTTATTTGAATATTTTAAAAGTCTACATTAGTGAAAACATGTAAATAAAGTACATTCCTAAAAGGAAAATCATTTAATTAAAAAACACATTAGTGCTAAATTCCCATCTCCAATCAATACCCAAGTCATATTGTGGATGTCATCATCATAATAATGTGACTAACCATAAATGCTCTCAGAATATAAAGTGTTCATTAATATTCTTTTGGTATGCACAAGGTACAACTATAATATTAACAAGGTAATTAGTTTGGAGAAAGGCAACTGTTGGTCTGAAATCTATTCACATCTTTTTTTTTTTTTGTACAATTTGATACTGGGCACAATGTCATTCAGATTAATCTGTTATGTTCCTACTGTCAGACTATTAGTCTATTCTCTCATTCTTGGATCATATAGAAGCAGCCACTCATTCACCTGGACTTGTACACTTTGCAGAAATGTTAGAGCAATTATAAATAACATTTCCTGAATTTCCCTTTTGGTGAAATGTGTCAATAAGCCCTGATTCACAGTCAAGTCACACCCAGACTCTCAAGACTTAAAACTGTAACAACAAAAATGAAATGGAGATCTGGCAAACTATTTCATTTTACTAGTGTAGACAGAAGAGATGATTTTATGGCTCATATTACAGAGTTTAAGAATCAAAATTCACAAAGTAAACCAGATAATTGGCCAATCTATAATTACCTTTAGGACACATAAACTATTGCTAAGTAGAATTATCTAAAATTGTTCAATGGTTTTACTCCTTTACAATGCTCTAATTTACACATACATATGCATGTGCTTGTGCATGTATTGAATGAATCTTGGTGCAATATTTTTAGATCAATGAACCTTATATAAAGTGAAAATTATTGAAATATTCTAAGTACAATATTGGAAAATGGAGTCTCCAAATGCTCCAATAGATCAGATCCAACATTATGGAAGTTCAAGAAGAGTTTCTGCTGTGAGGTCATAGGAAGACTTCTCCCCCTTCTAACTTCCACAACCTTATGTAGGAATCTCTAAATATCTCAGAAGGAGACTCAGCTACTGAACAAGTGAGACAAACTGATGGTGTACCATTTTAAAAAAAACCAGTCATACGGTGTTTAAATGGATGTTATATAATTGTAAGGGAAGGAAAAGGAATGATTATACTGACTTTGCCATAATTTTTAAAAAAGACTTTTCTATAATTATATTGATTTCATTTTAAGTAACCTCTAAATCACTTTCAATTTCAGTCTATCTCATTTTCTCTGACAAGTGAAGAGTTGACCAATATGTCCCACATTATGATCTTTGTTTCCTGCAAATAAGTACCAAAATTAGGACCAGGTTACCCATGATTAATTGGACAGCTAGGTGGCATGGTTAATAGAGTGCCAGGTCTGGAGTCAAGAAAATCTGAGATTATATCCAGTCTTAGACACTGACTAGCTCTGTGACCCTGGACATGCCATTTAATCCTGTTTGCCTCAGTTTCCTCATCTGTAAAATGAACTGGTGAAGAAAATGGCAAATCACTCTAGTATCTTGGACAAGAAAACCCCAAATGGGGACAATGAAGAGTCAGTCACAACTGGACACCTACCTATAATTTTCTAAGAGTTTATTACTCTACTAAAGAATTTATTCAGCATATTACATGCTTTTCCTATTATATGACTTTTGTCCAGTTCCCTACTCAGGAGTATTTGTAGCTAAGAAAAAGTAAAAAGGGAAAAAAGCTGAATCTTTTTTTTTTCCATTCCACATTATGACTGAATATCCAATTTTTACAAAGGGTTTGGTGGAAAAGCTGTGGAAATTTTGAAGATTAGACTGGAAGATAGCTTGAGATTTCATGTTCCCTTCCTATTTCCATTGACAGTGGAGAACAATGAGTTAAAACAAGAACTTAAAAGGGTAGAGACTGGAAAGATCCCACTGGTGTGAGGAGCTATGCTCATTGATGAACTAATCACTTTATCAATTTCTGTGTTGTTACACATCCTCCTCCTTTGGTTGGCGGTGTGGAGGAGTGGTGGCAGAGAAGGGAAAGCTATATGACCAGACTGTACTGCTTGTATTTGAATCTCACCTTACATATTTGCTAGCTGTGTTACCTAAGTCATGTAACATCCTCTATGAGATCACTTCCTCAACTAAAACTATGCTTCATGATATTTGCAATATCATACCTCACAGAGAAATAGTAAGAAAAACATTTTATAGAAATTAAATTGCTACATAAATGCTTATAAATATTGTTGCAATTACATTATTAAGATAATGAACATAATTTTAAAAAAACAAATAAAGCAATTACTAACTTGAGCTTCATTTTCCAGAGTGTAAAAGATTTTGCTATTTCATTTTGAAAAAAGTGTTTACATAGGATGCTCTTAAATTTCTGTGTGTGTATATGTATGTATGTGTCTGTGCATGCTTTTATGTGTATAAATGCATGCAAAATCCTAACATCTGATTTTCCTCATACATAAATATTTTGGGGGGCAATAAATTAAATGAAAGAGCACAAACTTAAAAAGCAAGATTCTGGAGCCAGTACCCATGGACCCTGCTGAGGTATAAAACATTGAGCAAACCTCTTAACTTTGCCTATCTCCTAGGAATGTTCTGAGGTTAAATATGAGCCTACAGGAGGGAAAATGAACTCAAAAAATAGTCACAATTTAAGAAAAATTGCGTGCAAGAGGATCCCTGAAATATATCAAACTAGATTAAAAGGGAAATTTGAACTCAGAGAAGATGTGTCTTAAATAAAAGAACAAATTGCTATTAAATAAATTATTGCTTAATAGATTATTAAATAAAACACTAAATAATCATAAAGCATGAAGTTTTTTTAGCATTTTTATTTTATTTTTTTTAGTATTTTTATCATTGTACTTGGATTTACTGATCTTAGTTGACTTCTACTAAATAAAATCTCAGCTTGAAAATCAACTCCACTAGATCTACACAGATTGCATATTTAAGTATATATACACATGTGTCTATGCATACATACATATGTATATGCGTATCTATATGTGTATGCACATGCACACATACAAATATTTCCCAATTTTTATATCTAAATGATCTTTGCCAATGAGAAAGAATAGTTTAATCATTCAATGCAAACTACTAGAATGGTGGTGTCAACCATGTAATGAATGACTAAAGGACTATGGCAGTCTATGCTACCCCAGGGGTAAGTATTAGATTGAAAGCTCTTGTATCTCTCTTATGTCTCCTGTGATATATTTGTTTTTGATACTACACAAGTTCCCCACCTACTTAATCTTTCTACTTGCAAACATTGTCAGCCACTCTTTGAAGGAAAGAGATACTAGGCTGATCTACTACATCTTTCTTTATACATTGGAACTTATGTAAACTAATGTATTGTTTCCTTATGTAAAGATGTAATACATCTTTCCTTATGTATTATGCATTATAACACATCTTGAAATCAGACAACAATGCCTATTGACATTAAATATGCATATTGCCGATTTTCCCCATTTTGAAATTAAGAGAATAAGTTTCATGTGTAAGTAGTGCACAAAAAGTTCCCCATTGACCCACAATCCAATTACAGGCCTCTTTTGGACCACCAGGATTATAAAACAGTTCCAGATTCTCTTTGTCTATAAAAGCTCCCTGTTATACAATAAAGATTTAAAGAGGGAATGGAGTTCTGCTTCTTAAAGTCAGTGTTATCTTACAAATATTCCTACACATACCGCTTTGCTACTAAATGTAACAAACAATCTCAAATATGCATCCTTCTCAGTAGTGATGTGGAAGTATCAAATAAGTGTACTATGTTTCATTTGTTGGCCTATCGAATTTCTTTCTTGGTTCATTTTGTCCATTTGGTTTTCTTAAGTCTAGGTTCTGTGAGACAGGGATATAATGGGAAATAACATATGTATCTATATATAACTATATATAGGTATATACATTAATTGAAAAATGTAAAAAACAAAACACAGTTCATTAAGTGGATTAAAAAAGAGAACCTCAATATCATTCTCAAACTTGATGTCTTTGTAAATGCCCCTTTCCTGGTCCAAAATAGGCTACTGTTCTATGATTGTTTAGATTTTGATGGCTCAAAGTGAGTGTAAATAGCAATTGTTTCTGTTCTGGCCTGAAACTCTTATGGTCTTCCCCTCCCAGAATTACTTTGTAAAGGCAAACTAGGCTATCTTTGCCTCAGTTCTTACCTAGCCTTTAGTTATTGAATGGGCATTGCCTCAGGCAAGCTGAGATCTGCGAAAGACCTAGATTTAAAAAGGCCATGGTTTCCCACTGAATCCAGAACCATCACCAGTTGTCTTGACCTATGTCTTGCCAATGGACTCCATGATTCTGAAGGAGAAAGTGAACCTGATAACTTTGCATAAATATGTCTCAATTTAGTTCAATTCACTTGCAAGTCAAGACATAACCCTACTGATATGAATGAGCAACCACATTTAATATCTTTATAAAACAAAGAGATGAGGTGATTTGTCCTAAGTCAACCAACTGGTGTGTTGTAGAACCAATTTATAAACTGATGTTTTATTTTTCTAAGTACAGTGCTCTAGCTATTATGCCTCTATGTTCTCTCCCATTCAGCTCTGAAATTACATGATTCTTCTCCATGAGATAAGGATTGGACCTGTGCTTTTATTAGTACATGAAATTCTCAGTTGAGGAAATTCCCTCTAGCAACTTAGGTCATTACCTTCTCTGCGACTTAGAGTCTTAGTTGCCTGGAGAAGTGAGAGGTTAAGTGATTTACCTAAGGTCACACAGCCAGCACATCTCAGAGGTGCCTTGATCCCAAATCTCCTTAATTTGGAAATTAGCGATCTATCCACTATTACTACAGCACCTCTCTCATACCATATGATGATGCATAGCTTTTAAATTCATCAAACACTTTCCACTAGGATGCTTTGATTTTATAAAATACTTTTCTCTGTAAATGTTAGTAAGGTAGTATAACAGAAAATACAGTCTCTATTTTTGTAAATAAGGAAACAAATATATACCTTTATAACACACAGATAAATTCATTTCTTTCCTTATATACAATGAGGAAATAGAAAATATTGGAATATTATATGTTTTTTCTTTCACATTATTTATTGATTCACAAACTCTATTGATGGTTGACTATCACAAAACAGTGTGCAAAGTATCTTACTATATACAATTACATTGCTTGTGTACAAATCATCTATGAATAGCAGAATTTTACATAGAGTTAAAAAACAGGACTAAGTGAAAAGGAAACTGGAGGTGAACAATAAGTAGAAATCTTTTAGTAATCATTTAATACAAATACCTTTTTTTAAAAGGAAAAATGGCATAAGAGATAGAATGCAAGAATCAGAGTCAGGAAAACTTAGGTCATAACCAGCCTTTCACACATATCATATTGGGCACTTGGTTTCTTGATGTGCCCAGACAACTCTTTAATACTATAAATTACTAAAATCATAGTTATGTCAGGGTAGAGGTAGAATTTCCACACCAAGATTTCCAAGAACTGATAAAATGACAGTTCTAGATTTCTCTACCCCCCAAAATGAAAGATACATACTTTATTTTTCTCAGTTTATTCCAATGTCATGTCACATACTTTGCATTTAAATGCACTTTTAAAATAATGTTGTTTACTCATACGGTATTGTGTATGCTAAATGACTAAAACTGTGAGTTTTTTCAGAGCAGGGACTGTCTTTTGCCTTTCCCCAGTACTTAGCAGAGTGTCTGGCACATAGTAGACCCTTAATAAGTGCTTATCAGTAGACTAATTGAAAAGAATTTTTAAAAGTAGGAACTCATGAACAAATCATATACACTGAAGAATATAAATTGATCTGATGCTGCTTACAAGACCAAGTCTGATAGTAATGAAGACCTAGAAGATATTCATGGTAGTTTTTCCAGAGAGGATTGCTAGTTACCTTAATGAGGACAGAGTAGCAGATTAGTAAAAAGTGTTAGACAACTGTCAAGGGAGACTTCAAAGTTTTTTCACGATCAGCAATGAACAGACTTGAAATGTAGTTCACATCCTGCCACTATTGGACTGGGCTAGGCATTTAACATTTCTGGGCCTCAGTTTTTTCAACTATAAAACAACAACTTAAAGTGCATGAATGTACAAAACACTTTAAGGTTTACACAGCACTTTACAAATATCATTTTATCCTCATGACCATCTAGGAAGATAGGTGCTATTTTTGTCTTATTTTACAGATGAAGAAACCAAGGCAAGAAGAGCTGAAGAGCCTTGACTAGGATTACACCTGTAGCATGTACCTGAGGCTAAATCTGAACTTGGGTCTCCCTAACTCTAGGTACAGTGATCTATCTACAGCATTACCTGGAAGCCTCTAAATAAGGGAGATCAGATTGGATAAGCTCCAAGTGCTATCCTAATCGTAAACTCTCTTAATCTTTCATGTATTTTAGAGCCATGAATGTGACCACATCCCAAGGATATCCAACTCAGAGATATCCTAGGTGTGGAAATCTGGGTTTAGCCAAAAACCACATGGGCAATACTACAGTACCTGGCATAAAGAAAATGACTGATCAGTACTTATTGATTGATCAAAGACACCAATGTGATACTTTCTCTTCATTATGAACCATAGAAGCCTTCCTTTGGCCACCAAATTAATATCATAGGAGTACAAAATACTAGAACCCAGAGCAGACCTTACTCTTTCATATGTATTAATATATATTCATGTGTGTGTGTGTGTGTGTGTGTGTGTATGTGTGTGTAAATAGGAAACCTATGGTTTCCCTAATGGACAGAGCTCCCAGAAAGGAACTTTCTCTATCAATCTGCCAATGTGGGCTAGTATTTTTTCTCCAACTTAGAATCTTGGCTTAGTCAGAGCTTGGACCCAAGTCTTACTGGTTATAAGACCATCTCTCTATCCATTAGATTACGTGGCCTCTCAATAATTTGCATACATGCACATGCATATACATATATGTTCACATATATAAGTATATATATTTCACATTTCTATTGTGCTTTATGGTTTACATACAAAACACTTTCCTTATAATAGCTCATTGAACCTCAAGCAACAATGTAAACAGCTAACTTTGAGTTCTGTCTTCTAACCTGTACAGTGTCTATATTTTTATCTTTAGTTGTATGGCTTCAGGTGTGCCTGACTCTCCATGACTTCATCTGGAGTATTCTTCACAAAGATACTAATTTACCATTTCCTTCTTCAGATGACGAACTGAGGAACTGAGGAAATCAGGGTCAAGTGACTTGCTCAGGGTACCACTGCTAGTTAGTAAGGGTCTGAGACCGTATTTGAACTCAGGAAGATGTCTTCCTGATTTCAGGCTCAGGTCCCTATCCAATGTACCACCTAACTGCTCATATATTCACCCAATACCCTTCCATTTATAGTTATCTATTTTTTTAACAGTGTCCACACTGAGATATAAAGTACATGTTTACAGTATCTTGCTCTCCCCAATTTGAAACCTGGACTCATCATGGATTGAATATTTTTTAAAATGTACACAACTGTTTGGAGTGTTACTGATGGAAGGTAAAAGTATTAGTGGCATACAGCTTCAGTATTTCTAGTCATTATGTTAACAAGTGTTCTATTAACACTTCATGCCTGGGAGATTTGAACAAGTATAATTGTTAAACATGTTTAGTAAGGAAACCTGTTTAGATCCAAGTTTGGGATAACCACATGGCATAGACTGGCCCCAACCTTGTACAGGAAACAGAGATCAAGCCAACAATGTGGATTTCAAAGATAAATCTATCTGACTGTGGAAGGCATTCTTTTCTATTATAAACTTTTTGTAAGCCTTTTATGAATAAATGATACTAATCCTGGGGAATGTTTTCAAACATCATCATTATCATTTTCCATCTGTAGCCTCAGAAGGAGAAAAAAAGAGCACTTTCTTCCACCCTGCTCATATGTCCTCTCACTAGTGTGTCCTGCTTAGGTACTTTCTGGGATCTGTACATAAGCCTCCTTGAGTTCTAATAATGAGGTTTGTTTATAATAACCACAGTGTAACATAATACTTACCTTTCATGCAGTAGAGAGGAAGCATGACCTACTTCATTTTTAGTCCCAAGTATTCATGATTTTTTTTTCTCTTACGTGGATTTGTTTCTCTCCCCAAGGAGCCTATCCCAAGTTTATCTAGTTTACTTTTATTTCTGAGTTTGGATCCAGAGCAATGTATAATCCCTCCTTTCTTAAGAGTTTGATTTCAAAGTCACTAGAGATGTACCCTTTTATTCTTTCACAACAGATCATGAAACTTCAGGATAGAAATGAGGAATCAGGACGGCTAAACAGGAATCAAGAAGATTTATTCGCATCTCAGACATCCAGATAATCAGAGCCCATCTAAATACTCTCTGCTCTGCACCTTACTCAACATATAATTTTTCTAGACTCAGGGTTACAAATAAAATCACAATTTTACAAACCCAGAAAGAGTATCAAGAATTTTATCATCTTAAATAGAAATTGATAATTGGGAAGCATTGCTATGCACCTCGTCATTATTAGAGTTTTGTCACTGAAATCCAAGGGATATAACAAAAGAAAAAGGAAGAAAAAGAATGAATCTCTAAAGGGATGGATCCTTCATCTAAATTTTAGAATTTCTAAACTACAATATCTTTAGCAAAGGCTATGCTCTAAACAGTGTGAGAGTACCCTATAATGGAAACTAATAATACAAATTAAAAGCCTAAAAGTCTAGACTCCTCGTTTCCAGTTCTGATTCTCCCCATCCCAATAACCTTGGATGAAACATCTAATCATTCTAGACCTTGAATATCTCATCTACAAAAATTAGAGAATTGGACTTGATGATCTTCAGGGTCCCTTAAGATTTCTAGAATTCCACTGTATATGCGTTTCAAGATAATACAAGGGGAGGTAGATTAGTGTGGTAGATAGAAAACTGGGTTCCAATCATGTCTCAGACCTATATATCATGTCTGTGGAACCCTGGACTTAATCTTTTTGTCTCCCTGGCAATATCAGTTTAAGAATTTAACTGAGGAGCATATCAAGTTTTAATATTCATTGGTAGGGGAAGCTTCCTACGAAATCCCAGCTCTGTTCCTAATCCAATAGATAGATATGACATCTTTTGGAGTTTGCATATGTCACAAAGATTAATTGAGAGCCTAATATATGCAAAGCTCTGTGCTAGTCATGTAGCAACTTCTGATTCATAACAATACTCTGGTCAAGACTTTAAATTAAAATGTATTTCTCATGAACTGGTAAGAAGATAAAGGAAGAAGAGGGTACATTCAAAGGATTGTTAAATACTTATGTAACATTTCAAATATTCTAAGAAGAACAATTAGCACTCACCACAATAATTCTCATTCTAGAAAAGGAGAAACTAAGTCACAAATGATCTGGACCAAACTCATGGTATGTCCCAAGTAGAACTAAAAATAAAAGTTCATGTCTCAATACCCTATGTTTAATCTGCTGAATTGTGTTACTTCCTATTAGCAATGAAAAACAAAGTTTCTAATTAATCATCATGGTGGGTAGCAATGCGGGTTTTAGAGGGTCATAGAGATAGTAAATATTTGAGGCTAGATTTGATCTCATGTCCTCCTAAATCCGGAGCCAGTACTCTATCCACTGTACCACTGAACTGCCAATGGTTTAGTTTTAATCTAAAATATGGCCAAGTATGAAGATACATGCCTGCAATCTTTGCCAGTGGGAGAGGCTGACTGGTAGACCTCTTGAATTTGGGAGTTCTGAACTACAGTAGGGAATGGAAATGTGGGGCCCCTAAGCTTCCTAACAAGGAATAGATAGGTTAAAAATTCCATATTGTTCTGCATTAGGATTGTGCCTGTGCATAGCCTCTATACCTTAAGTCTAGGTAAGAGAGGGATAATCTCTCTCTCTCTCTCTCTTTCTCTCTCTCTCTCTCTCTCTCTCTCTCTCTCTCTCTCTCTCTCTCTCTGTCTCTCTCTCTCTCTCTCTCTCTCTGTCTCTGTCTCTCTCTCTCTCTGTCTCTGTCTCTCTCTCTCTCTCTCTCTCTCCGTATACACACACACACACACACATATATATACACACACACACATCCACATCCACATGTATGTGTGTATGTGGATGTATGTATATATTTGTGTGTATTTAAAACTAGAATAAGAGAGACTGACTCCACTTTATGTTTAGGGGCTACCAGCCTATAAACTGTGAGTTGGCCCTCAATCTACCTTATAGATGAGATATATTTACAACTAGCCACTGAAAACCAACAACTTCACTGACTCACAAACCCTTGCTAAAGATGCCTTCCCTCTTACTTTTGAATAATGTCAAAGTAGAGATGAAGTTTTTTGCATCAGAACCACAAAGGATCTCAGATGCCTTCCCGTTCAAACTCTCCATACTTGAACAAGATTCCTCCTCTACAGCCTCATTTGACTAAGTATCTACCTTCTGTCTGAAGACCTCCAGTGAAAAGTAACCCATCGTAACCCAAAGCAGCACATTCCACCTCTAGACATCTTGAACCATCATTTTTCAAGACTTTACTTACATTCCTTATTTTAGAGACCTAAATCTGCCGCTCTGAAACTTGAAACCATTTTATCTAGTCCTCCGTATGAACTCACAGAATATTCTCATGGTGACCCTATGTTCTCTTTTGCAGGGAAATACCAATCCTCACATGGTATCATAACCAATCTTCTCTCAGCCATGGTCATTCACCTTTGGGTAATCTCCTGCTTATCCATGTTCTACTTAAAATGTGGCACCCAGAATAGAAAACGATACTACAGACACAGGCTGAGTAAGACAGAATACAGAGAGCTTGACTATCCCCTCCCTTGTCTAGATGCCATGATTCCCTCTTACTGCAATATAGGAGATCATTATTTATTCTCAACAAAACTTCAGCTTATGACACATAAGAAGACAAATTGTCAATGTATATATAGTTATTGCTACTTGCAAAAATGAAATGTTATTAAAGAAATAAATCTCTTCTAAAACCTTAAATTTCAAGAAGCAAATAGGGAAGATGAATTCAGCAAATCTCTAAGGACTTAACTATATATTTGGGTGTATGCATATATGTGTGTGAATGTATGTATGTATATATGTATGTATGTATGCATATACATATGAATATATATTAGAAGCTGTTGTTATGTAGGTGATGCCATGACTTGCAAATGAATTAGATTTAAGTGAGGGAGGGCTGTGCAAGGTCACCAACCTTAGTTTCTCCTTCAGAGCCATCTGGTTCCAGTGGCAAGATATAGATCAGGACAACTGGACCCCAGGCACTAATTGTGTGACCCTGAGCAAGTCACTTAACCTTTCTTTGCTTCAGTTTCCTCATCCATAAAATGAGGATGATAATAGCACCTAGCTCCAATCATTACTGTTAGGACGGATGAGATACAGTTTGTCAAACACTTTGCAGTCTTTAAAACCTTAAGCCAGGGGTGAGGAACCTGCAGCCTCATGACCACATGTGGACCTCTAGATCTTCAAATGTGACCCTTTAACTGAATCCAAACTTGACAGAACAAATTCTCTTAATAAAAGGATTTATTCTGTAAAACGTGGAATTAGTCAAAAGGCCATACCCAAGGACATAGAAGGCCACAGGTTCTCCACTCTTGCCACCCCCCAGGCTTTGTAAACTTCAGGATTTATAAAGTACTCTCACTACAATCACACACTATGTTAGAAAGACCAAATATCATTTTCCCAATTTTAAATAAAAAGAAATTAAGACAGGGAGAAAAAAAAAAGCTAAGAAAGTGACAAAGGACTCTAACCCAAGATTGCCTAATTCCAAACTGAACAGTTTTTCCACTCAACCAAACTAAGCATAAGAATGGACTGATCAGTCCTTCCCCAAATTGGAAGAAAAACCCCAACACATTAGGACTATTCCAATTCAAGTGAAAGACCAGCCTTTTCTGTCAAAAAGTCTACTAGTGTTTCAAAGATAGAGTTTCTAGCACTTGAGAACACCATTAATAAAACAATGAAGCCCTTTCAAAAGTGAAAGTTGGACACTCAAGCTTGAAGAATTTCGATACGATAAGTAAGAAGGCATAGAAAAGAGAACAAGTTCTCCTTAAATAAGTCTGTTTGTCCCATTTATCTGAAGTCAGATCTAGCCTCAGTGGTTTTGAATGGCCTTAAATGTTTACCTGTATTTTCACAGGAAACATGTTGTCACGTTTACAAAAAAGACACTCACTCCTGTCTGCAAATGAGCCAGCTTCCTCCTGTGAGCCATAACTTTGACATCTGAATCTGGAGATCACATTTCAGATTACAAAAGCTATGTTTCTTTCTTCCTGGCACCTTTTGCCATTTGTTTTCCACACATCAATAGGTAGAGATGAAAAGGCATTCAGATAAGAAGGCTTCTGAGGTTTCTGCCAACCCTGGGATTCTGCAAGTCTGTGAAGTACTCCATTCTAGATCCATGACTGTAGATGAAATTTATTTAAATCATTAATGCCATATTAATGAAGACAGAATACCTTGATGTCTACACAGAAGAGTTAGAGAGTTGTGTTTGTATATCTGTTTGTTTGATTTTATTTTTTGTAGTAATAAGGCTTGGGTTTCTAAGACACCTCTTTTTATTATAAAACCTCTGTTAAGCTTAAGAAATTGTAATAGCTGACATTTACATAACACTTTAAGGTTTACAAAGGACTTCCTATACATTGCCTCATTTGAACCTTCAGGCAGGGTACCATAGAAATTATTATCTCCATTTCAGAGATGAGTAAACTGAAGTGGAGAGAGTTTAGGTGACTCGACCATGGTCACACAGCTCAGGGAAGTCAAGGAAGGATTCAAATCTAGCTCTCTGCTGTCCTGATAACAATTTTTTTTTCATTATACCATATTCCCTCTAAAAATGAGTGATCAGAAAAACAAAGAATAATAGTTATAGGTCATAATTACATGCTGCTAATTCCCAATAATCTTGGGAATTCAGGAATCCAAGTATTATTAAGGACACTTTACACTTTATAAAAAGAAATCATGCTAGGTCGGCATGCATAAGGAGCTCTGTTTCTGAAGACAAAGGATTTGGATTTAAATTCTGCCTCTGATACTATGTGGTCTTGGGCCTCAGTCTTCTCACTGATAAAATGAAAGAGAAGTTAGATTTGATAGCTTCTTAGATCCTTCCTCTTTGAGTCTAAAATCCTAGGGTAGGGATGAGGAGTCTGTGGCCTCAGGGTCATATATGGCCCTATAGATCCTCAAACATAGTCTGGAATCCATTCAGTCAAAGGGCTGCCCTTGAGGATCTAAAGGGCCACATGTGGCCTCAAGGCCACAGGTTCTCTACCCTTGTTCTAGATAACAGTTCCTAAGTGTATTGTTTTGTATGCATTTGGATGCACAGGGAGCTGTTGAATGTAAGGAGGAGGTTTAAATTTCTATCCCAGATTTTCAAAATCTGTAGCCCTGGGTGCTGATACTCATTCCATGGCTAATAATTTTGGTTCACATGGCTGCTTACCTAACATTGATGAAACAGAACTTTTACTCTAATGCCATGGACCACACGATTTCCTCGACTCTGGTTCCTTGGGGGATGGAGTCACTTCAGAATGCCTCTGAATGATCTGATCTTGAATCGTGCTTAAAATTTAAAGGTCCACTGGGAGATGAGAAGCAGTGATGTTCATTTGCTAGATAATTGAAATGTTATAACTTTGCTTGCATGGCCCAATAACATTTCTCACTCTGATCACATAGAAAAGAAAAAAAAAAGGTTCAGGACAAATCTCCGAAAACTTGTTGATGAATCAAGAAAGACTCCTCAATCTGATATGTAATAAAATCATCACAATGATAGAGTTGGAAAGAAACTTAGCATACACCAAATGCAAGAAACAGATATCCAAAGAAATTAAAGGACTTGTCCCATATCCTACAGTTTATAAATGGCAGCAACAGCATGTCAAACCCAAATCTTCTTCTTCCAAGTCTACTGCACTTTTCCCTCATTCATATATATATATATATATATATATATATATATATATATATATATATATATATATATATATATATATATATCATTTTAAGGGTTGTGGAGCACTTTAATATCTTATTTTATTTTCACAATAATATTTATTATTCACAATAACTATTATTATCCCCATTTTACAGACAAGGAAACTAAAGCAGAAAGAGGTTAAGTGACTTGCTTAGGGTCACACAACTAGTCTCTGGGACAAGATTTTGAACTCAAGACTTCCTGACTTGAGATGTCCACCATTAACCACTCTACAACCTAAATTCCTGAATTGCTAGAAGAAAATTCAACCTAATAACACTATATTTTTTCCCAGAGATCTGTTGCTCTTGGGCAAGCAGGAAAATAAAGAGAACACATGGCTGAATGGAAAATCAACAGACTTGGATAAGAACTCTGCCTCTCACACTTCTTTCCCAAGACATTGGTCAAGTTACTTAAACTTTCTAGGTCTCATCTATAAAACTGGGTGATTGAACTTTATGACTTCTGAAGTCACTTCCAACCCTACATCTATAATATAAGATCCCAATATTGATCATGCCTGGAATAAACTGTAATTAATAGAATGATGTGAACTCTTCTCCTGTATCTAAAAAACTTGAACATATGAAAAACAGGCTGCTTTATAAGGTTCCTGTGGATAATTAATTATATTGTTTATCTCTAGTTATACTTGTTTGTGTAAATTTATTTGAAATTGATGGTTTCCTCAACAAAGGCAGGATTTTCACTTGCCTCATTATCATCCATCACCTATATCTCCATTAAGAGAAAGTTCTGCAGTGTCAATACCTGTATAGTCCATGCTGCTGGGGAAACTGAGGCTGATGAGCTACAGTATAGCTAAAATCAATACAGTGTTTATATCAAATTCAGCATTAATGTGGTAAATTCTCACAGAGAAGGGACACAGGGTGCTAAGGAGTGGAAAACTAGCCCACTGTAAAGGCAAGTAAAACAGGATCTTTTCCTGTTTTTGTTTTAGTATAATCAAGAAGTATAATGCCTCCATTTGAATGTAACTGGGGAGGATCATTCCTATACATTGTCTGACTTGGGAAGATTTGTAAGAAAGTCCATGCCTTTTGTTAATGAGGCACTGGTTCTCTAGGGATGTGATGCTCTCTGGCTCTAAAAATTGTATAAAGACTCTGAGGTGTGGGTTTCATTTTGGGGCTCAGTTTTTGTAATAAGGTTTGAGTACCAGATGAGGAATCTAGGAAGCTTCTATGGAACCCCCAGATTTGAGGACCCAGATGTCATGCTTCCCTTTCTGGTAACTATGGTCAGGCGGATGGAGTCCAACTGTTGAATGCAGGCTAAGGAAGCCATATCTGTTGACTTTTAATTTCTCTATTTTCTTTGAGGTTTAGGGTGTTGCCTCTCCTGAACTAGGAGAATGATATATGTGCTTGACTAAAGGATTGATACATGTGCTGGATTAAAGGGATTGTTAACCCCTCAAAAGTTGCCTTTCCTTTTATGAATGCGGATCTATGAGCCTGTGATAGCAGGTCCCCCTGTACATGTTGGGCTGCTTACTGTTACACCCAGGTGAGAAAACTGAGCAGGTTAAAACTTCCAGACTACTCAGCATTGTGATTAGGTTGCTGTACTTTCAGTAAAGGAGAGATGGAGAGACCTAGTCTTAAAAGAGAGACAAACAGACAGACACAAAGAGACAGACAGAGAAGGGAGGCAGAGAGGTGGGAAGGAGAGAGAGGGAGGAGATGCAGATAGAGGAAGAAGAAAGGGAGATGAGAAGACAGAGAAGGGAGGAAAAAGAAAGAGGGGACTGAGGGAAGGAGAGAGCAAGAGATAGAGAGAGGAGACGGGGGAATAGGGACAGACTGACTTCTATAACTTAAATGATGAGGCATTCTATACTAATGCCAATGTTTGAAGCTACACATTCCTTGGTGGAAGAAAATTATCTTTTAGTCATGCCTACATAATATCCAGTCATTTATTTGGCTGAGTCAGGAAGGTAGAGTTTCTATATCAGTTACTGCTGCCAGTGTAATGTCTTAGGGCAAATATTTTTAGGGAGTACAAGGTTCTCTCTATATAAAATGCCTTCCTTGGGTGGTGTCTGATTTAGCCACCACCATCTCACCTACACCCACTGACTCCTAAATCAGTCCTCTGTGTTGGTCACAGCTGCCATTACCATATACAACCAGAACAGACTAGAGCCCTCTCCTGCTGACTACTGAGGTCTCATCTGAAGAAAGCCACAAATGATAGACTGAAATATCAGCAAATAGAAGAGGGTGGGAGCTAAAAGAGGAAAAGGAAGAAGAGTTATCACTAAAAACAACATGCAAGAAAACAGTCTTTAAAAATGGATGATGGAAAAATAGAAGTAAAAGAAAAAGAATAATGGATGCCAATCTTTCCCAAAGAGAAGAAAAAAAAAGTGATCCAGAAAGAAGAGTATAGGAAGAACTTAAAAAAATAATTTTAGGGAGGTTTAAGAAACGTTTTTCCCCTGAAGATTTCAGATTATATTAATTTTTTAATCTTTCTTAAAGCAATTAAATTTCAAGACAAGAAGACCCTGCGGAGATCATTTCCTGCATTTTACAGATTAAAGTCTGCAAAGTTAAACAATTCTATCAAGGGAAAGTTTTAAAGACTTGATTAGCCACTGATATTTTGAAAAAAAAAAGGCAGAAGCTCAATGTGCTAACATGCATCTGTAATTCTTTCTCTCAGGGACACTGAGGCTTCTGGTTCAGTTGAACTTGGACTTCTGAGTTATAATAGCCTACGCTGATTGGGTGTCTTCCCTAAGTTTAGCATTCATATGGTAAGTATTTCAAAGGAAGGAACCAATAGCTTGCCTTAGGAGGGGTAGTTAACTGACCCAATCAGAAACAGAGCCTCCCCATGCTCTCTTGCCAGTCCTATCAAAGAGCAGGATAAGGAGTTCACATCTCAAAACAAAAATTAAAACTACAAAGATCAAAACAAAACAAAAACTCAGACAGAAAAAGAAAGTAACCCAAAACCCTGGTATTTCCCAATTAAGTCAATTCTGACCATAAGTCTCCTGTAGAAAACCAAAAGGTTAACTTTTCATTCTAAATCCTACAACAAGGAAAATCAGTCACACTTTAAAAAGATGTGAGAAAATTCTGGTAAGAATGTTTTCTAGTAAGAAAAATGTTTGAGCAAAACAGGGAGATTTTAAAAAATGTATTAGAATGGTTACCCTGTTAAATATCTCTCCCAGAAAAAAAAAGCTTAATATTTCTTAAGCAAAAATTAGCTTTTGATATCTAAAAATTGAGGAAGAAGGTCCTTTTCCAAAGCAAGCCATTAGAAAGTGACTATCCAATTAAGTACCTTAAAAAAACCCAAAAAACTAGTGCATATTAAAAACAGTCCTAACTCAGAAGAATCATATTTCTACTGGTGCATATTAAAAACAGTCCTAACTCAGGAGAATCCTTTTCTTGTTATATGCCTCACATTTTCTGTTTGCGGAAAGTTAAAATAATCTACCCGAGAAGCAATGATCAATAATTGTCATATTTCCAAAGTATTTAAAGTTGGACTCAGGGGGAAAAAATTCTGAACATGTGGTCTGGCAGCCCATCCCTAGGAAACCAGATATAGCAGTCCTAGCTCAATGATCTTACTGGCTAAGAAAGAGTCTTCTTTGTCTGAAAACTTAGTATTTGTTACTAGACTAGGTAACCTCCCAAGGGACAATTTTTCCTCTTCTCTGTCAGCTTCTCTTAATTACTTGACAAACTGCTTTGTGGTTGTTACTGCTCATATATTATCATTCACACTATTTCTGAGTCCAGCATTTAAATGACTAAATTTACTTAGCTCCATATTTCGTTCTTGAAAATTACAGTATGAATTGTAAATCTACCAGAGGTGCTTGTGGATAATTGGTACATAGTTTCAAGCATAATAGATGTCTTCTCTGAAGCTTTACTCAGAAGTTACTATTACTCTCAGTGACTTCCTAGAAAACAGAACTAACCAAATGTACTGTGTGAGAGGCTACAGATTCCAACTGCAGTGCTCTATACATTTTCAAAGAATGCACTTGTGTTTTCATGTAATGCCACTTCTGCGTTAGTCCTTTGTTCAATGGGAAGTTAGCCTTCGTTAAGTTACAGTCTGTATCCTTGATGATTTGACCCTCATAATGCGTCTGTGGAAGTTATGTTATCCAGCGAAAGAATATTTAAAGACAGCACAATGGTGACTGACTAATCAAAGAAGAATTTCCTAAAGAAATTTTATACTTTTTAACCTTTTCATTCCATACAGGGTGTGTCCCCAAATAACTCCACAACACATCCTTTTTAATGACTCATTTCTGGGTATGACACATGTTTTCCTGCTGATGTAGTGGCTATATATTCTAACAATTTAACCTGTAATACACAATAAAGAAAATCTACGGATATTTGGGTGGGGAGGAGATTCGAACCAAGTTTGCTATTGATTTATTTAAGGTCCAAAGTTGTAATTTCATCAGTATAGATATCTTCCACTGTGAAAAACCCACTTCACCAATACACATCAACAAATTATGTGTAGCTTGAAGTCTTAGAAATCCCTGGGGTTACTCAGGGGTTAAATGACCTACAAATAGTCATATGGTGTCTGAGGCAGAATTTGACCTTGGGTCCTTTTGAACCCCATGATGACCCTCTGTTCACCAAGCCACAATACCTCAAATATACATATTTATGTATTCATACATATATGCCAATATACATATACACACATATGAACATATGTGCTTGCATTCTTTTCTGACATTACTGATTCAAGTTTGTTTGCTTTGTTTATTTTCTATGGGGGAAATTCCATAAGAAATTCAGACATAGAATCATTCATTTAGACTTGGAAGGAACTTCACAGGTCACATAGTTGGGGTGGGAATAGGCATGATGTGTAATCTAACAGATGAAGGAAATGAGACTTAAAGGTGGCAAGTATGCACTATATATGTACAAGCATATACAACTATGCACCCAAGGTCACATAAAGAGAAAATTGACTATTCACATTTTTTTCTCTTGTGAACTGATACTGTGAAAGACAACAGAGAAAAGGGATGATGGGGCAAGATCAACACAGCAATAATGCAGAAATAAGTTTGAAGTACTTCAGAAGTTTTAATCACATGAGGAGCACAAAGACATTAAAGAAGAGACAAATAAAGAGATAAATCATGAATAAGACAATAAAAATTCAAAGTTGACAGGAAGAGAACAGAATTAGTGAAAGGTACAAAGTAAAAAATATTTTTAGAAAACAGGCAAAAAAAGTTGAAAAGTAAAAGTATTGGAGGCGGGGAGAAGGTGAAGAAATCTGAATGAACTTTTAAGCTGAGAAAGAGGAAAGAGCAGAAATAAGAGGGAAAGAAAGAAAGAAAGAAAGAAAGAAAGAAAGAAAGAAAGAAAGAAAGAAAGAAAGAAAGAAAGAAAGAAAGAAAGAAAGAAAGAAAGAAAGAAAGAAAGAAAGAAAGAAAGAAAGAAAGAAAGAAAGAAAGAAAGAAAGGAAAGGAAGAAAGAAAAGAAAAGGAAGAAAGTACTTTCTAAGGAGTCATATAAAGAAATATCCGTATAAATTAAAAGGCTGTGCGACATAACAGATGGAAAGCAGACCTTTGAGTCGGGAAGCCTGGGTTCAATTCTCACCTGTAACAGATATAGGTCCTGCGAAGGTCACAAACTCTTAATGCCCTAAGAAAACTCTCTAAGACCATGGGTGGGAACCTGTATCAACGTGTACTTGGTAGAAAGAGTTTTAAGCGTTATCAAAGGCTCAAGATTCTATGCTATTAACTGGGAGGAGGGAGATATTTTTCTTACTTTCCAATAAGCTAAAAATTTTCCTACTTTGAGAATATAAATAGAAAAAAGGTCTCTTACTTAGAGCAGTCAATGAAAGTTTATCAATACGTTCCTGTATGTTATTTCTGGGATCAAGCAACACCACAAGCACTTATATTTACACACGATTTCTATCAAATTTGTCTTTCCTTGATTATCCAACAACCAATGAGTGTATCAAAAACTTAAAGGGTCAATGCATTATTTTGGTAGCATCTATCTAACAGATAACTTACACCTCACAACTGCCAACCAGTGGTCCTACTAAAGTCTCTGACCACAATCCTTGAGTATCATTTATTACTAACAAATGACTATTTAGCTTTGCTAAATCAAAACCAATTTGAGCTTAGTTTTACTGCTTTTGAATTGGAACCTCAGAATATCAAATATCATATATCTACAGTTGAGTGTTAAACATGGAAAATAAATATTTATTACCACTAGTCATGTAAGTGTCAAAAACTGGTCACACGACAGTAACCACATGTAACAAAAACGCACCAGATGAGAACCAAGAAATATTTGGGAAGGAAAACAGCATGCGTTTGCAACTTTAAATGTATTTAATAATTCCCAGTGGTTTCACAACCCACCCTATATTTGAAACTGGGAGATAATCCAGAAACTAAAGGGAATCAGAAACTTGTAAAACCAAATAAATAAAAAATAAAATGTCTGTGTTAACATTAGCCAACATTTGCACAGGCAGCAACCTTCCAAGAAGATAGCTGATTTCAAAGAGCAAGTATTGGTTTTATACTTCAAGTTGTCCATACCTTTTCATAAGAAGTAATCAAGTAGCCTAAATAGCCTCATGAAGGCCCATTCCTTAGGACATATACAGATTGTGCCAGAAGTCTTAATGACTTAACATGACATGAAGCTATTAAAAACTAATAATTTTGGAACACCCCATATCTGTGTCTTCATTTATGCACAGACAGGGAGTTTGATATAGTAGACAGAGGGTAAACTTTGGAGTTCAGAAAACTTAGATTCAAATCCCAATAGCTTTGTGATTAAAGAAAACACTTTCTCAGTAGTTCAGTTAAATTTCTAAGAATATAATTGACTGCTAAATTGCCAACATGAATTAGTGAAGAGAGTTTCTATACTGACTTTTCTACATTGATGGAATCCCAGGTCCAAAAATGTGTGTGTATGTGTGTGTGTGTGTGTGTGTGTGTGTACGTGTTTGTAACATTTCAGATAAAATTACGTATGATGATGAATGTTAGTAACAATGGATAATCTGATTGGCACCATATAAATATTTTTATTATGGAGTTTTTAAAGGACTAGTAGGTGTGGACATGCCATAACAAATCAAAAATGGAGAATTACATTGCAGAAGCACGTAAAGAATATCATCAGAGAAAGGTGGAACTAGATAAAAAAGAAGGGTCAGTCACATAGCGATAGTGAGGAACTATGAGGTAACACCCCTTGTAGCCCACTGATATCTTCCCAATGTCAAAAGAACTTAAAGAAGTAAATTCACTGAGGTCAATTAGAAGGCGGACAGGAAGAGAGTTGCCCAGTCTTTGTGGTCATGGGTGATTTTTATAATTTATACCACAAGGAGTATCCATGTCAGTGAAGTTTCATATCACTTGGAGTTTAAGTATTGAAGTATGTGACTAAGTACATATATATTTAAAAGAGAGAGAGAGAAGAAAGTCTAAAGGACTTCTCTCCATTTTTTCTTATTTAAATCACATAAATAAAAGCAATATTTTCTATGAGGAAATAAGACTTTTATTTGCTACATGTGCACTAGGAAGCATGAACGAATAAGGTTGGCAGTAAGTGGGCATTTGAAACTAGTTCAGAAAAAGAGTGTATATCATAACATTGACTATCAGGGTGTGTGTGTGTGTGTGTGTTAATTTGGAGATAATACAACCTCTCAAAAATTTTTAGAGATGGGGGAAAATCTAGAGGTAAACTAAAATTAGATCCCTCATTTTATGGTTGTGGAATTTGTAACCTAGACAATTTGAATTGACCAAAGTCATCTCACTCTAGCCAGGAGTAAAGCTGGGACTGGAACCCAGATTTCCTGACTTCCAGTTCAATGGTCTTTCCAATACATCATGCTATCCATTTGTTTAATTTTGTACTGCTCACCTTCATTGAAAGAATAAACTTTTCTTACAAGGTAATGAGTGCTTAACACATCAGTACTTCTTCAAGAGCAATATTAGGATAATAGAGAGGGGATACTACTTTTTTCTGTTTAAAGCAAAACTTTCTCTCTGGGCCAGATAATTGTGATGTATACCAAAGGAATTCTTCAAAGAATGCTTGAGAAATGTTAAATATCTCCCCACCTTGCAGAGAGTTTGGTTTATCCTCAGATATCTATCCATCTCCACTTAATATGTGAATACCACCCAGATGGCATCACCATCTGTTGTCTTCATCTTTTAAATCTATAGATCTAGCAATCAGCCTAGAAATGCTTTATAACAAACACTGATGAAGTTGTTTTCTGAAATGAGTAGTCAAAAATTTTCTCCATTATTATAGTGAAGTTTTATGTTCCTATTAGAAACATAGGTAATGCTAAATATTGGGACTTATACCAGATGAATTACAAATCTATCATTGATCAATATTAATTCCTTCTTCCCTTTGATATTAAAGAATTGGTTGGTTGTTATGCTAAAAGACAAAGTCAATCAGATGTTAGATGCTCTCCATCCTTAGAAACCAAAGAACCCTTTGATGTTAATACTTAGAGAGAGGGAACAACAAGTGTCAGTACAATTAATATGAGTAACTATTCATATATCTTCATCTTATCCTAGAAGATGCCAAAGATAGCAACTTATCTAGTTTAAGGATACTATAAATCTGAATCTCAAAGATGTGTAAATGTCTCATGGTGGCAGTCCTTCCACTGTGAGGGACTTCAATCTTTCCATGCCTTGAGAGCTGGTCTTTGTGAGTTTTAATGTGGTCAAAAAACCCAATCCATCATCCCCATGACCTGACAGTGAGAGTTTCTGAATATAAGTCAACTGGCCCACAAATATATTCTACTGTCAGTGAGTCAGTCTGTCTTAGCACCAGGCATCATGCTAAGTGCAAAGGATGTTCGAATGCACTCCAAGGTTTTCTGTGTTGGTAGCATACTCTCCCTTCATCCTTCCCCAGCTTGTAATCTATATAGTCAGTTTGCTACAATAAGGCACTGGAATAGGGCTTAAGTAGAAAGTTAGCGTTTATATAGCATTGTTAAAAACACAATTTAATTCAATTATGTGTGTGTGTGTGTGAGGGAGAGAAAGAGAGAGAGAGAGAGAGAGAGAGAGAGAGAGAGAGAGAGAGAGAGAGAGAGAGAGAGAGAGAGAGAGAGAGAGAGAGAGAACTTGCTCTCCACAAGGAATTGTTGGGCATATAAATATAGGTGAAACATACCTGTGAATTTGGGAAATCTATACATCTAGCCACTTAATCTCCCTAGGGCTCAGTTTCCTCATCTGTAAGATGAAGAGGTTGTATAAAAGGTTTCTGAGGTATCTCTTAGTGCTAAAGTTCCTTCTCTCTCCTTCACCCTGCCCTTCACAGAAAATAAATGATGAAGCCCCATTGATTCCATCCTCTACCACATCTCTTACACATCTATTTGCCTTTCCACTACTACCACCCCTGTTCAGGAGGGTTTTTTACTTTCTTTTTTCAAGCTAGGTCTCTTATTTCCTTTGCATAGGGATGTACTATGAAAAAAATTGCCCTTGCACCAATGGAGGTCAACATCTACTTAGTCATTTATAGTGTTACCTGGGGTACTGAGACATTAAGGGACTTGCCCAGAATCACACAGCCCGTCTATCTCAGAGGCTGGGACTTGAATTCCGTCCTTCCTGATTGAGCTTTCTAGGGTTCTCTGCCTTTTCTTTCACTACACTCTTGACTGGACAATGGTAGTGTGTCACTAACTAATTTACTCTCCTTCAACCTATCCCATTTCCAGTCCAAAGTAACTTTCCGAATACATTGGCCTGATCATAACATCTTTGTGTTTGGAAACTTTCCATGGCTTCCCCATTGTCTAGCAAATAAAGTTCATACTCATAGTTTGTGAAAGTTAACTTCAACATCCTTCTGTTCCCCTCCTTCTTTATATACTTCATGATCCATCCAAACTAGATTACTCACCAATATTTCTTCTTATTCTGTTCTCTCCTCAAAACTGTTACTCGCTACATAAGTAATTTATAAGTATGATCATGGTGAGTTAAGATATATCAGTGGAACTGGGACTTTGTTTTTATACTTTTTGAAAATTAAGGTTGAAACCCCTTCCTGCCTTTTCATCCTGTAAAATTCTTTCCCATGTCTTTCTATAAATTCCTAACACAGACTCCATCCAATGCACAGGGTGCTTTCCTCAGGTTCCTTTAATAACTTCTGAATAGCAGTGACTCATTTGGATTATGTGTCTCTTATCACTCACTCTCCTTTTATGACACTGCTTCTTCTGGTCATACTTGTGTTTTATGAAAATTCTTGCACATATTGTTTTTAATAATATATTTTAGTCTGATTACAACCATCCTATATCTTTCCATTGACATTTGAGCGATCTACATTTTTTCACTATTGAGAGATGATGGTGTCCTGTAATTTACTGGTATGTAGCATCAACAGGAGAACACTATTGTTCTTTTAAAAAATGAGATTTGTGTGGCTAAGAGCAATTGGATATCATTGTTTGAGAAATCTTGTGGTAACAGTTAGGTTAGCATTTGGGAGCACTTGTTTACCAGTTTCAGAACAGAGCTCTATTTTTTTTTTTTCCTGATTGCATCCAAGTTTTAAAAAGAGAGGAGGAATTTTCTTCAGGCATAATATTGTACCAATGATACATATTTTCAAATACAATATAGGATAGATTCCTGTTTTCAAATTCAGCAAAGCATCTATAAAGCTATTAACATGAGTACTCCAACAGGAATACTGTATGATGATCAACTGTGAATGACTTAGCTGTTCTCAGCAATACAATGATATAAGACAATTCTAAAGATTCATGATAATAAATGGTATCCACCTCCAGAGAAAGAACAAATGAAGTCTGAATGCAGTTCAAGGCATATTATTTTTCATTTTTTTATATTTTGGGGTGTCTGTTTCTCTTTCAAAATATAACTAGTATAGAAATATGTTTTACATGGTTGCACATATACAACCTATGTCAAATTGCTTAGAATGGTGGGAGATAAAAAAAGGAGGGAGAAAATTTGGAACTCAATTTTTTTAAGTGAATGTTAAAATTGTCTTTACATGTAATTGGGAAAATAATAAAACATTACTTTTCTTAAATAAATACCTTTTTTCTAATGTTACTGATGGGGATGGTAATGATAAGTAGCTTTTATATGATGTTTTGAGGTTTATAAAGTCTTATACACATCTGATTTCATTTGATTCTCACAACAACCTGTCCATATCTTTCCATTCCCTACAACTCCCATCAATACCCTTCTGTGACTCCTATAAAGGGAGTTCACCTAAAATTGTGAGGTTTTCTCCTCCAAACATGGCATAGATACCAATGTAGTACAGAGGATGTTCCATTAATCAAGTATTCATTACAAGATCAGGCATATACACATGCTAAGACACTCAAAAGACATATTTGTGTGTATAGGCACACAGGTCTGTATTTTTGCTACACTCAGTACAGAAAGGGTTACAAATCTAAACAACTCACTTTGCCACCAAAGTGAATTCCAATACAAGGCAAGATGTTTGGGTGGAAAGAATACTGAATTCAGAGTCAGTGGCCCTGGATTTCTGCTCTTTATTTGACCTTAGAAAAATCCCTTAACTTCTCTGGGTCTATCTCAGTTTGTTTTAAGGTCCTTTTAAACTCTTATGCTATGATCTAGGCACAACGATTTAAACTTTTAATCTCTGAGATGGACAGGCTTATTTGTCTTCAGAAATCTTTGCTATATATCCACCCTGTGTTGTGATTTAGACTTAGTTTACCATGAAGATGAAGGTGCCTCTCTCCAATATCATTAAGAAATATGCAATCTAAACTATAGATATGTAATCTGTAAGCTCAGAAATTTAATGTCTTCTGTATGCATATGACAAGAAGAAGTACAAATAGAAGGGCGGTAAAGTTTAAGTGGTTGGACTTGGGGGAGAGATATAGGGACAATAGGACAATAAGATCATGCTGATGTTTCTGTCCAGGGGAGATGGTGTTCTGATTCTGGACAATGAAGCCTAGGGTGAAGAATACTAATTCATAAGACTAACACAGTTTGAGAAAGATGTCCTTAAAAAATATCTAAGTCACTTGGTTCTAATGCTATGATCAGCAAACCATTGTCTGACATGTAATTTGTTCACCAGAGTGAATTTTACAGTTGGGAAAGGAGTGCTTTGCAGAGACAACTGCATTTAATTCTTATGCCAGATATGTCACAGAATCTCAGATTGTGAGCATTAGAAGGGGTTTCCAGGGATGTTTGGTGCAATCCAGCATGAAACAAATCTGTACTACCACATGACCCATAAATGGTGGGGTATACTATAATGATTCCAATTATAATAAATTTGTCTTCTGGCTCATAAATTCATATTGTTTAGCCAAATTCATTTCCACAGAGCCTGAACACTTTTTAGTGAACTAATAATATCGAATTTCTGAAATTTGAAAGCTGAAGATCAGAGCCTAGACATGTGACCTCACCAAAGTTGAGCCATCCCATGAGGTCCAACATGAAACACATTTCACATTTATTTTTTTTTAAATACACTGCTGTATTACCCAAAGTATATAATGATAAGTAATGATGTCAACTGCTTGATTATAGTTAGGACCATAAATAATAAATAAAGAACTAATAAAATAATAAATACAATAATAACAATAAATAAAGAAATAACTTGTGCTTTACCCCATCATGCCCCAGTCAGTCAGAAAATCAGCAAGCATTTACTATGTAGTAACTACATACCAGACTCTGTGCTAAATACTGAGAATTCAAAAAAAAAAGCAAAATAGTCTTGCCCATAAGGACCTCAATGAGTGGAACGATATGCAAGCAACTGAGTATGTGCAACATATATACAAGATGTCAGAGGGAAGGTACTGACATTAAGGGGAACTGGGAAAGGCTTTTTTCAGAAGGCAGAATTTGAGCTGAGACTTAAAGGAGCATAGAGGGAAGGGAGGAGAAGGGAGAGCATCCTTGGGTGACAACCAGGAAAAATGTATATTTGGGAAATGGAGTCTTTGAGGAGGAGCAAGGGGGGCAGTGTCATTAGATCATAGAATATGTGGAGGGGAATAAAGTTTAAGACTGAAAAGATAGGAAGAAAACAGGTTAAGAAGGACTTTTAAAAGCCAAAGAGAGCCACTGCAATTTTTTGGGTATGGAATGAGGTGGTCAGACCCATGCTTTAGGAAGATAATTTGGGCAGCTAAGCAGTACAAGGACTGGAGCAGAGAGTGATTTAAAGCAGGGAGACAGACGTTTGCAGTAATCTAGATATGAGGCACTGAGGGCCTGCACAAATCATTGGCTCAAGGATCTTTTGCCTCACTGAGGTCAGATTCTCCCTGTTCTTGTCTGAAGCAAGACTTGCCAGATTCTGAACTAGCTGAATTCTAGGTCCTGGTTCTATTGCGTCTCCCTACTTACATTTTAAAGTGCTTTTAAATATAAAATTACATTCCATCCTCACTCATAAAAGCTACTGTTGTTGGGAAGGGGACAGAAGTAGGGCAGGTATGTGTATCCTTCTATTACAGATGAGCCAAATGAGATAAATGGAAGGAAAGTGACTTGCATCACAGAAATGCATCACAGAAATGCATCACAGAGTGGTGCTTCTGACTCCAAACCCATATGTTCTTCTGCTATATCTCCCTCCTCTTCTATTATATAAGTTGAGAATACATTTTTCTTTTTTTTTATTTAGACTCAAACACCAGAACTTAAATATAGAATAGAGAAAAGAAACATATCCTATATTTAAATATTGAAGTTTAAATTCAAAGTGAGAAAAAGAAAATAAAAGCATGTCATGTACATAATATGAGAAGATTCACAATATATAGCAATAAATTTTCTTTTCAAGAAAGTCTGTATGATAAATACTACATATAGGGTTGAGCTGTCCATCTTTGCTTCCTTGTAAGGTTCGTTTTGTTCTCTGCTGTGCATTTTTTAGTTTGTTCTTTTCCCCCTTCCCCCAAAGTCTACAATTAAGTGTGGGTATATTTATATATAGATATATACAAACGCATCTGCATATATACACAGGCATACATATATACATCTATACACATATAGACATATACTTTCCCTAACAAATTTTATATTTCATTTTTGCTTTTATGTTTGTGCTTTTTAAAAATGCATTTCATTTATTTATTTTGGAGGCAATTGGGGTCAAGTGACTTGCCCGGAGTCACACAGCTGGTAAGTGTCTCAGGCCAGATCAGAATTCATGTCCTCCTAACTCCAGGTCCAGTGCTCTATCTGCTGCACCTCCTAAATGCCTCTCATGATTTTGATCACTGTTTTTTTTTCATTGTCTAAATACGCTTGCTTCCGTTGAATGGAATACAATGCTAAATAAACCAAACTCTAGGTTAGGTTTGATGGTCATAATAATGGAACTTTCATTTATAGGTTTTTGTCCCTACGGCAAGTCTTCCCATTGCCACAGAAGTGATTGCAATACAACCTGGGTTTTACTTTTGTGAAAGAAGTGACATTTAACAAATAGAGATCCAAGTCAGTGACCTTGGGTCTTATTCCACATTTCCCAGGCATTTGTTTAAACCTGGACTGTGGCTCAATTTCTCTTTCAATTTAACAAAACACTTGCAGCCAATTTATAATATTGAAGTTCCCTTAGGCTCAACATGCTAGTATATGCTTCTTTGTTAGAAGCTTTGAGGCTATGAAATCAATGGTAAATACATGAGTGAATAAATACTTTCAGTGAAAGCACTTTCATTTTTGCTAGCTTCTTCAGAATATTTAGAAGCAAACATCAATGTTGCATATTTAACAGTATACACAATCATATTTACCTACATTTTGCTTCAGCTCCACATTTAGTCCTTACAACACTCAGGTACTATGTGTGGAAAGTGTTGGAATGGAGTGAAATATACTGACTCCATCTTGTGACAGATTTCACCTGCAACACATGCTAGCAACCAGGGACATAAAGATAGCTTATCACTTTGGCCTATTTTTAAGAAGGCTGCCATCTAATAGGGAGAAAGGGGAAACACATATACACAAATACCTAGGATGGAAGGGAGCAAATGATAAATCCAAAAGAGAGCCATCAATCAAGGATCTATAAGAAATCTAAGGAGGAATAAATGACTTTCACCTGGAAAACATCCAGAAAGGCATCACAGAGGAGCTGGTTAGCTCTTGAGGAAGACCTTGAAGAAACATAAGAACTTCAAGACATGGAAATGAGGAGAGATGAAGGAGTCCATTCCAATCCAAATGACTAACAGGGGCAAAGACAGAAATGGGAGAAAGCAGGCTGAGAACAGCAAATAAATAGTATTCACATTGGAAATATTTAGGCAAGAATCAAGGAGGGAGTGATATGGAATAAGATTAGAGAGGAAGTACTACAGAGGGCCTTTAAATGCCAGAATCTACAGTTTGTATTCAATAAGAAAACTGGGCCATTAAAAATTCCTGAGTAGAAGAGCTAGATGGTCGAAGTAATGTATCAGGAAACTATCTTGGGTGGCCCCATGAAAGATGGATTAGTCTAAAGAAAGGAGCGAGGCTGAAAGTTACAATAAATTGTGGAAAAATAATGAGAATCTGAAATAGGATAAATAATTATCCAAATCAGAAATAAGAGGGCTTGAATATGTAAGAATTTCAAAGGAATATTAGTTGTTAGTACCTGTAAATGAGAGTGAGCTTGGTCACTCAATTATAAGAAAGACCGTTTGTTATTGATGCTTATAAAACAAGGCAAAGTGTTGACAAAAGAAGGGTTTTACTCTTTTATTTTTTTTAAATCAATTTCTCCAATGGCAAACTATTGAAAGACTCATAAATAGTAAGTACATTTTCTTCAGTAGTCATTTGGCATGAAGGAAGGGAACAATTCCAGTCCTCAAGACCATCACAGTCCCAAGATGGGAACAGCAAAATGAAAACAAGAACAAGCAACCTGGCTATAGAGAGCTCCAAAGACAAGAGCAAGAAGCTTGAATTCCCTGTAGGAAACAAGAGAACTCTGAAGAGGAAAATGATTTCCTTCAAGTTCCAATAGAAAGGTGGTTTTTAAGCACCAATACTCTAGACAGAAAAAGTGGAAATGGAGAGGTCAGGGTGGAAAATGATTCAATAGCAGATGTTGCCATTGGAGAAGCCATTTATAGGCATTTTTACAGCAAAGTTAGCTTTTTAACCTCAACCCAAATTGAAAAATAGGAAATGCTCATCCCTTCTCTTCTATGATATTTCTGCCCCTGGACTCTAACATTAATGAGTTCTGCAGAACACATTCTGGCTTGCTGGTTGTATGTTTAATAAATAATACAGTAGTCACTCTTTCTACCTCAGTGTTACTTAGCCAACAACAACATGCCTAACCTTACCCTTAAAACAGATAATACAGACTGTTTCAAAATCATTGTAAATGTTGATAATGAAGTGTTTTTTGACTAAAATGTCCTTATTGTAACTTTGGAGGGAAAATAAGAAGAAGATGAATGTCAGAAAATCAGTTACATTGAATAAGAATGATCAGTATTATTTCTCTGCTACATTTCTATATCAGCTCAATAGAATGCATTAAACTGGTGGAAAAATTTCAATTTTTTTAAAAAGAATAAAAATGGAGGTTTTATATATATACATATATATCATGATTCATTAAAACATTTAGATTTAATCAAACTAAAAGCATAATTTGGGAGATGGGATAGATAGGAAGGATAAATAGACACTGTTTATTTAAATAATAATTATATCCACTCCTCCCCCCCCAAAAAAAAGGTGAGGCAGAGTAGTGGGGAAAAAAGTTAGATTGACTGGAGTCAAGAGAGCTATATTTTATGCCTATTTCTACCATTCATTATCTGTATGACTTTGGATCATTCACTTGAAAGGAAGAAAGTTAATTAATCTACTTATTCAAGGTTATTGAAGAAGGCAGAAATGAAGCCTGAGTTTGTGGCCACTTTAAGGACTAAGTCTCTAGCGTCATTCTGCATAATGAATCACAAATGACAAAAGTCCTTTTTCCTAATGAACAAGTAAGTCAGGGCCATTGCTCATCTAGCCAGCTGCATCTTTAAGGAAGTTATCCTTCCTCCATGCCAAGACTAACCCCAACACCTGTATATCTAATCTCTTTACATATCCTCCAGGACCTTGCCCCACCAATCAAAATCTCCCTTTTTCTCTATTGGATTCTCTTTTACTTTCTACTGTTCTCACCTCTTCCCTGCCTAACAACATCAATAACAAATCAACCCCCTTATCTTCAAGTTATCATCTTATCTTATTCCTTCCAAGCTTTTTGAAAGAGAAAAATATTTTAAAATCCATAAAATTTAATTATGTAGGATTTCAAAGAAAGTCAAAGTTATTAAAGATAAAGGTGTATTTCTTTTTTCCAATTCAAGTTTATGGCCCCTTCAGCAACTCCAGGAGGGGAATTTAAAAAAAAAATAACTAATGAGTAAGACCTGCTTTAGCTCCTTTCAGTCTGGCATCTACCTTCAGTATACTACTGAAATTTTTATCTCAAATGGTAATAACGATCTTCTTTTCAACAAATCCAGTCAACCAATTCTTCTTAATCCTTACCTTCATGGACCTCTCTGCATCATCTGACACTGTTGACCAACCCTACTTCTTAAAACTGTCTTCTTTTTAGTATACTACATCTTTTCCTGGATTGTCTTCCTGAATATTCATCTACTCCTTTACCTCCTCCCTTCAAAAGCTCCACTTTCTTATTCCAGCCACCAAAATATTTTCATTCCTCAAGGTTCTGTCCTTTACCCACTTTTCTTTCTATAATCTTTCTCAAGTTGAACCTTGATACATTTCAAATGTTCCCGCAATTTAGTCCCATATTTCCCAAACCCTACTTGGGTCAATACCTTTCCTAGTCCTTTACTTGACTATCTTGTTAAATCCCAGTTCTAAACTGTTTCCGCCCTTGGCTTCCTCAGCTCCTACTCACATACCGCCGCATCGTAGCACAGGAAGTTGTAACCAAGCTTATTGGGTTTGCTATAAATTTCTTATCTAATCTCCACTAAACGCTCACTGTAACAAGGTGATACATTTACTCCTCCCTAATTGATTCTCTGCTCCACTCACCACAGCAGCTGTCACAAAACCTTCTCATTTCTCCATAAGCATCTCACACTATCCCTCTCCAATCCTCTCAGAAAAGGATCCCTCATTATACTTTATAAAGAAAATAATGGCTCTTCCCTGTGAAGGGAAGGTTCTCCCCTTCTCCATATCTCAAAATGTCCTTGACATCATCTCCCAATCTCTCCTACTTTACATCACTTTCTGATAAAAAGATGGTCCTTTTCTTTGCCAAGAATAACTCTTCTTCATATGCTCTTCATCATTAGAATTTTACTCCATTCTCTTTCTCAGGTCAATTTATAGGAAACAAATTGTATATATTCTTTGCCTCCACTTTCTCTCCTGTCACTCACTTCCCAATTTTTGCAATCTGATTTCAGTCTCCTGATTCACTTGAAACTGAGCTCTCCAAGGTTAACAATGATCTCTCAATTCCTAAATATGGTGGCTCTTTCTCATCTTTTTTAACCCCTTTGAGACATTCAACACCGTTGATCCTTCTTCCCTCTCTGAGTTTTCATGAAACTGCTCGTTCTTGGTTCTCCTGCCTGTCTAACCATTCCTTCTTTTTCTCTTTTGTAAGATTATCATTCAGATCATGCACACTATCTGTGAAAGTTCCTCAATATTAAGTTGTGGTCCCTTTTCCCTCTCTCCTCTATCTCATTTAGTGACCACATCAGTGCTATGAATTTTATTATCATGTCAATCCATATAACTCCCAGATCAATAGATCCAGCCTTAGTTATTCTTTCTCCTGAGATCCAGAAGGAAGATGCTTCCCAGAAGGAAAGCCATATCATTCACAGCTTGTTTTACTTTTCTAGCTGGATACAGTGTAGGCATCTCAAACATGACATGTCCAAAACAAAACTCTATTTCCACAAAATAAAAACCCTCTTCTGAGTCTGCCTGTTACTGTTCATGGTACCAATATTTCCAGACCCCAAGTTTGAACATTAGTGTCATCTTCAGTTCTTAATTTCTCCCTCTCTCATTCACCTGATCAGTTTCAAATACTGTCATTTCTACTCCCCGACATACGTTACTTCTGTTCCTTTTTCTCCATGCATATGGTCATGCATATATGCATGAGTCATGCATATAGTTCAGGCTCTCATCTCATCTTGCCTTCCCAAGATCCTCAATGTAATGTAGCTCACCCTCTCATTGTAATGTTCATTTTCTCATTAATGGTTACCCAATCAGTGTTGATTGCTTCCCTGAGGAACACCTGCTCTTCCAAGGGCTTGTAAGGTGTAAGCCCACCACCATGATGGGTCTAAAAGAGAGACGGTCAAATGACCATTCTTTTATTAATAAACATTCTTCCATAATAATAAAATGATTAAATTATCCAGATATTTTGTCTCTGAAGCGTTGTCAAATGCCATAATAGCATAGAAAACTGAGGCCAGGAAGGGTTAAATAATTTGCCAAATATCACATAAGTTTTAGAGATGTATTAAAATTCATTTACCCTGACTCCAATTCCAGTGATTTCCACTGTAACACATTTCCCATTCTTTTATGTATCAGTTTAGAATTCTCTACTAGTTGCTTCATATGTGATATATGTATAATTTCAATCCCTCAGTAGAGTAGAACCTCTCTCACATCTTTCATTGCTCCTTTGTGGGGCACACAGGTAATGGAAGTTTGAAAAATGTTCAATATGTTCCTGAATAACAAAAAGGGAAATTCAGAACAAAGAAATATTAAGATTCCCATTCTATCAAATCAGTTTCTCCATCTTTGTAATTGTTATTGATCCAATTCTTTTCTGATTATAGCTCCTATCCTCTCTTTATCTCATGCTGCCACTACTATGGATACAGTGAAGTTGATTATTTTCTCTCTCTTTTCATCTTCCTTTCATGTGATAGAAAAATGTAAGCTTCTTCTTTTTGCTTGTATTTTTTATTCCCAGAGCTTAGTACAATGCCTATCAGATAGCTTAATAAATGATTGTTGACATATTCAAGTAAAATGTTGTAACAATAACTGATTTGAAATTCTGGAACCAAATTAATTCCTTCTCCCTAAGGCTAGTGTGGTAACTAGTAGTAGAGAATAACATAGAAGGGTCAGTTGTCTAAATTACTTTCAACTTCTATAAACCTATCAATTCTCTCTGGCTTACCCTTACTAAAGCAACTTTCAGGTAGAAGCTTATCTTTTTCATCTTTATTTATATTAACTGCATTGCTAATATATTCATTATGCTATTTCATTATTAAAAGTTTTATTTCCCAGGCTGAGATAGAGGGGAGGGAAAAAGAATGCAGTTTCTTCAAATGCAGAACTGTTAAATTAGTCAGTCCAGCTTATTCAGGCCTGAAGGTGGAAGAAATGGAAAGTCAGTATAATTCAATGCTAAGAAGAACATCTCTTTTTAATGTGGAATTGATGACTGTTGTCAAAAAGCAACTACAATACTTAGTACTCTACCACTTATCACTTTAATCTACCCCATGACTAATAACAGTGGGGGATGAATTAATAACAAAACCAAGGATCCTGAATAACACAATTATCATTTATTTTTCTGGTAAATCTAGTTTGGAATTATTTACTGTGCTTCATACGATATCAATAAATTTTGTGCATTCTTAGTTCTATCAGTCTTCATTATAATTCACTGGCCATAACCACCACCAGAGAAGCAAAAAAAAAAATCTTTTTAAATAGCTCTAATTTTAACAAGGTGAGTCTGTGAAGGAGAAAGCGACAAAATCCTACCTTGGACCAGAAGAAATTCATGAGTTATGCATTCCCCTTACCTTTTCCTCTAACATATCCTACATGAAACAAGTACCCAAGCATCAGAGTTAACCCAAGTAGGCAATAAAAAAAGGTTTAGTTGTCATACCCTTCAGGAAGAGAAAGGCTATTTTGGGGGGGGGGGGGGGCGGGAAGTATTTCTCCAGTGCACACACAGGTTCACCAAACTATGGACTTTGAATGTGACTTCACTCTTTTCCTCTGCTGTAATGGAAAGAACAACTGGCTTCCTGTCCCAACCCACAATCCTCTTCAACACATGGGCCAGTTATGCCTTGTCTTTGCTGAATAATGACAAATGGGCAAAAGTAAGATCATATCCATGATAGTCTACATCTCTGTACAAGAGATCCTTCAAAAAACACTACTGAATTTTTTATATGTGACAGTTAAATAGTAACAAAATAATTTTAAAAAATCAACATTGTTAAGGTTAATTCCTTTAAAAGATCATACAAGTCATTCACATTCACATGTGGACTTGGTATAATGACCATTTTTTAACTTAGCATTTCTCATCCAAATTTGGATAGTGAATACTCTGCTCCTTGAAATGAACTGGGGGAATCTATGAACTGAGGGTCTGTAAGACCCTCAAAGTAGGGTAAGAGAAGTTGGGAAAATCTGAAAAAAAATTAGAAAATATAGTATATATATGAGACAACTAGAAAAAAAACAAACTAATTTTTACCACCACCCCAAATGCTACACGTAGTAAATGAATAATTGTAAAAAGTGTCATTTCATGTTCAATAATATAAAGAGAAGAATATCACAAGCATTAATATGTTCTCCCAAAACCTCTATTTTCTATCAGTGGAACACTAAGATACAATAAAAAAATCATACCAGAAAGGTTAACTTAGCTCATTGTGATCTCAGATTCAAAATCACCAAGATTTATTAAAAATGAAAAGCAAAAGAAAAAAAATAATGTATAGCAGAATATTGGTTAGTATTTCAGAATTTTACTCTTCAAATAAGCAAGAGATCTATCATAAAACAACATTAATAATAAAGAACAAGAAACTCCATGCTGGATCACCTCTATGTTTTATCTATAACTTATGACTTCAATGAGAAGATCATGATATAATTTACAAAGAGAATAGTCACCTGCCAGTATGTATACCTATATGCATATATACGAATATATGTACACGCATAGCTATATGTATAAGTATTTATATGCGTGCATGTGGAAAGAGAGGGAAAACAGAAAACAGAGGAGTACATGCAATAAATGTTATGTAATCCCATGATATTGCGATACTACACTGAGATTTAATTATAAACAGAATGTCAAAAGGCTTCCATAATGTAAATGTATGTGAACAAAGTCAATAACCTGCACAAGAGGGACTTTCTAATCAATATTTGAAGTATATCTGCATCGAAATTGATATAAACATACAAAATATGTGTATACATAGATAAGATATACATATATGCATTATGTATGCACAGCAATTGATACACACATGCACCCATATATACATGTCTACACACACACATATACGTCATCATAAAATTAAGCAATACAATGGATAGAGATCTGATCTCAGAGTCAAAAAGATCCCATTCTGACAAACACTGTGTGTCTTTACACAAGTCATTTAGCTTCTCACTCCTCTAGACAGAAAACTCTGATAACCATAAGCTGTAGTCAAGGGGCTGACCACAGAGCAAAGGAGTGAGAAAGCCCAGTGAAATCACAGGTCCTATACAGTATAGACACACACACATATATGTATATGCATATGTGTATATGTATGTATATGTATGACTACACATATACACATACATGCAATTAAAACTTAGATGCTCAATCATAAAGAACAATGAGCTATGAGTTGCTTTGTTTTTGGTTTTTTCCCCAGTCCCTAAATTATGAGTGGTATAAAATCATTAATGCCCTGAACACAAATCCCCCACACCCACATCACTATAATGGGTGTCATAAAGGTTCTTCAAGGTGTATTCTGCTAAGTGGTCGGACAACAAAGGTGTTGTTTGCCTTTCTAAACATAAAAGAAACATTTCTAGAGTTCCATTTTGACAGAAATACTACTCACTGCTACCCCCACCCCAACCCCATCCTCTTCTCCCTATAGCAGAACTGATCCTAAGTTAATTCCATAAGGAGCTAAGTTTCATCCTGAGCGTTCATCACTTGGAACAAACACATATACTGGCTACAGTATGAAATTGGAGACCCTCAATTTACAGTCCCAGAGAATTATAGCATGCTATTACATCTTCCATTACCTCCTCTCCTATGACCTAGTATGAGTACAACAACAAAGTTCTTAAAGTTAGATCAAGTTCAGATGAATAAAAATAATAATTAGTAATTGTGTGAAGGTCAGTTCTTTCATTTTCCTACCTTCCTGGTAACAGTAAATATGGGGAACGTCCTTCACTTTTTCACAAAGAGTTTATTCAAAAGCAGTTCGAAGGTACATGTGATAGATGCCTAACTCTTCACTGTGTAAGACTAAGTAAATATGGTGAAAGAGAAATACTTCACTTGAAACAATTGACATTTGCATCTGAAATTTTACCATGTAACCACATATCTGCCTCTTCAAAATGTTTCATACAAACTCTCCTTGAAGTGGCTTTCACTTTAGAAATTTGTGGCTTTCTTTATTTTCTCTGGTGACAAAAATTTGAACATTAATTTTAAAAGACATTGAAGGCTTTAAAATAAGGGGAAATTAGTCCAGTATCAAGGTATGTCACTTTGGTTTTCCATATTTTTTACTCAAAGAAATCACAGAACATTTGCAATGTCTCCTTTTGGTGGCTTTTTTTCCAGTTCGGAATTTGCACTTTATTATATCCAGTTGTTGGATTATTCTTGAATGCCACAATAAATCACACAATGACAAACAACTTCATTTCTTATCTAGGGCATTTACAAACTATGTGACCTTGAATGCTGTTTTACCTCCCTTTGCCTCTGTTCTCTATCTGTAAAACGGGAACAATAACATTTGCCCTAGAGCTTGTACTTGATTCTCCCTTCCATGGATGGCCATGGAAAATGCAACACTAAGAGATTTTTTTAAAGAGATTGGTACTGTAAGCACATGGTTACTTTAGAAACAGGTATGCCTATGTGCTTTGTCTACTTTTCCTCCAAATCAGAGGAGTGGCTTAGCTGAAGAAATATGAAATCACCAAAAATTTTCAGAAAATTCTACATGAATGCACAGTGTGATTAAATTTCAAATGTAATAGGACCTATTTAAAATTTCAGCAAATATATATAAGTAACAAATACAAATACTCCTTAAATATGCTTAAAAAAAGATCTCTATATTTGAATGGAATGTTTCAAAATTCTTTCAAATCTTTTTTCAGCCCTTCCAACCGTTCTGTGCAGTAGATAGAACATTTGCTATTATTTCTGTTTTCCAAAGGGAGAAACTGAGGATGACAGAAATATTAAATATGTTGTCTGAAGTTCTTCATCTCCTAAGGAATCCAAGTAGAGACTTTACCAATGCTATGACCAATACTCATTACTATGATGTTCTCTTTGAAACAATTGCTTTCAACCTCAGGAGTGACAAATAGGAAATAAAATAAAAGATATATAGAGGTGTGCGACATGTAACTGTTGACATTTAATCTTCTAGATATTTACTCAACTTTGATTTAACTTTGAAGTCAGTTGTCAGACTTGGATTTATTCTATAGTATTCTCTTTCTCATGCATAAATACGTCTATTGAATATCACTAAACAATAAATAAACTTAAAGAAAGCTCTGTACTAAAGTCATGGTTTCCTTCAAAGAGGTTTCAAGAATTTTGTCATTATTCTAACATCATTTGAATAAGTTGAAAATGCTTTCATTTTACATACTTAAAGACTGAAATAGAAGTTAGTTAACTTGTTCAGCTCACAGCCCAGCTGAATTCAAAATCAAGAAACACTTATCAAATTTCAGTACTCTAATATTCCAAAGAACCTGTTATCTCATTTATGGGGGATACATCCCATCGTGTGTATCGGAACCTATCCATCCCAAAATCTTCTTTACAGTCTGGGGCTCTTTCCTCCCTAAAATTCACTACAGGAGAGGACAAACATGTTAGAGACCCTCTTTGAGTTTTCTTGCCATGGCAAAGATACTATTAGTGCATGTGACTAGATACTTTCTAACCCCTCACACTTGCCACATGACCTCCTCATCTTTTTCTTTTTTGATTATACATTTGTTGTATCACATTCTTACACCATTTCCCCTTCACACATTTTGTTTACACCATGCTTAACGTAATCATGTCCTCTATGTACCTCTCTACTGTTCTATGCACAACTGCCAATTTTAAACCCTTGGTCAGCACAGGGTTATTTCCATAACTTGTGAAAGACAGTGGTCATCAAATTAAAACATAATAAAAGCGTGGAGGGATTCTAATCTGCCAAATGATTTAATCAATTAAAACACCCATGTTAACCTATTGAAGGTTGGGTTAAAATGAAGAAGGTGAGATTTAACAGGAAGAAATGTAAACTGTTATGGTAGAATAAGGAATCTACATAAGCACAAGCCAAAGAAGAGCATTAGTTTATACAAAAAAAAAAAAATACGAGTGAGCTATTTACAAGTTCAACATCAGTCAGTAGTGTGATTTAGATACTAAAAAAGTTAATGCAATTTGGGGCTACGTTAAAAGATGTAGACAATACTGTCCAAATCAAGGGAGGTTGTAATGTACTCTGCATTCAAAGACCATATTTTAAATATCATGTTCAGTTCAAAGTACAGAATAAACAAAATGGAGCATGTCAAGAAGAGGACTATGTAGATGACGAGGAGGTCTACATCATAAAAAGAATATTTAGAGGAACAGAAGATGCTTAGACTAGAGAAGATGTCAGGATAACTTGAGACAGCTGTCATACGGAAGGCTAAATAGAAATTGAAGAAATAGACTTTGTTCAGTTTAAAGAATAACTTCTTAAAAAGTAACATCATCCACAAAGTGAACTGGTTTTCTTCAAAAGTAGTGAACTTCCTATGTGATCCTGGAAATATTAAATCACAGGTTTGTGACAATTGGTTTGGGATGCTGTTCATAGGATTCCTGTCTTGGGTAGGAGGATGGATTTGGATACCTAAACTGTGTGGCCCTGAGAGAGAAAAAAAAAACATATAACTAAATAATTCTCTGATCCTTTAGTCGTGCTGTACTTAAATAGAAGGAGGAAATAAGTGTACAGTTGTACCTTCCGCATCATGGGATTTAGGGATGTCCTGCCCTGGGATCTGGGAAATCCGTGCCAATTTTTTTGGCCTTCCCTTTGTACCAGAGAAGAAGCCTGATTTTTTCTTTTATGTCATGTTTACAGTACTTTATTTTAAAATTTGCTTATATAATGATATTAATAGGATTGATATAGTGATACTATACAATATAACACATATATTTTGTGCATTTCTAAGTTTCTAAACTTTTTTATGTTGTCTACTGGCCTTCACATGTCATCTGTGCCTTCTGAAAAACTCCCCAAAAATTATATGTAATTTTTTTATGCCAGCCTACAATACATTGAAACCATGATGGGGAAAGTTATCATGTGGCAGGGGTAACTGTATATTCAGTTAAAACGCATAAGCTATTATCCTGTGCCAGCGTCTCTCATGTCACAAATCAATTCAAAAATTCTTGAGAGAGACCTTGAGAGTATTCTTGTATCACTTCTTCTGACCATCATGTGATCCCCTGCTCTATATGAGTACTCCATAAAATAGTCTTTTGGGAAAGTGTACATTTTGCAATTGAACAATATGGCCAGCCCACTGGGATTATGATATCTGAAGCATAGTTTGATTGCTTGGAAGTTTAGTTCAAGTAAAGACTTCAGTGTCTGGTACCTTATCCGGCAAAGTGATCTTCAAAATCTCCTAAGACAATTCAAAAGGAAACGATTCAGTTTTCTGGCATGGTGCTGGTAGAGTTTCACAGGCATACAGTAATGGTGTCGGCACAACAGTTCTGTAGACCTTTAGTTTGGAAGACAGTCTGATGCCTCTTATCTCCCATACTTTCCTTTGGAGTCTCCCAAACACTGAACTAACTCTGGCAATGTGTGTGTGTTTGTGTGTGTGTGTGTGTGTGTGTGTGAACCTCATTATCGATGTGTACATCCCTAGAAAGTACACTACCAAGGCAAGTAAACTTATCCACAGAATTCAAAACTTCTCCATTTGCTGTAACTAATGGTGTGATGGTGGCTGATGGAGCACCTGTTTTCTTGGTGTTAATTGTTAGACCAAAATTACCACAAGCTGCAGAGAATAATTCCATACTTTGTTGCATCTCAGTTTCAGAGGTTGCACTGAGTGCACAATCATCTGCAAACAGAAAATCATTTACCAACACTCCCTCCACTTTGGACTTGGCTTGTAGCCTTTTCAAATTGGAGAATTTACCATCAGTGCACTCAGCATAGTAAGTCCACATCGGAGAAGATGCTGTGCTCTATGAGCAAAGCAAATTTGAAACAGTTCAGAGGATACGCAAAACGTGCAAATTTAAAGTACCCTCCCCAAGTGTCCAAATGGCGTATTTGTGCCCACTCTGTAGTGGAGTATTCCGAGCTCATATTCGTCTATCACCCTAAATGAGCTCACTGAAACTGGTCTTTATCATAGTGATGTCATTTTGGTCCTCTTTGAGAAGGAGAGACAATAACCATCCAATAAGTTATTAAGAGAAGCAGCCTGGTTTAATGGATAGAAAACTAGCTTTGGAGCCAAGAAGTAGATTTGGTTTTCATCTCTGACCCATACTGATTGCGTTACCCTGGTCAAGTCATTTAATCTCTCAGTATTCTAGGCAACTCTTTAAGCCTATTGGTAACAATAACGATAGTGAGCATTCATATAGCATTTTAAGGTTTGGGAAGCACTATACAAATATTATTTCATTTTAACCTTATAACAGTACTGGGAAGCAGGTGCTATTAGGAACATAGGAAGACAGAGGCAAAGTGACTTGTCTGGGGCTACATAGCTAAAGTATATCTAAACCCCAGTATGAATTGAGGTCTTTGTAATGCCAATGATTACTGGTTACAGAGAAAGCATGAAGCTCCATTGGTAAAGGGGATTCCTTATCCAGGACTTTCCTAAAGTGAGGCAGTTTAATAAACGTTAAATAAATGTCTGTCACCTGCCAGGCACTAGGCTAAGTGATAGGGATACAAAGAAAGGCAAAAAAAGTCAGCTCTCAATACAGCAATTATGTACAAACAAGATATATACAGGATAAATTGGAGATAATCAACAGAATGAAGGTACTACCATTAATGGGAATCAAATGATGCTTCTTACAGAAGGTGAGATATTAGTTGGGGAATTGAAAGAATTCAGGAAAGACAAGAGGCAGAGGCAGATCCAGTCTCTATCCTAGGTTAATATGAAACAAATAACAAATCTGTAAACTCCTCTTTTCTTCCTTCCCATAAACTTGGAAACTTAGAAAGAAATGCAGCAAGAAATCAAAGAAAGCTTCATGGCTTTCTTTCTCAGTTTCAAGTTAATAAATGAAGTGTGAAAAGGTGAGAACAATTTGTATGTTGAGACTAGTCAGTCGTGAAGACTAAACTCCAAAACTCGACCAAGAACCATTGGGTTATCATACAAAATCCTACTACAGTAAACATGCTGTTGGCTGGCAGGGTTGGAGAATAGATCATTCTAGTTAACCAAATATTCTCATTCACAGTTGCCATATACATCAAATAATTATCAATTAGCTGAAAAGATATACATTAAACAGTAAAGATTAATTTCTTATAACGTTTTTAAATGGTTAGAAAGGTTGAAATTTGCTTTATTCAAGGTTACATTTCAGTGAACAGCATCTATCTTTGTGCTGTACATAGTGATACAGGAGTAGAGCTATGCTGACACCAGCATTGGGAGACCCAAAATTGTCAAATTTTCAGTGTATTTATGCCTGAGAAAACATCAAATGCTATAAATTACCCCTTTATTTATTATTTTTTGATTGCCTAAATCAGAGATGTCAAACTCAAATAGAAACAGATCCCTGTGGGTCTGTATATTGACTTAGAAAACCACAAATTAGCTGTATCTATGCCATATTGCATTCTTATCTATTTTGTTACATATTTCCCAGTTGGATTTTAATCCTGTATCAGTGGCACTCAGGAGTTTTATTGGCCACATGCTGCCCCTCACTGCTCTTGGGAGTTTGATACCTTTGATCTAGAAACTGATAGAGGAAATGTTGGCAATGCAAATTAAACTTAATAGTGTGTCAGGTGCACAATTTTCCCCAAGAGAGCTCTTCTTGAACATTTACCAGGACACCTCTGAGAAGGTACCACCTTCACACCAGCAGGCAAAATCTGGTTAATATTTTGATAAATGCATACCCTAAAAAATGTCCCTTAATATTAATTTGATCATTTTACATAAATATACAAATTTCCAATTAACTAAAACTGCAACAATGTTAGACTATAGCTATATCTTATCATATATACACATATTCATTGATTTTATACAAAGTTTTATGTTTTACAAAGCAGTTAAATGAGCATTATTTCCCTTGAGTCTCACACTAACCGTGCCAGAGAGATAGTGTAATTATTATTATCTCCATTTTACTGATGACAAAACTGAGACAGAGAGAGTTTTCCTGGTTTTCTCAAGGTCATGTAGCTAGTATTTGGCGGGATAAGTCTGCTGACTACAAATCCATGTTGTTTCCATTATATCGCGGTTGTCTGGTGTTAACTAGTTTATGCTACAGTTATCTTTTTCTGCTACAAGGTAATGGAACGAGATTGGAAGTGAAAGAAGAAAAAAAATCAAAGAGGCTGATTTTTACCTAACATACTGACAAATAAAAACAAAATCCAATTCTACGAAACCAGCAGTAATGTCCATCTGTTACTGCCTCTTCCTTTATCATCAAAAGAAGAATGTGAGATTTGACAGTCACAGATTAGACCTTGAAGGAAACTTACAGGCTACTTAGTTCAACTCTGACGTCAAAGAAGAGATCTAGAGAGATTACGATACTTGCCCAAAGTAATGCATACATTAAATGACAAAGTCAGGCTTCAAAGCAAGACCTTGGGACTCCAAATCTATAATCTTTTTCACTTTATCACCCTGCCTCACCTCCTACCCCAGTTCTTAGATGAGAACCTATTTCAGGACATCATTTTAAGAATCTAGATTTGAAGCCATGTTCTAGATTTGAAAGCCGATGGGAGCCTCCAGTGGCAGCTCACACACCCTTAAGGTCAGAAGGCAGAGTGGGATAGGAGTGTGACAGACAAAGCCTTGGCCCCTGACCCTTCAACCAAAAAAACTCTTAATGATTAAAACTTAGCTGTGAAGAGATATCAACCTCTGTTTATTTGTCTTTTTTTTTTATTAGAGCTGTGGTAGGGAAGTATGATATGGAACATCAACAACATGAGGACCTCCAAGTTCAGTGTGAATCTGAGATATACATGGCATCGCATTTTAGAGCTGGGATAGGTCTTAATGATGCCATGGCCCTTTCCTATTTGTACCCCTGCTGCTTAGCTTGTCATATTTGTGTTGCTACTGTTCAGATGTTTCAGTTGTGTCCAACTCTTCGTCAGACACATTGGGATTTCTTGGCACAGATATTAGAGTGGTTTGACATTTCCTTCTGCAGCTTATTTTACTGCTGAAGAAACTAAGGCCGATGGGGTTAAACGATTTGCCTACAGTCACACAGCTAGTAAGTATATGAGCCCAGACTTGAACTCATGAAGATCAGTTTTCCTGACTCCAGGTTCAGAACTGTATCAACTTCACCATATAGTTGTCCCACTTGTCACATAGGAAGCACTTAAAACACTTTTAAAAAATATTCCTTCCTTCCTTCCTTCCTTCCTTCCTTCCTTCCTTCCTTCCTTCCTTCCTTCCTTCCTTCCTTCCTTCCTTCCTTCCTTCCTTCCTTCCTTCATCTAGTGGTCAGGAAACAGAATCCCAGAGAGGATGAGAAGTGTTCAAATTTGGAAAGCTCATTACTGGTAAAAACCCATGTTAGGCCTTGGGTATCTTACATCTTAATATGGTATTATTTTCATTACCTTATATACATAAAAAGTTAGACAATAATACAAAAAAAGTTTATGTACTATTATATTTTAAAATCCTTGAAGCAAGTAAAATCTTTCATCTCAGAATATTTGGCACTTATCATAGAGACAGATAGTGCCATCAGGAGTTCAAATAAAGGAGACATCTCTGGCCTAATATGGAAGAATTCAGGAAGGAGGCAAAGTTAAAGGAAATAAAATCTAGCTGTCTGGTATGTAACTTCTCCTCACCTGCCAGATTTCCTGGCAAGATAATAGCAGTGTTACATTCTGCATGTTGAGTTAAAACAATCACTTCATTTTCAGCTCATTCTACCCAATTCCATCTGCCTGCTAGTTGTTTTGCCCACCGAAGGATGAAACTACTGTACTGCTTATTTACTGACGGGTGAGTCCTTAGTCCAGATCACCTTATCTTGAGATGTCCCAGTCACACTGCTCACTTCAATTTCAGCCTATTGTTTGTCTGTTCTTCCTCTCTATCAGCTGCCTTGCTCATCTGGGCAACTTTCTTCCTTCATCCCCTTCTACTTAAAGGGTTCTTTGAGTTTTTTCCTTGAGGAGGGGAACCATCTTGTTTTCGCATCCTCAGCTTTAGCAGAGTCTGGTAAGTAGAAAATGCTCAAGAAATGTTCTATTCATCAATTAATTGACTAAAGGTATCATTCTCTGTTACTTCTTTAGGATGCCTTATGATAGTGGTAAATCGAATTAAAACTGAAAACTGTTTCTTTACTTTGAGATTTGGGAAGAAATAAAACTTTTCCTTCCAAATTGCTTGTTTCTATATGGAGAAAGGGAAAAAAAAATAGCTGACGTAGTCTCTCAAAAAATACAAGTATATATGCATATGTATATATACACATATATACATACATAAACATGTGTGTTTATATATGTATACATATGTATATTGTGTGCTTATACATACACACATATACATACATAAATATATGTGTGTTTATGCACGTATGCATATGCATATGTGTGTTTATATATACACACATATATATACACATATATGTGTATATATATGTGTGTATATACACATGCATTCTAAATATACTTACAAAGAGGCAAGTGTAATGAATCCTAGAGGGAATTTGCCCTTGGGAATGGACATTCTGGTCCCAGTCTGCTTTCAACTTTTGTGACCCTGGATAATTTAACTTTTCATCTCCATTTCCTTAACTATATTAAGAAATCAGAAGAGGTAGGAATGGTATGACTATGGAAGGGTTTCCCATAAAGAATAACTGTTAATTATGACAGGATGATTCCACTGATGTTAGCCTCATGTTTATTTGATTAGAAGATGCAAAATAATATTTTCTTGGAACTTTCAAAAGTTCAGATTAACCATACTCACCAAAAAGTGACCACTTCTTTTTCCCACTGAAGTCACTTCAAAATACATTTGATTCTATTTGGTTTTATAATTACCTTCCCCTAGCAACTTTATAACTAACTGGCTTATTATGGATAAGAAAAAAGTAGATAGGATATTAAAATTAGTAACACATATTCAAATGGCAATAAAAAGGCCCAAATGTGATATTTATAAGGGCAAAGTCTGTTAGAACTAAATCTCATTCTCATTAACTAGTAATAAAATAGTATCTTAGAAAAGTTTTTGAAAAAGTTGTGTGTGTGTGTGTTCATTTCCCTTCTAATACCTTCCATAAATCATACCCTTCCTTCTTGGTTCAGCTCTAAGACTACCTCTTCCATGAAGTCTTCCACATGCCAGTCCAGAAATCTCTCCCTTTTCTGAACTCTTGATAGTGTTATCTATCTCTACCATTTGTGACAGGTATTCAGAGATGAAAGATGTTACTTGCTTCAAGGACCTTATAATATGCTGGCACATAAACATTTTTTGTGTCGTTATCTAACTATTTTTATGTAATTTGTGTGTGTGTATGATATATATATATATATATAATATATATACATATATATGTATATATATATCGAGAGAGAGAGAGAGACAGACAGAGAGGAACACAGCGATTACAATCAAGATATAGTAAAACCTTACTAATATGAAAGAATTGGGGGAAAGATTTATCTGAATTACTGAAAAGTCAAAATTAGAAGATACTTTCAAAATCAAATGCAGCAAATGAATTTCTAGTATTTCTGAGTAGGTCGTCTACACAATGACTAGATAAGACTCATCTGTAATCATCAACTTTCAAGGGCATGTGAACAAATGTGCTTAGGATCTTATAACAGTTTGTTCCCAAGTATGCTAAACCTTTATCTCAGTCACCTAATTTACAGGATTAATTTAATTAAAAAATATCATTTCTTCTTAGATAGTACAAAGAATAGACATTGAATTATTACAAATTTGAGTTAGTTTGCCAATGAATGACTTTTTTTAACACTAAATTCGTAGGACATATACAAGCAGTTTTGATTTTATACACACACACTCACACACACACAAGTATGCCAATCAATCTCTTACTAAAATATGTAGCATCATATATTCAATTTAAACCAATTGTAAATATCTAAATCATGTGATATATTCTATTATCTGTCATATTTTTAAAATAGTCACAATATAACTGGTTTAGCTACAAAATTCACAGCACCTTACGCAAATAGTTTAGTTGGTAAATGTTGCCTTATAATTGTTTCCTGACCAATTAATTTATACTGGGTGTCCCAACAGTCTTAGTGCAGTAGAAAACCTAGCTTTAAAACTGAACTTCAAATTGCGCTAAGATTGTTGGGACACTGTTACTGTATATCTTTTCTCTGCAATTTTTATATATCACAAGGGAAAGAATGTATCTTTTGTTGTTCTGTATGCCCTAGTCAAGGTTGATGCTTACACAATATTTTAAAGGACTCCACAAAACCCTGCCAAATAAACTATCTTCTTCATCAGCCTGTTGAAATACCAGAAACTGCCACCATTATTAGAATTACTGCTTTGGATTAAAGCATTGTCTCCAGAAGGTCCCTGTTAAAATGCTCATATGACACCTGGGAAGAACAAAGCATCAACACCTATTAGCACCAATTAGATTATTTAATTAGCTAGCTGTCATCTGGCAGAACTCAGGGTCCTGAGGTCATGTTACATAGGCCAAGGTTTTAATTAGTAGAAAATAGTCAAAAAAGAACTAGGAGTTAGGCTGGGCACTATGGGGGTACCACTTACGTGGGCTGTGGGCAACCACAGGAGCTTGGTGACTCCTCCCTTGCTCTGACTTCCTTTCCAATTTTACCTCTCCCTTCCCATTAAGTCTAGTAATGTGTTTCATCTAATAAATTTATAACAAGAAAAATCCAAACTCTATTTCTAAGCTCCAAAATTCAAATGTAATGATATCTATATATCAAGATTTCCTCTCTCAAAGTATCAGGGAATATAATTTACAAAAAATTTATACCAAAAAAGATCAAAATTGAGTACTGTAATGTTTTCACTTCCATTTGTATCATCTTACTTATATGTCTTAAAGAGTTGTTTAGCTCTTCACTGTCATCATCATCCCCATTCACTTATAAAGCTTAGAAAGAAAAGCAATTCTCTGGACCCACAATAACCCATGCAACACACCTCAAAGAAAGAAAACACTGCATTGTGAATTGCTAACCTCCCTTTCCAGAGGGAGGTTGTCTTATTACTGCAAACAGCAATAGCATCTTATTACTGCAAACAAAATCACAATTAAGACCTCTTATGGTTCTGACTAATACATTAAAAATATAAAGCCAGTTTAAGGAAAATAAAACAAAATAGGGAGATATGCCCTAGGTTTGACAAAACACCCATATGTTTATCTCCCAGATAATTACTGAAATACTGCTAAATAATGAGTAAAATATTTCTTTGAGGAGGAGGGATATCTAACCTACAATACCATCATTACGAAAAATCCCAGCATGTGAACAACTCATTTTAATCACCTGTCAACTGAGAGGCTTATAGAGCTGCATGGGTATAGCGAAAAGGTAAGACTTAAATGTGGGCAAACTGGCAGGTTTGGCATTGAACCTTCTTTTTTGAGACTGGAGTTAGTTCTCTCGGTCTCTCTGTCTCTGTCTCTGTCCCTGTCTCTCTCTCCTTCCCTCTTCCTCTAGTTAAACATGTATAATAAATCTTTCAATTCCTTATAAAATGATTGATAATCATGATGTAATGAATGAACACATCTAGGACCACCAAGGAAAAGTTTTAACCGTATCCTACAGTAAAGCCAAAGTCTGATGAATATTCAATGCATTCTCACAAATATAACACCTTCTCTGGAATTCTTTTTTCATTAAGTATATCGCTTTGTCCTAGAAGAAATAATGTCTCATAAAAATTTGATGGCCTTTGTACATATTTAACTAAAAGTGAAATATGATGTTTAGACAAATATTAAAAAATCATATCTATGAATTGGGCTAAGCAATTTTTTAAAAATCTAAATGCTTGCAATTATTTTTAAGTTAAGTGCAGTCTATCTTCAGGAGTATACCTACCAAAAAGCATAACTATGATAAACTACAGTAACTATAGTAACTTTTTGCAGTGGTTTAAAAAAAGTCCAGATAAATCAAATACAAAATCAGGTCTCCTAATATAGACACATATGGTTTTTAAGCTATATATAAACATAAAAACAAAATTTTCAGAACTAGGGATGACGATATGCATTTGAAACCAAAAAAAAAAAAGATACTTATGCTACAGGACAAGGACAAGTTATTAGTCAAGGAATGACTGAGATATCACATCCTAGGACAAATATAAGCAATAATTACTAGCACATATAAGTAAAATCAAAATGTTTTTATGTTATAAAGTTAAAAAAAGGCATACATCAAAAGGTATATATTGAATCTGGCAATTTATATGAAAACAGAGAGTATAGTTTATAGATGAAGGTATAGAATTATTATTTTTCAGAAGATGGAGTCATAAATAGTATAGTGACACTAATTTTGACTTTGAAAGATGTTTAACCACATATAACAAAATAGAAGGAAACTCAAACTTTATATACTAGAGAGCTCTTATTTAATCTCTGATACTCTTGTTAAAGAATAGTTTTTTTTAAAAAAAAATCCCATATGTCATCATGACACAACAAATAGCTTATATTACATATAGCTAACTGATATTACATACTTGTATTATACAACATACAGCTGCCTTTAAAATTCTTCTTTGCTAGTGATTCCATACGAGCCAAAGTCTGCAGAGAGAACATGTAACTCTCCTACCTATATTCATATTATAAGTTACTTGCAGACTTTTGTTGTACTTTAATAGCTCTATGAATACAGGGCTTATGCAGAAATGGTGCATACAAACATCCACAGAAATTCCAATAAAACTATTTGTTTAAAGGAAAAGCATAATTTTTTTTAAGCATAAATGGATCATTTTGGAAATGGTGAGGGCAAAACTAGTTTGAAAATTTCCATCTTCTTGTATGCACAGTCTTTTCTTTTTTCCTTCTGGGTAAACTTCACTTTCAAACAGACTCCCAAATCATCAATCAAAAGAAATGATTATGGGATACATGACTTTATTGCAGGACTCCCTATTTGGCACCTAGTATGTGCTGAATACCCTTTCAACTTAAAATGAAAACAAAAATTAAACCAAACCAAACCCCAACCACTGAAGTTGAGAACATAGCAAATTCTAGAGTGTTTCAGAGGCCGATTTTCGCAGTACTCCCTCCCAGGCCCATGAAGGCTAGATCCTGATTCTCTGCAGGCAGAGTGATGGGGAAAGGGGGGAGGGGTTGTCACTCTCTTCGAATGAATTTGCCGAATGCCTTATCCCTCCAAGGATTCCCAAGACGGTTTCTTCCCTCCCCTACTCGCTTTCCTCCCGTCCCACCCCCATACCCACAGTGGGCAAGAAGAAGACTTTGGATTCCCCCAGTGAGAAAGCAGGCTTCGTACTGTCATTGCCTCTCCTTCCTTCCCCCTTGTACCCTAGCAGCAAACCAAGCAATAATCATCATAAATCGATAATGTGTGTGTGTGTGTGTGGGA